>CAWUFW010011665.1:170000-597435 GCA_963921515.1 Calotriton arnoldi | reverse complement strand
TTGCTCCATGCCACCTCCTCTACCCGGATCTTCAAAGCTGACCTCAAATCTCTTCTCTTCCAAAGACACTTTCAGAACTAATACTTTCACTCTCAGCCCCTCTAGGAAGTTCGCTCTTCATTGTAAATTTGTACTTTTTCCTGTACATTCCTCACCCTTGCGTGCTGGAGTTTATGTACCCTTCTACCTATACACACACAGTGTAGATGTAGTTCACAAACGCAGATATATTCTAAATTTACCTAGTCCAGTCCACATAACCTGTGTCTCTATGTAGGCAATACACGTGTCCTGCTGACACTCCTCATGCACTGACCAGCACCTATATAAATCCCCCGTGCACACAGTCAACATGCATATGCATTGTACAAAAATCCTGCAGCGCAAAGCTGAACACCAGTGCACATTAATTACCCACCTACACAATACGCTCACCGGTGTGAATTGGGAGCAGTTTGAATTGACGCGTCCTAGCCACATACCAATAATAACTTTGTGGTCTACTGCCCATTTACATTTCATGGAGAAGCAAATTAAAATAAAATAGAAGCTGGGCCGTGTGTGTGTGCGCATGCACACACACACACACACACACACACACACACACACACACACACACACACACTGCAATTTATTTAACCATAAATTTGTGATTTATGCATGGTTCTTAGCAGCATAGAATTCTGTATTAAATGGTCCATTTTATTTGTTTTTATGTACTTTTATGCATTTTAATTGATGCTAAATAAAGTTTTGTGACTGACATCAATGCCAGCCTCCTGCAATGGCTATCTCTCCATTCTCGCAATGAAATGAGAAGATACTGTCCTAAACGGCTTCTGTCTGGACTCTGCTGTTATGTCCTCGTGGGCTTTGATACATCTAACCACACACTGCTTGGGACTAGTGGGAGAGATTGGATAATAGATCGACCTAGTATTGGTCTTGGTCTTCTAGGCAATAGTAAAGCTCACTTCCTTCGAGATAAACTCCCTGCCAGTAATGTTTAGGCCCACACTCCCAGAAAATAATTATATTGCAGGAGTACAGGAGTTTCAGTATCAAACTGACATCCCACAAACAGGAGTAACAAAACTCATAAGTATGCCAACACACGGGTATCCCTCCCGCCGTCATTTATTGGAAAATGTCCAGCAGTTACAGCTGACATGAAGGTATTAACAGTTCTATATGCTATACCTGCTTCAATGAATTCAAACAGAAAATTCAGAATGTCAAAATCCCTGACCCCACCAAATCCTGGTTCCTTGCCTCACACCAACGTGTCCAAGCTGAGCGGTACCACTTGATGGTTCCAGACCCTCTAGCAATCTGTATGATGCCCCAACAACCTCCGAAACATTAGGAATCTCCAAGCATCCCCTGTGATCATCCAATCCATCAGATGGCGGCCACCCTATAGAACTTCAATGTGAAGGTTCCCTTGGCAATCTAGAAATGCTCACTGAAACCTGAGAATCTTCAAGGGGAAATCGCATGACATATTGAGCAGTGTCTGAAACCAAACTTGTTAACTCCAAATCGGAGTACCCAGAATCAGATCTTCCCTCTGGTGTCTCGTCTGGGCTGCTACCCTTGTGATCATTGCATATGGGGGAAATGCGCATCTCAGTTTCCTGCCCATTGCTGCAGAAACGCATCAGTTGCATTGGCTTTCAGATCTGGGTGCCAACTGAAATTTTCCAAGAGCTGAAATGCCAGTTTGGGGGCAAGATAATCTGTCTTGCAAGGACCCCCATCTCATCACTAGGAATAAAAACACTCTGCAGTCTGTAATCCAGTCACTGGCATCCTTCATGAACCTAAGGTTCCAGTCCACCTAAAGTTCCAGTCTGCCACCACATTCTGATGTCTTGGAACATATCATGCTATAACACACACACACACACACACGCACACGCACACGCACACACACGCACACACACACACACACACACTTTGAATTGTAATCCCTGGTGCCTAGTGGGCATTCCTGCTGCACGATCACATGATCGTGCAGCAGGAATGCACAAAGAGGCATCGGGGAAAGGAAAACCCTTTCCTTTCCCTCGATGCCTCTTTTGATACAAACCCCCCTCCCCGAGCCAAACCTCACCTGATTTCCCCGACGCGCTGGAAGCAAATGGCTTCCAGCGCGTCGGGAAGAAAGAGAAACTCTCAATGATGTCAGCGCGCCTCGCGCGCTGACGTCATTGATGGGGGGCGGGGGAGGCAGGGAAGCCCTTCCCCTGCCTCCCCCAAAAAAACTAACGATCGGATTCCCACGGGGGAGCGCCAGCACTTCCCCGTGGGTGGTCTTATGACGAGCTGGACTCGTCATGAGCACACGAGCACTGTGTGCCATGACGAGTCCAGCTCGTCATAAGCACCGAAGGGGTTAAAGTACTTAGAGCTGAAGCTTTATGGTCTTCAGCTGGAGTGCAGGGACTCCTCATGGTTGGTTCTATGGCTGCAATTTGTGTCTCAAAAATGTTTGAAAAAGACTCAAAGGGGCATATTACCAAGGATGTGCGATAATTATTGCAAAGCGCACTTACCGTTGTTTTTTGTAATCGCCGGCTATCGCTGGATTACATCGCGGAGATAACGCGTTCTTTATCAATGCTTATCTCCAAGGCGATAGAAAATCCAGCGATAGCGGCGAAACCCAGCAATAGCGCGCGACATCCAGCGATAAATTCCACGCGCTAATGAAAAGCTTGCTAATAGGCAGGTGAGGACTTACCCTTACAATCCACCTCCCATTGACTAGAATGGTTAAGTCAAGTTTTAAAGAGGTGTTAGATTCCAGCGATAATCGCGGTTAGCGCAAATTATTTTATCGCTTCGCGGGCATTGCTAATAGGGGGAAGTTGTGTTTGCGATTGTTTTCAGTCGCTTTTAGTTAGGAACGCCTACTTTGCATGTCATTAGCGATAATTATCGCTGACATGCAAAGCGGTAAGAAAATGGCCGCTTTCGCCATAAAGCTGTTGCTAACAGTAGTTAGCAACAGCTTGCTAATAGGGCAATAAAAATATCGCCGCTTTAACGGCAAAAAGTGCCGCTAAAGTGGCGATACTGCCCTTGATAATATGCCCCAAGGATTTATCTGATGCTTTTCTTTAAATGATGCTTTATTGAAAATATTTTGTGACAACCACTTTTATTAAAATCACAATTGGCAGGCGCAACTATTTAAGACTATAGGCCTTCATAGTCTTTTCTGTGGCAAATACCCTTTCATTGAGGACATTGGTATGACTTAATATCATAGACAAGACCCAATAATTACAAGCAATTCTAAGGTATGGTTTCACACACCACCTTGGGTGTCATGCTTCGTCATCGGCCACCCACATTCACCAGAGGATCATCCAGTGGCAGGTGGCTCTATGAATTCACAGAGAGTACTTTTGCAGTGGAGTAAGGAAAAGGATCCTGAAGGAATAAAGATAAGATTCTCGAAAGTCTACCTTAGGAAATGTCGTCTTTTAATAGTCGGATGGCAGTGAGGTAATTTAAATCAAACGGGATGGATGGGAGAGATTGCTCCTGCATCGCATACACAAACAGCATTCTTACGGCATTGTGTTCATGCCAAGAAAAATAATGCTGATTCTGCAAGGTTCATGAGGTCCTGTTACACAAAGACTTATGAAAAAAATGTGTACAGTACATACTGGCAAAGATATAAAGAACATACATAAAGGAAGCAGAAAACGCCTCTTATTACGTATTGAATGAAGCTATGTGACACTGCAATTAAAAAACACAATAAGTAGTCACTGAAAAACACTGCAAACTGGTCAAAAGATGTGCCAAATTGTAAATGATGTCAAAACAATACAGATTTACTCCCTTACCCTTGCCTTTGATCAAAGTAACTAAATGGAGGAATTAATGAGGGGAGCCTTGTAGTCACACCTTGAAGCGGAAGGCATACTTTCCATGAAAGCTCCCAGGTGGGCAGTGAGGTGATTATTAGAGACTTAGTAAAGCTCCCGCTTGATCTCTTACTTCATCAAAGGTCTCACCTTACCACTCAACCTATATTAACTTTGACTCCTCCCGATGATCATTTGTGATTCTCTCCTGCTCCTTTTAATTGTTTGGATGAGTGCAACATCATGATGATGTCATCATGTCTATGTCATTGCAGTATTATGGGAAATGTAGTTGAGCCTGGCCACCCATGGGAAGCAGAACTGAGAGTCTCCTTCTATTAGTGCAGACTAATAGCACATGTCTTCAAATGTAGTTTCAATCGCACCCATCAATTTTAAACATAGGTGTGACAGGCTCATGAAGAATGTTGTCTGGCCCGGTCACCAGGGAGAGACTACTTACATTGAAACAGTGTGCCTGGGAAATGTAGTTCCAAAGATGCCTGACTTTCTAAAGAGCAAAAAGGGAGTGTGAAAGGATAGCCTTCACTGAAAACGTTTATGAATATATGAGAGTGTACAAAATGCAGGGAACTTCAATGGACAGTACCTTTGCCCCATGTCTTGCCTGTTTATGTGAGCACCAATTTGAATGCAACAGCATATGTACTGCAAATAACCCATATTAAGAACAACATAATCCTGTGGCGTAGGTATATAGATGTTCCTATTATCTGGCATGGGCACGGGAGTACTACCACAGGAGTTCACCTTTTTTATCAACAATTGTGATCCTTATGTAGAATTTACCCATGCCATCAGCTAAAACAGAATCACCTTCTTGGATCTGGACAATGGAATTCAAAAGGGTAGCTTTGTCATTAAAGTCTTTGAAAAAGTAACAGACAAGAATCACCTTCTTAGTTTTGATAATTACCACCCAAGGTCACTCTGGGAAAACTGTCTTTTTGGACAGAATATACATATTAGACATAATTGTTTTCCCATTCATGCATTTAATGAAAAAGCAGATAGTTTGTGGAGAAACTCACAATCCAAAAATAACGAAAAGGATCACCAATCGAACTAGGAAATATGCACGTAATAGCAATAGGGGCTCTCTTTTGGAAACACATCCTAAAGAGCAATCTGATAGGATCACATGCATAACCACCTTCTCAACTTTGTCTAATACAGTGAAGAAAAGAATCTCCCAAAAATTGGAATATCCTTCACAAAAGCAAGAAATGATTAGCCTCCTCCTCTCTTGTCATTCAAATGGGAAACCACTTTAAGGGGCAGTTTGGTACACACCAAAAACAGCTCCCCTACACCTATAAGAATTGTTCCAACCACCCTATGGGATCTACAACCAGTCATTGGACACTACCCATGCGGCAGAGGTTCTGTCTGTCCATTTACAGAAACCTGCAAAGAGATACACAACAGGACCCACCAACCATGGGTGATCAGAAACCACACCAATTGCAACAGTGAATATATATCACAGTGCGGGTTTTGGTTTCGGTACTATCTAGTCAAGTATAACCCATGAGTTGTCTTTGCCAGAGTGGTTTGTCATACAGGTGGAACTCTATCTGCAAATTATATTGCAGCGGTGCTATATCACTACATGTTCGTTTTCATTGAGATACTGGGATACTGGGGCATGACTTCACCCAAAGAACATATAAAGTTTAGGGAGCACCATTGCAATATAATTTGCAGATAGAGTTCCACTTTTTTGGAACAAAACCACGCTGGCAAAGACTTCTCATGGGTTATACTTGACTAGACAGTACCAAAACCAAAATCTGCGCTGTGATTGGCTGGCCACAACCTGAACAAAAAAATGTTGTGCCACCATTACATAACTAGGGCACTCAGTCTCATGGGTGATTGTCCAGTAAAGGAGCCTTAACCACCTGTGGGTGTTGGGTGCCGGTCCTGTGCCCAACACCCCACCGTGCAAGGCCAAAGGGCATTTCATGGTAGGGGGTTGGACATAATCTTATCATAATAAGACATTACTTCATGTTAAAAAACAAAAGAAAGTCATTAAAAAAATCTGCAGTGGAGTTATTTGTGAGGAAGTTAGTAAATGTTTTTACTAACTGATTTCAGTTTAGTCCCCCTCCAAACCTTTAGGGTCCAGAAGAGTGAGTGCATGAGTGGTTGAGTGGGGGGGGTTTATTAAATCAGCAGTATGTTTTTGAAATGCTCGCCTACCCTATGGCTATGAAGATCTCAAAAGAGCTCTCAAGTTACCATCCAAGTTAGGGCGTGGCCAAGCAGAGGACCAAGATGGCTGCTCGGCTCTGAAGCTCCGGAGATCTTGCCACCTTGCAGCAGCCTACCGCAGCAACAGAGTAATGAGGGTGCCCTGACCATGGCGTCTCAGTATCTAGGACCCACTACGGCCTGCCAGCAATCGCGGCCTGGCGCAGCCCTCGGAGGGCCTGCAATGACAGTGGCCGTGGGTGAGCCTTAAAGCGGGGCCATGCACGCGTCTGGTGGCCAAGCACAACTCGACCCTCGGCCCTCCTGCCTCACAACTTCCCTACAGGAGCCGACGCCAGAGACCTCATGCCATGGGGGTGGATGCCCTGCTCCTGGCCTGTGCAAGTGGCCATGGAGGTGCTGTGAGTAAGTCATGCCTCTGAGGCCCAGTTTTTCTTTATTTCCTTCAGCCATTCCTGCGTGGGGAGGAGGGCCCCTTACATGGGCTCTCTATAGGATATATTGAGCCGCATTGACCTGGGCACATTTGATGCTTCCCTGAGACCTTTGGCCAATTTGCTCCCTCCCCCTTATTGATCGTTCTGAATGCAGTGATCAAGCTCATTGCCCATGGACATGCGATGTGGGTGTTTTGCGCTGGCTGACCCTGACCTACCTCACATCTACCGGCGATCCTCTGGCCACCCTGTGGATTGCCGTGCTTCATTCTTGCACCATTGCCCTGCATTCATGGTAATCACTTACCATCATCGGAGGAGCGCATACCCAGTTGCCCTACATACTCCTTTCTGTGCCGATTAGCCCCACTGCCGCCGGGCTTGGAATAGGACCACTGTAGGCTTTCTCTGTGTCAGGCGAGTTGCCCTCTTCCTCTACATACACTGGTATTACTGCAGGAGAGTACCAGCCACGCAATATGGCGCAGCAACAGCTCTCCTTTGATACTGCTAAAAAACCCCTGTGAGGTGTAGCTGAGGGCCCTTTAGAAGACTCCCCTGGACTATATGCAACGCGATCATGGCTGTGCTGAAGGCCATATTCAAATCCATGGACACCCGCTTTGATGCTCTCTCTGCCCGCCTGGATGGTATGCACGAACGTATGGATAGGAAGGAAACACTTCTGGACACCACAGAGCAACGCATATAAGACATTTAAGATATAGTGCTGCAACAATCAAGCGTCTCGAGAAGGTGGAGAAGTTTCTCAAAACGATGGCGGTCAAGACAGAGGATTTAGGGGCATGCTCTCATCGGAATATTATCCGCATTGCTGGGGTGGCGAAGTCCACCAATACTGGCCGAATGGACACTTTTGTTGAAAACCTACTTCGGGAGCTTTTTGGTGGGGAGGCGTTTTTTACTTAGTTTGCTGTGGAAAGAGCTCACAGGACCCCTGGCCCTAGAATGGTGCCTGGCATGCAACCTCGACTTATTATTGCAAGACTACTCAACTACTGCGATCATGACACTGCGCTCCACCTTGCATGCAAGAAGGGACAGCTGCAATACCAGGGCATGGCTGTGTCCCTTTTTTCTGACTTCACACCGCTAGTGCAAGAGGCACGCCATAAATTTCCAGATCTTAAGCGCACACTCCAGAAAACTAATGTTCGCGATGCCATGCTGCTCCCTGCCCGTTTGCATGTCCAGATGGATGGTAAACATTGTATTTTTGATTCTCCTGTGGTTGTCATCACTTTCTGCAAACAACATGGCTTCGGGGGCAGGCCTCCAGGTGGCGAGCCGTCCACCTCTTCAACCACCTGGGTTACTAAGGACCCCTATACTTTCTCCTGACTGCCATATGATGCTGCTATGAGGTCGGGGATACATAGGTTCTCGATGCGGCAACGGCAACTGCGCTGCATTCATTTCTCCAGCCGCGGTCCCATAATGCGTTGGTTCTTGCAGCCGCACAGCAGGGCCTGCATTCGGAATCGGTGCGGAGATGTCGGACTTCAGAGATCGGTGCACTGTATTCTGTGTGTAACAATTTCTCCAGACGCGGGCAGGCACTGCATCAGTTTCTTCGGCGATGCGTCAGAAACAGGTGCGGATGCTTCGCGCTTCTCGTAGTTACGTCGCTTTTCCAGCTCCCAACAGCAGGAACAACCTCCAGAGGCCCAACACAGTCACAGGCACCTCTTGGCAGGTCCTAACTCTCAGCAAGGAAGTTCAGGGGAGCTGTTGGTGAAGTCTTTGTATCCCTGAGACTTCAAAACAGGAGGCAAGCTCTACTTCAAGCCCTTGGAGATCTTCCTCAAGCAGGAGACACATGTAAAAAGAACAATTGATGGACAGAATGCAGAACAATGTCATACATTCATCCCAGTACAGATATCTGGGCCTAAATCCATCGTTTATTTGCTTCCCATGTCATTCCAGTTTGAACTCAGCCATATGCAAATCAGTCTTGACCCTGCACCCAATGGGAACAGTCCAGCCCGAACTGCCAGGCCAGGTCCTCCCTGGACAGGAAACAAGCATTCTAGGACCGGTTTAGGAGTTTCACCCCTCATCAGCCAGGATAGCTTGACTCCAGTGGCATGGAGAGCACAGGACCCAAGTCTGGGCATACCCGTCCCACTCGGGGTGACAAATGCAAAAAGAACAATTGATGGCAGAATGCAGAACAATGTCATGCATTCACCCCAGTACAGAGATCTGGGCTTAAATCCATCATTTTTTTGCTCCCTATGCCATTCCAGTTTGAACTCAGCCATATGCAAATCAGTCTTGACCCTGCACCCAATGGGAACAGTCCAGCCCGAACTGCCAGGCCAGGTCCTCCCTGGACAGGAAACAAGCATCCTATGACAGGTTTTGGGGTTTCACCCCTCATCAGCCAGGATAGCTTGACTCCAGTGGCATGGAGAGTGCGGGACCCAGGCCTGGGCATACCCATCCCACTCGGGGTGACAAATGCAAAAAGAACAATTGATGGACAGAATGCAGAACAATGCCATACATTCACCCCAGTACAGAGATCTGGGCCTAAATCCGTAGTTTTTTGCTCTCCATGCCATTCCGGGCTGGATTGTTCCCATGGGGCATAGGGTCAAGACGGATTTGCATATGACTGGGTCTAAACTGGGGTGGCATGGTAAGCAAAAGAATGATGGATTTAACCCAGATCTCTTGACTGGGGGTAAATGTTTGATTTTCTCTACATTCCGTCCATCATCTGTGTGTCTTTTGCTTTCAAGCAGGAGACACAGCACACAGCAAAGTCCTTATCCTCTCCTTGGTTGAAACAGCTACTGCAGGTCAACCCCAAACAGCACACAGCAAAGGGGCAGTACTTCTCCTTCAGTTTCTCGAGCTCTTCTCCTTGGCAAAGGTTCCTCTTGAATTCCAGAAGTAATCTAAAAAGTATGGGGTCTGGGCCCACTTTTTATAGTCCATTTCTCTTTGTTCTCTGGTGTCAGAGAGGCTTTGTGCTCAACCAAAACCAGTTCTGTCCTCTCTGGTGCAGCTGCCCGGCAGGAAGTGGAGACAGCATTGTGTAAGGCAGACCGGGCCTATTCAGGTGAAAGGAAATCTCCTCCCCCTACTCTAAATGCAGCTTAGGTCCATTGAGCCTAGCCCTGACTCACCCTGGAAAGGCAGGGCACACCTCACTCCCCAAGTGGCTGTCTGAACAGAATGCGCATCCCCAGCCCCTGTCACTCCACAGCCAGACAGCCAGTACACAAACGTAGCAGAGGCACACTGAATGGCTAAGCAAGAAAATACCCACTTTCTAAAAAGCGGTACTTTCAAACCCAGCATACAAAAATCATCCTTACTAAAAGATGCATCTTTATATTCTGAGTTCAGGCATATCAAACTCAACTTTCCTGTCTTGTTCCCATGGGCAGTTATACTTATAAGATGTTATATGTATACTCCCCATTCTAACCTACATGACAGAAAGCCTTTCATTAGTGAAAAACAAATTTGGCAGTATTTCACTATCAGGACATGCCATACACATCAGGGCATGTCGTAGCTTTCACATACACTGCACCCTGCCCACAGGGGTACCTTGGGACTACCTTAGGGGTGACTCACTATAAGAAAAGAGAAGGTTAGGGCCTGGCAAGTGGGTGCACCCTCCAGTTCGACATGGCAGCACTAAACTGCACACAGACACTCCAATGGCAGATCTGAGATACCTTTTCAGGGCTACTCATGTGGGTGGAACAATCAGTGCTTCAGGCCCACTAGTAGCATTTTATTTACAGGCCCTGGCACACTCAGTGCAATTTACTATGGACTTACCAGTAAATCAAATATGCCAATCATGGAGAACCAATCATGATAACAATTTACAGAGGAAGCACTTGCACTTTGGCACTGAACAGCACTGGCAAAGTGCCCAAAGGATCTAGACCAGCAAAAACAAATTCCAACACACAGTAAAATTACAGGAGGCGAAAGCAAAAAATACAGGGGAAACCCACTCCAAGGATGCCAGGTCTAACACGTGTCCCTTCCAGCTGAAATGTGGGGAGAACTACCCTCTGTTCCCGGGGCAGTAACCGCCTAATAATGAAGGCTACAGGTTGGTCTAGGCCCTCCTCATCTAGTTGTGAGAGCACAGCTCTCACACAATGCTCTTAAGGCTCTGTCTGCACCAAGAATTCCTGTGAGACGTTGGGTGCCTTGAGCATGGGAGCTGTGCACATGGCAGATTTCAGGGCATCAAAAGCTTTCTGGCAGGCGTCAGTCCAGTTCACCTCCTGGAAGTCAGCCCAGTCAAGGGGGCAACAATGGTGCCATATCCCTTGGCAAACCCCCAGTAATACCCAGTGAGGCCTAAAAAGGCTCTCACCTCTGTCTGGGTCTTGGGGGCTTCCCAAGCCAGAATGGTATCAATCTTTGGTTGTAGGGGCACCACCTGGCCGCTCCCCACCTGATGTCCCAAGTACACCACTGAGCCCTGCCCGATCTGGCACTTGCTGGCCTTGATCATGAGACCTGCCCTCTGCAGAGCCTTCAACACTTCCCAGAGGTGATACAGATGTTCCTCCCAATGGCACAGAACACTGTGATGTCATCTAGGTAGGCGGTACTGAAATCCTCCAGCCCAGCCAACATCTTATTGGCCAACCTCTGAAAGGCGGCAGGGGCATTCTTCAACCCAAAGGGCATCACCTGGAACTGGTAGTGCACCTCTGGTGTTGAAAATGCAGACATCTCCTTTTCCCCCTCTGTGAAGGCAATCTGCCAGTACCCAGACGTTAAGTCAAGCATACTGATGTACTTGGCAGCTCTCAACCGACTTATGAGCTCATCAGCTCTGGGGATGGGGTGCGCATCAGCCCTCGTGACTGAATTGAGCCCTGAGTAGTCCACAAAGAACCAGAGTTCTGGTGTGGCACCGGGTGAGGCAACCTTTGGGACCAAGACCACTGTGCTGGACCAAGGGCTGTTGCAGGGCTCAATCACCCCTAGAGCCAACATCTTGGAGACTTCCTCATTGATGCTAGCTTTGACCCTGTCAGTCAATCTGTCCCCAGTGTCCACATCATGGACACACCACTGAGTGACACCAGGGTTCAGGGAGAACAGAGCAGCAAACTGTCCCAACAGTTGGCAGCAGTCACTCTGCTGTTCAGAAGTCAGGGCGGGGGAGAGGTTTACACCGTCCACTGACCCATCATGCTTTTTATCAGACAGGAGGTCAGGGAGAGGCTCAGTCTCCTCTTCCATTCACTCATCTGTTGCTAGGAGCATGCCCACCTCGGAACTCTCCAAGTGGTGCTTGAGGCAGTTCACATGTAGGACCCGCAAAGGGTTCCTGGGAGACTGCAAGTCCACCAGATAGGTGACTTTGCTCTTGTGCTCTACCACCTCAAAAGGCCCAGTCCACTTGTCCTGGTGCACACAAGGTTCCACTAGGGCCATGACCCACACCTTTTGGCCAGGCTAAAACTCGATCGTACCATGGCTTCATCTCTTTCTGGCTGGCTTCCAGATTTGCCTGAGCGAGTTATCTGCAGCGCTTAGTCTGGTTCCTGAAGTCCAGCAGGTAGCTATATACATCCTGGGGAGGTTTACTGGGAGGTTTCTCCCAGCCTTCTTTGACCAGAGTCAGAGGTCCTCTTACAGGATGTCCATACAGGAGTTCAAAGGGACTGAGCCCTAAGGACTTCTGCGGTACCTCCCTATAAGCAAACAACAGGCATGGTAAGAGGACGTGCCACTTAAGCCTCATGGGTTCACCAAGACCCATAATCATGCCCTTCAGGGTCTGGTTGAATCTCTCAACCAGTCCATTACCTTGAGGTTGGTAAGGAGTGGTGAACTTGTAGGTAACACCACACTCCTGCCACAGGGACTTCATATACCTGGATATGAAGATGATACCCCAGTCGGATACCACCTCTCTGGGGAACACCACACAGGAGAGGATACCCATCAAAGCTCAACCCACCACGAGGGCTGTCACCGTCCGGAGAAGGATAGCCTTGGGGTACCGGGTGGCATGGTCCACCAAGAGCAGGATGAACCTGTTGCCCATGGCTGTCTTGGGGTCCAGTGGCCCCACAATGTCAATACCCACCCTCTCAAAGGAGCTGCTGACAACAGACAATGGTTGGAGAGGAGCCTTGCACTTCCTCCCACTTATACCACTTGCCTGGCAAGCATGGCAAGTCCTACAGCGAGTGTCAGAATGCTTGCACATTCGGGGCCAGTGAAAGTGTGTGACAAGCATTCAAAGGTCTTGTCCTGCCCCAAATGACCTGCCTAAGGTACATCATGAGCCAGACCCAGTAGGAAGGCTCTGAAGCGCTGGGGTACCACCAGCACACGGGCTGACCCAGGCTCAGCAACCTTAGGCTCACTATACAGGAGACCATTCTCCCAGTAAATCAAATGTGACCCAGACTGATCATCTGATGCCTGGCTTGCATCCTGCTGCCGCAAACCAACAAGAGAGGGGCATTCCTGCTGCTCCTTTCAGAATTACTCCCTGGAGGGGCCCCCTTCCTGCTGCCAATGGGTCAGCTCAGACAAGTCCCCCAGTTTAGCCACTTGCTCCCCTTTAGGCTCCAAGGCATCCCCCTCAAGGTCTGCCTCCTCCTGGACCATAGGAACTTCGGGCCGGTTTCCCTCACCCCCTGCCACCTCTCTTTTTGGCAGGCACCTGGGCCATTCTTCCAGGCTCCAGGTCCTCTTGATTGCCCTTACTGGCTGCCATAGACCGAGTGGTCACACACACCCACTCAGACAGACCAAACATCTCCAGATGAGACCTGTGCTCCACCTTCTTCCAAGGGGAACTCTTCAGATTGTTACCAAGCAGACAGTCAACAGGCATGGCTGGCCCCCCCACTCAAAGGGAACCTGTGCCACTTTGTAGAGGCACTCTGAGTTGTCAGTGGCAACTACTGGGTAAAGTACATTGGGGACCACCTGCTCTTCAGATACTAGCTGACAGCTGTCACACTGGCTCCAGTGTCTCTCAAACCCTGCACCCTATGGCTATTTATGGTCCCCCACTGCCTGTATTTCTTAGTGATAGTGGGCAGATGGGTCCTTGGGACCATCTCACTATCTCCTAGTGAGACCAGGGTAAACTCTGCTGGCTCCCACCCCTCCTGGGAGTCCAACTCCTCCCTCAAGTCAACCCACGGGGAGGTGCACCAGTAGGTGCAGGAGTAAACTTAGGACACTCAGGATCCCCAATGAAGTGACCCACCTGATCACAAGCAAAACATTTGCGGGGACCCTTCTCTGCAGGCTTACCTTAAGAGACCCATGGCTTCTTACCACGGGGGGCTGAGAACCTTTCCCTTGGTTCCCCTGGGAATTACTTTGGGACCCTTTTTGGATCTCCTTTTGTTAACCCTTGTCCCCCCCCCACTCTTCTGCTGGGGACCCTGCCCATCCTTGGCAGAGTCTCCCACATGCCCTTTGTGGACCCTGGTACTGACCTAGTGGTCTGCCTCCACAGCAAGCTTCCTGGGGTCAGTCAGCTTACTGCCAAATGCTGGCATAGCTCTGGAAAACAATTAGCAGACAAGTGCTCCCATGTCATCAAATCATAGAAACCCTGAAAATCATTTGCCTGGCTACCCTTCGCCCAACCAACTAGTGCTCTGCAAAAATAGGGAAACATACTCCACCCAAGTGTTTGATTCAAGCTTCTTACAGGCCCTAAATGTCTGCCTATACAGTTCTGAGGTCAAGCCATATCTTCCTTCATAGGAGCATAAGACATCTTCTCCTCCTCTGATAAGGCTAGCAAAGTGTCCTTTCTTCTGCTCTACATTCCCGCTCCCCAGTCTCTCTCAGGGACAATCTTGGACCTCATTGCTAACTCATACCCCTTAAACCACTGACCAATGTCATCACTCTTGACATAATCTTTAATCAACTCTTTGGGGATGTACACCCTCCCTTCTCCAGGCATTGCTAACAAGCTGCCACCATTGGAACTGGATGCCACTCTCTTGGCCTTTATCTCCAGCTCCTTCAAACCTCTCTCATGCTCTGAGAGCATCGTCTTTTCCTCCAGGACTAATTTCTGCCTCTCTAACTCCAATTCCTCCTTCCACAGCCTCAGCTTTGTAAGCTCCAACTCATGCACTCTGCTTCTCTCTCTGTCCTCCAGCTCCTCTGGAGACAGCCTCTTTGAAGACATACTGCTGCCCCCCCTGGAAGGTAACCTCCCTTCAGGCAGATACAATAGCCCATCCTGCTGGCCATCTAAATTCTCCGCCTCCACCGTAGGCTCCTCAGTATGCCCACTAGCATTCCATGATTCCAACCAGGCCCTCAGCGCCTTTTGATATTCCTCCTTTCTGGTGAGGCCTCTTACTGAGATTTAAAAATGTTTTGCAGATGGCTTTAAGTTGTGGCACAGTGCAGGTTTCTACCCTATCCTCTTCAAATTCAATATCCATAGATGCAATTGATGCTGGTTTTGTCATGGTGAAAATTGGCAGTTCTCAAGTTGCAAAAAGAAAATGTCCAAAAAGAAAAGGTTCCACCAATTGTTTGTGGTTGCGTTATGGTCTGCACTATACTAGTAGTGTACACCAATCACTGTATGTAGGGCACAAATGCAAGTCCAGATCCTCATCGCTGACTCCACCCGTGGTCCCCAACTCAGCAGACCGGGTGGGCTCCAGGGCACCCAGCATAAGGAGGCTGATAGGGCCCAGGTATTCGGAAAACAGTAATGAATGTGAATGCATCATTGATTTATTTATAAAGTTTTATATAGCGCGGACTAGTCCCGTTGAGGGTATCAGAGCGCTTTACAAAAGTTACATCAAAAGAAAAGTTGAGCGCTAGTCACATAGAAATGAGTAGCTAACATGAGATTGTATATGTTGTAGGTTCTCGTTGAAGGTCAGGAGTGTGTTAGTCATTCTCACTTAGAGTTCATCATGAATCCAGGTAGGTGAGCAGCTTCTGGTTGGTGTCAACTCGCAACAGGGCTGTTATCAGGGGAGAGTTTTATTCATTAGAAGTAGTTTGACTTCTTTTTTGAAGGAGGTGGTGGAGTGGTTCATTCTGATTTCCGGGGGCAGGGCGTTCCAGATCCTAGGTGCTAGGCCAGTGAAGGTGCGTGTGTAGGTTTTCTTTTTCCTAAAGTTTTGCGGTTTCAATAGCAGGGTGTTGGTGCTTCTCAAAGTTCTGATATTGCCTGATAATTCCAGTTTATTGGCTAGATACTTTGGTGTGTTGAAGTGCAGGGCTTTGTGTGTCATGCATGCAATTTTTAGCTGTGCTCTTGCCTCATAAGGGAGCCAATTCAGTCTTGCAGCCGTGTTGAGTGAGGCTCTTAAAGGAGCCAGACTGGATCTCGGCAAGCCACATAGGGTTGTATTCCCATAGTCTATTCTGGGTATAACTAGAGCTTGAACGGCTGTTATTAAGTCGTTGTCGTTGAGGAAGGGTTTTAGTTTTCTGAGAATGTACATATGAAAGTTGGCTCCTCTGGTGGCTGTGCTGATGTGTTCCCTCGTGTTGAGATTCTTGTTGAGTATTATTCTCCGTGATCTTGTGGAATCGATAATGTGAGGTTTGCAGTTGAAGGCTAAGTGTTACATCCAGTTTACTATGTCACCTTGTCCTTGTGGTGGGGAGATTAGGAGAAAGTCTGTTTTGAGCGCATGGAATTTGAGGTGGTTTTTTGTCAGCCAGATGTGGGTTTTTTGTTAAGTTGTGTTGAGTTGGCGGATGTCATCCAGCGATGATATTTTTAGGTATAGTTGGGTATCATCCGCATACATGTGGTAATGGATATTGGAGAGTTTCAGAATTTCATTTAAGGGTTCCATGAATAGATTGAAGAGGGTAGGAGATAAGGAGGAACCTTGTGGGACTCCCAGGGTGACCGGCGTGGTCGTGGACAGAGATTGCTTCATCTTGATTCTTTGATGTATTGGATCAAATCTGATCTGGGGTGACTGTGATGAGTGGTTTCTTTCTCATCGTCTAATGGTGAGAACAGAGTGCATGGTTCTCTCTTTTAATTACCATGAGTATGCAAGTGGCCAAATTCATCTACAAGCTCCGCTTGTTTGTCCCTGCCCCATTTTCCTTAGTAGTATGCAAAGGTCTTCTCGCCTTTTCTCACATTGAAAGACAGTTCACCAAAGGACCCACAAGCATGTTTCCCACCGATTTTGGTGATGTGTTCTTGATGCAGAGGAAAACAAGGACATCACAACTAAACAAACAAGCACTTATTTCATATAGTTAAGAGGAAGTACCCCTGCTTGATGGAGATTCACTCCTTTGTAGTCTTGTTGCCTTCTGTTGATGAGGATTCATGTTAGCACAGATTTGTGGATAAAGACACTGCAGGAATAATCACATTGCCCGGATTACATGCACACAAGGTCACTAGAGGCATTAACTTGTGGTCCTTTATCCACCTGTAGTGTAGAATATGTACTATACATTTACCCAACAAGGTAGCACTTACTAACTAGCCAGTTAAAAAGTACTCCAGTTAGGTAGACATTTTTCAGCAAAACTGTGGACTCTTCTAGGAGAAAGTGAGTTCCTTTCTGGCCCTGATGCCCATTTCAAAAGAAATTAAACCTCAATAGGAAGCACTTACAAATACAAACATAGCAGATGCCCCAGTTAAAGCTCCACTTTAGTAAAGCACAAATGATCCTACCTTCTTGGGCTTTGGAAAGGCAAAGCATGTGTGTTTCCTTTTGTATATCGTGTTGCAAAACGATATGAAATCCTTAATAAAGGTGATAGCATTGTTGATCTGTTGGAGTGCAATCTGATCTGAGACTGTGATGAGTGGTTTCTTTCTTGTCATCTCCTGGTAAGAGCAGTGTACAAATGCCTAAAATCCATAGACCACTGACACACCCACTCACAGACATACACAGGTACTCAGACACCCACACACAAACCTACACAGGCACTCACAGACCCACAAAGGGACTCACAGATCTACTCACAGATCAATACAGGCACTCACAGACCTATTCACAGACCTACATAGCCTCTCACAGACCTACTCACAGACCAACAGAGATACTCCCACACCCCCACAGGCACTCACAGACCCACAAAGGCACTTGCAGACCCACACAGGTAGTCAAAGACCCACTCACACAGGTACTCAAACACAAACTCACAGACCCACACAGGTACTCACAGACCTACCCACCCACTCATAGACACTCACATACCCACTCATAGACCCATACAGCCACTCACACACCCAGTCACTGATCCATATAGCTACTCACACACCCATGCACAGACCCATATAGTCACTCACACACCCAATCACAGACCCATACAGCCACTCACACACCCACCAAAACACTCACACACTCACTCACAGATCCATACAACTACTCACACACCCACTCATTGACCTATACAGCCACTCACCCACCCACTCTCAAATGTGACAGGGTACAGTTAGGAAATAACATTTTTAAAAATGTAGAAATTTGCTGAAACTAAAATTACAGGGATGTAATAGTTAGGAAATAGAATTTAAAAACCTTAGAAATTCATTACAAAAATCAAAGGTTACAGGGACGTTATAGTTCGGCTCAGATTTCACGTTTACAAAACCATAGAAATTCAGCAGTTATAGTTACCTGAGCTAACTATTACTTACTCCCCTGCAATGCACTTCTTATGACCTCTCATATTACATCACTCATTTCATGGTCAATAATATCTCTGATGACATCACTGATGACACCATCCACAGAACCACTTATACCCCCACTCATACCCCTACACAACCTCTCAGACACCAACTCACACACCCACACAAGCACTCACATACCCATTTATAGACCCATATAACCATTTACAAACCCGTTCATTCAACCACACAGCCACTCACCCACCTACTGACTCACCTTTACAGGCATTCACACAGCCACTCACTTGCCCACACAGTTACTCATATAAACACTCACTCACCCATACAACTCACACAGCCACACACTCACCCATACAGCTACTCACACACCCACTTACTCAGCCATACAACCACTTACAGAGCTATTCACTCACCCATATATCCTCTGAACACAACTTTACACTTACCCATACAACTACTAACACACCCACTCACATACCCACACAACCACTTACATACCCATTCACACATCCATACAGACATTCACACAGACATCACTCTCCAATACAGCCACTCACACACCAACTCACTTAACCAAATACCACTCAAACAGCCAAAAACGCACCCATATAGCCACTCATACACCAATGTACCTGCCCATACTGCCACTCGCACACCCACGTATTCACCCATACATCCATTCAGACCACCACTCACACACCCATACAGCCACTCATTCACCCACTCACTCACCAATAAAGCCACTCACATAGCCACTCACTCACCCATACATCTACTCACACACCCATTCTTTCATCCATACAGCTACTCACACACAAACTTATTCAGCCATACAGCCACTCACACATCCTTATAGCCACTGACTCATACATAGATAGCCACAGTCAAACAGTCACTCACAATATATGTTAGAACTAGTATCACTCATTAGTAGTGCACAAAGTGTATTAATTTAACTTTTGTAGTAGCTTAGTATAGATATTTAACACTCTTTTTGTAAACACTCACATTCACTGCATGATGCCATCAGTGATGAAATCAGTGATGTCATTTGAGATGTCATCAGTGATGTCACTGAGGGGGGCGTGGCTTGAACGCCGATGGAGTAGGCGCCAGAGCTTGCGAGATCCGTCCCGCCGGCCGCTGTTCGGACCCATCCTGACTGCCCAAGGAGTATAGAACAAGCGGCATCTGCAGCCCTACATCCCAGGAGCAGACGTGAGCCATCACGGACCCCCCAGGAATGACATTGCGCCGAGAAAGCTGCCAAGAAAGTGTGAGAGGCGGGAGACGAGCGCAGACAAAATGGCGTGCCCATCAGCACTGCAAACACCTCCGACATGGTGGGCGCACCTGCCACACACTGATGCCGAGGAGACACTGCGGAGACGCTGCGGGACAAGCCAGCCTTGCACAAACAATGCAAGGAAAGCCGGTAAGCAGTGAAAGGGCCGGCGCAACAGTGGGCTGAGGGCTGAACGCCGCGGAGAAGCGGAGCGCCAGGGAGAGCACCAGCAATGCCTCCTGCAAGGGGAGAGGGCTGGGGCCCTTTTTCCATATCCTAAGTGACCGAGGCAGGGAGCCGTGAGGAGGAAGACGAACCGGGGCCAGGGGCGCACCTGCAGCAAGTAAGGGACCGGCTGCTCCTCAGGGGAACCGTCAGTGGCACTGTATACTGAGAGGCAGGAGGGATTGGGCCACAAACAGGCCGCCAAGAAGCGGCAGGAGCCCAAAACGCAGACTGTGTCTGCCTGCCCCATACCTGGTCACCTATAGGGGGAGCCGCGAAGAGCGACCCACTCCCAGGACTGTGGCACATGGGTAGTGAAAATAGAGCAGGACACTGCCTCCCCCCAGCCCAGACAGGAGTCTGCATGATGCCAAACACAGATTGCTTCCAAAGAGCACAGGCCAAAGCGAGGCGAAAGGCCACGGTGTGAGGTGAAGGCAGGTCAGGTGACACGAGCCCCGCGCGAGGGCCCCCCGTCCCAGTGTGACCCCTCTAGAAGGTGATACGGGAGGGAAGAGATACCCTGATAGATGAGACATTGTGGGAGCGGCTGGAAGGTGAACCGTGGGGGGGTGACAGATCCCTCCCCTCACCTAGGGAGTTCTGGGCTAGCACCAACATAAGGACAAAGGGGTGGAAGAGGATTCAACCTGGTACTGTGAGGGGGCTGCCTCAAGGAAACGGTAAGGCCCAAGCAATGCCGGAGCCACGCAATTGGAGGCATGAGACATAGCACAGGTGAGGTTACCACGACACTGGGCGCTCCCTAAGGGAGAAAAAATAACTACCCCCACCGAAGAAAAGCAGGACACCTATAGACATAACAGGAGGAGAATGGGGAAACAGACCAAGTGGAAGGAAAAGGAGGATGCGCAGACTGACATGCCTCCAGAGGAGAGCGGTACGCATTCCTCCTTTATGAGTACCACTGAGAACCAGACCCTACAGGATATCCTCCAGGCCATCAATGCCTCTAGTGAGAGGCTAGAGACCAAAATTGACTAGATCAGGGTGGATATGGTGTTGCTATGTGACGACCACAGGCGACTCACAGAAAGAGTCGCAACAAATGAACGCCAAATCTCTGAAGACGGCCCAGCACTCACGGAAATGAAAGCACAACTCGGGGGGCTGGAGTTGAAGGTGAGAGTACTAGAACTCAGAGCAGAAGATGCAGAAAACCACTCGCGGAGGAATAACATCAGAGTGACTGGCCTCCCCGAGAAAATAGAAGGAACAGACATGGTGGGGTATCTGGAGGGGTGGCTCCGCAGGACGGTGGCACCGGAGGTACTCTCACCATTCTACGCCCTGGAGAGAGCGCACCGCGTCCCGGTAAGGCTGCCCGCACCAGGGGCGCTGCCACTACCGGTGATAGCGAGGCTGCTACACTACCGCGACAGAGACCATATACTGGCGCAGACTCGGCAGAATGGAGAAATAAGAGTTAACAATGTGGTGGTGTGCCACTTCCTGGATTTCTCCAGGGATTTTCAGCAACAACGGAGCTCCTTTCTGAGTGTCAAGGCCAAACTCCGACAACTGGAGTACAAGTACGCAATGCAATACCCGGCGAAACTGCGGGTGTCCACCCCAGACGGAACGGAATTCTTCACTTCTCCACAGGAAGCATGGAACTGGCTGGAGCAGCACCGAGGAGTATCGCAGTCAACGGACCAAAGACGCTGGGGAGGTCGACACAGACGATCTCGCAGCAGGGGAGCCAGGAGAGGCACACTGGCACCAACACAAGCGGAAACGCAAATGGAAAGGTGATATGACATGCAAGTAGTGGCACTGATCAGTGGGAAGGAAACCACCCGAGACAACTTAGAGGCGGGAGGATCAGGAACGGGCTCGAGCTCCGAACAGGACTCAAACATCTCAGAGATGCCGAGTAGTGAGCGCCTCATCGTGACGCCCGGAACAGCAGATGAGATCATCTGAAGATGCAGGTAGGGGGGTTCCAGAGAGTGGGAAAGCAAGAGAGAGGCACTGGGACACATGGTTGAACTAATGCAATAATTGAGCCGGGCAATGAGCTGGCAGATGTGCCAGAAGCGCCACGGGACTCACCCCCTAACTTTGGGGACGATAGTCCAGGGACACGGACTACTAGTTTGGATGGTAGGGTACCACCTACTTGTCCTGGGGAAGGGGCATTGGGGAGCCTGTTAAAATGTTGTTGAATTTTGGGACAGGGTAGGACAAGTCGCATCACACACTCACTCCAGCGGGTTTGGGCTGAAACATCCGATCTATGAGGAAGGGGTGGGCGCGAGGGGGGGACGAAAGAAGAAGGGAAACATGTATGGCGAATGATATAAAGTATAAGTGCTTAACCTGGAATATATGGGGCATGCATACGATGGTCAAATGGTGAAAAGTCTTCTCTTATCTCAACAGAAGGGAGGTGCAAATCGCACTTCTCCAAGAAACGCACCTCACAGCTGAGGGCCAAGCCCTGCAGAAGAGATGGCGGGGACAAACATTCTACACTACATATTCAGCCTATGCCAGGGGAGCTATGATCTGGGTAAGGGTAGGGAAGGGAACTTCCAGGTAACCAGTAAGTTAATCATCCCAGAGGGCAGGTATGTAGCGCTGTGAGGGAGACCAGATGGTAGAGAGGCGAGCATCATAAGTGTCTATGCCCCAAATGTGGACCAAACACAATTCCTGGCACAGCTATCATGACAACTAGCCCCATACCTGACGTCCGCAGTGCTCATAGGCGGAGACTTCAATGCTATAGCCGACACCAACTTAGACAGATCACACCCCCCATTACAGGACTCCCCAACGGTCCGCCATGCGTGGGCATTCGGAGACTGGCAGAGACATTGGGGGCTGGTGGACTCCTGGAGAACCCTGCACCCCCAGGATAAAGATTATTCATTTTTCTCGCCGACACTTGATGTACACATGCAACTGGACACATTCCTATGTACCCAGGACATACATGGACAGGTAGGCAACGCCGAGTATCTGGCTAGGACAATATCAGATCATAACCCGCATTACTGGACCTCTATTGGACAAGCCCCACTCCGGCCACCCCTACTTGGAGACTGCGCCCTGAAACACTGGAGGATCAGGTCTTTAAGGAGGGCATTAGGGAAAAAGTCACACAGTATTTTCAAGACAACGAAGGGACAGCAACCTCTCCGCTCCCGGAATGGGATGCCTTTAAGGTAACAATACGAGGTTACTGTATAGCTGAGATGACAGGGGTTAAATGCACACTGACAACAGAAGTCAAAACAGCTGAAAGGGAGTTTAGACAGTTAGAACAGAAAAGGCCGGAACGTCCTGAACTGCAGGATGAACTCCTAGAAGCACGAGAAACAGTGGCACGCCAGACAGAGAGGTTACGGAGTTTTGACTACAAGCAATATCTGGACCGCACACATGCGTGGCTCCCCAACCCAAACAACAGGGAGTCACCAATAATAGAATTGGAGGATGAGGCTGGGAGCAGACAATATAAGCAAGGGAGTATTAATGACATCTTCGCCAGATATTACACCAAATTGTACAGTAGTGCCTTTGAGGGCGGCAGTGAGACATTAGGAGAGTACTTAGGTGAGCTAGAACTACCCCAACTGGAACCTGAAGAGGCGGAGGACTTAGGGGCAGACATCTCCCTACAGGAGGTGAAAGCTGCCATTAAGCACATGGCGCGCAACAAAACGCCAGGGACGGATGGACTCCCTGCCGAGTTCTACATGACATACGTTCAGGAACTAGCTCCTAAGCTTGTCGTGATGTATCAGACAGCAAGAGAGCTGCGAATGCTGCCCAACACCACGAAGGAAGCCCTAATAATTCCCATACTCAAACCCAGAAAACCGGCCCACGACAGAACAGCGTATAGACCATTGTCCATGCTGAACTTGGACTATAAAATATTGAGCAAAATCTTAGCGAACAGACTACTACCACACATGCCCCAGCTAGTACACGCGGAACAAGCGGGTTTCATCCCACATAGGAACTAGGCCTGGGCGGTAAATTCCGTTACGCTCGCGGAATTTGCGGAAATAGGGTAATTTTGCGTTCCGCGGAGAACACGGAATTGCCAAAAATTCCGCGATCCGCGGCTTCGCAGAGCTTTTTGCTTGTTCGCGCTTTCAAAATGCGTGTTCACAAGATATTTCTCCCCGAGCACGCAAACAGCGTTCGCGAACAGGAAAAAAGCATCGCGAACTTGTGGAACAAGCAATTCCGCGTGTTCGCTGAACTTTTGCTTGCTCGCGGAGATTTTTTACCGTTTTGCAGAGCTTTGCGTAGCGCGACTACGCAAATTCCGCCCACCCCTAATAGGAACACTGCCATTAATGTCAGACGCCTCATGGCTATAATGGGAGCGGAGGACTATGCCAAAGACGAGGCTGCAATATTTGCAGTCGATATTGAAAAGGCCTTTGATAGCCTAGAATGGCAATACCTCTATAGAGTCCTAGAGGCGATGGGCCTAGGCGAGGGCTTTGTGGAATGGGTAAAGCTGCTATACACGGACCCCAGAGCCAGGGTGCGGACGGGGAAAGTCATCTCCCAGAGCCGGAGGGTACAGAGGGGGACTAGGCAGGGATGCTCATTGTCCCCTCTGTTGTTCGCACTGGCCATGGAGCCGCTGGCATGCCGGGCCAGGACAGGACGGGACTATGTGGGGCTGACGATCAAGGACACCCATCACCGCATAGCAGTCTACGCAGACGACCTACTCCTTTTCCTACAAAATACAGGCAGGGACTTGCAAGGGGCCAAGGATATGCTGGAAGAATTTGGTATTCTTTCAGGGCTGCGAGTGAGCTGGCAGAAATCTAAGTTATTTCCCATGACACAAGATAGATGCCCTCCAGAGGTGCTGGGAACCCTGCAATGGGAATCCACCTGTCTGGAGTACTTGGGGGTGACGATATATCACAACACTGTAGACTTGGTGGAGGGCAACGTGGGCAGGGGGATAAGAGCACTCTGCTCCTCCATGGGCTTTTGGGGCACACTACTGCTGTCGGTGGCAGGCAGAGTGGCCCTCCTGAAAATGGTGGCATTGCCGCGCCTGCTATATGTATTCGGGACACTCCCGCTATGGCTACCAAGTGCGACATTCCGTGATCTAAACTCACAGATTATATAACATTCCTGTGGGGGACAGGCCGCAGATGAGTGGCCCTGGCCACGATGCAACGCCCCACAACCACAGGGGGGCTAGCAGTCCCCGACCTTGAGGCATACTATCTCGCAGCACAGCTGCAGTGGTTTGTGAGATGGCTGGCGGACAGTAGAAACCCAGACAGAATACAATCACCATTCGCCCCAGAGCCCCCAGTTCTAACAAGAATACTACTAAGGCTGAAGCAGGGACCGCACAGGAGGACGGATGAGGAGACAATAATCACGCGGTGCTGGGCGAGATGGCTACAAAGGGCAGGTTGCAGGGTCCCCTACTCCCCAGACATACCCATAGAAATGCTCCGACTGTTACCGCATGGGGGAACTGGGCTGGACTGGATGACTGGAAGGAAGCGGGGCTACAAGTGGTCGAGGACCTCTTTAGGGAATCCCAGATGCTCCCATTCGTGGAACTCCAAGAGGAGTTTAATCTCCCGCAGGGACATTTCCTACTACATAGAGCCATTACGGCGGCGATCCGGAAGCATTGGACTACGGGAGTGACAGAACCCAGAGCACTGGACTGTTGCAGATATATGGTCCTCTCTGCAGGTAGGATAAGGACGGTCTCCTGCATCTATGGAGCCATCAGACGGGACATTCAGAAACCCATGGAGCGACTGAGAACACAATGGGAAGAGGACTTAGGGGTGCCGATCACAGAAAAAGACTGGGACACCATTGTTGAGCGCACCTTGAAGGTATCCAGAAACACTAGGTTTAAACTCATAAACTATGATCTACTGCATAGGGCGTACCTTACACCAGCCAGAATCAGGCGCTACTGCCAAAAGGAGGAAGCGGCTTGCCCAAGATGCGGGGACAGAGAGGCGCATATTCTTCACATGCTGTGGGACTGCCCAGGCCTGAGGAGATTTTGGGAGGAGGTACTAAATGTAGTCGAGACCACAATAGATAAAGAGGTACCACACACGCCAGGTAGGTCGCTCCCCCACCACACAGCTCCGCCTGTGTTGGCCGCCCGCTGCTGCTGCTGGTAAGATCGCCGTTCCGCTTGTGGCCTCGGTGCCCGCATTTCTTGCTTGTCTCCCCTTTTCCTTCTGTACCCCTCGCTGCCCCATTTGCATTGTGCCCGTATTTGTGTCTGCTTTTCTCTCCCCATTTTCCCTTCTGTACCCCTCGCTGCCCCATTTGCATTGTGCCCGTATTTGTGTCTGCTTTTCTCTCCCCATTTTCCCTTCTGTACCCCTCGCTGCCCCATTTGCATTGTGCCCGTATTTGTGTCTGCTTTTCTCTCCCCATTTTCCCTTCTGTGCCCTTCGCTGCCCCATTTGCATTGTGCCCGTATTTGTGTCTGTTTTCTCTCCCCATTTTCCCTTCTGTACCCCTCGCTGCCCCATTTGCATTGTGCCCGTATTTGTGTCTGCTTTTCTCTCCCCATTTTCCCTTCTGTACCCCTCGCTGCCCCATTTGCATTGTGCCCGTATTTGTGTCTGCTTTTCTCTCCCCATCTTCCCTTCTGTGCCCCTCGTTGCCCCATTTGCATTGTGCCCGTATTTGTGTCTGCTTTTCTCTCCCCATCTTCCCTTCTGTGCCCCTCGCTGCCCCATTTGCATTGTGCCCGTATTTGTGTCTGCTTTTCTCTCCCCATTTTCCCTTCTGTACCCCTCGCTGCCCCATTTGCATTGTGCCCGTATTTGTGTCTGCTTTTCTCTCCCCATTTTCCCTTCTGTACCCCTCGCTGCCCCATTTGCATTGTGCCCGTATTTGTGTCTGCTTTTCTCTCCCCATCTTCCCTTCTGTGCCCCTCGCTGCCCCATTTGCATTGTGCCCGTATTTGTGTCTGCTTTTCTCTCCCCATTTTCCCTTCTGTACCCCTCGCTGCCCCATTTGCATTGTGCCCGTATTTGTGTCCGTTTTCTCTCCCCTTTTTTCCTTTTGTGCCCCCGCTGCCTCTCGCCATTCCCACCGCTGCGTCCCCTGCGGCCCCGCCCCCCTGTCTGCCCATTCGCTGACCCTGCCTCCCGCCTCCCAGCTGCTCCTCCCTCCCACCTCCCCATAAATGGCGGCCGCTGCGCGGTGAGGAGAGCGACCCTTGACCTTGCCAGGTAGGTCGCTCCCCACCACACAGCTCCGCCTGTGTTGGCCGCCCGCTGCTGCTGCTGGTAAGATCGCCGTTCCGCTTGTGGCCTCGGTGCCCGCATTTCTTGCTTGTCTCCCCTTTTCCTTCTGTACCCTCGCTGCCCCATTTGCATTGTGCCCGTATTTGTGTCTGCTTTTCTCTCCCCATTTTCCCTTCTGTACCCCTCGCTGCCCCATTTGCATTGTGCCCGTATTTGTGTCTGCTTTTCTCTCCCCATTTTCCCTTCTGTACCCCTCGCTGCCCCATTTGCATTGTGCCCGTATTTGTGTCTGCTTTTCTCTCCCCATTTTCCCTTTTGTGCCCTTCGCTGCCCCATTTGCATTGTGCCCGTATTTGTGTCTGCTTTTCTCTCCCCATTTTCCCTTCTGTACCCCTCGCTGCCCCATTTGCATTGTGCCCGTATTTGTGTCTGCTTTTCTCTCCCCATTTTCCCTTCTGTACCCCTCGCTGCCCCATTTGCATTGTGCCCGTATTTGTGTCTGCTTTTCTCTCCCCATCTTCCCTTCTGTGCCCCTCCCTGCCCCATTTGCATTGTGCCCGTATTTGTGTCTGCTTTTCTCTCCCCATCTTCCCTTCTGTGCCCCTCGCTGCCCCATTTGCATTGTGCCCGTATTTGTGTCTGCTTTTCCCTCCCCATTTTCCCTTCTGTACCCCTCGCTGCCCCATTTGCATTGTGCCCGTATTTGTGTCTGCTTTTCTCTCCCCATTTTCCCTTCTGTACCCCTCGCTGCCCCATTTGCATTGTGCCCGTATTTGTGTCTGCTTTTCTCGCCCCATTTTCCCTTCTGTACCCCTCGCTGCCCCATTTGCATTGTGCCCGTATTTGTTTGCTTTTCTCTCCCCATCTTCCCTTCTGTGCCCCTCGCTGCCCCATTTGCATTGTGCCCGTATTTGTGTCTGCTTTTCTCTCCCCATTTTCCCTTCTGTACCCCTCGCTGCCCCATTTGCATTGTGCCCGTATTTGTGTCTGTTTTCTCTCCCCTTTTTTCCTTTTGTGCCCCCGCTGCCTCTCGCCATTCCCGCCGCTGCGTCCCCTGCGGCCCGCCCCCCTGTCTGCCCATTCGCTGACCCTCCTCCCGCCTCCCAGCTGCTCCTCCCTCCCACCTCCCCATAAATGGCGGCCGCTGCGCGGTGAGGAGAGCGACCCTTGACCTTGCCAGGTAGGTCGCTCCCCCACCACACAGCTCCGCCTGTGTTGGCCGCCCGCTGCTGCTGCTGGTAAGATCGCCGTTCTGCTTGTGGCCTCGGTGCCCGCATTTCTTGCTTGTCTCCCCTTTTCCTTCTGTACCCCTCGCTGCCCCATTTGCATTGTGCCCGTATTTGTGTCTGCTTTTCTCTCCCCATTTTCCCTTCTGTACCCCTCACTGCCCCATTTGCATTGTGCCCGTATTTGTGTCTGCTTTTCTCTCCCCATTTTCCCTTCTGTACCCCTTGCTGCCCCATTTGCATTGTGCCCGTATTTGTGTCTGCTTTTCTCTCCCCATTTTCCCTTCTGTGCCCTTCGCTGCCCCATTTGCATTGTGCCCGTATTTGTGTCTGCTTTTCTCTCCCCATTTTCCCTTCTGTACCCCTCGCTGCCCCATTTGCATTGTGCCCGTATTTGTGTCTGCTTTTCTCTCCCCATTTTCCCTTCTGTACCCCTCGCTGCCCCATTTGCATTGTGCCCGTATTTGTGTCTGCTTTTCTCTCCCCATTTTCCCTTCTGTACCCCTCGCTGCCCCATTTGCATTGTGCCCGTATTTGTGTCTGCTTTTCTCTCCCCATTTTCCCTTCTGTACCCCTCGCTGCCCCATTTGCATTGTGCCCGTATTTGTGTCTGCTTTTCTCTCCCCATCTTCCCTTCTGTGCCCCTCGCTGCCCCATTTGCATTGTGCCCGTATTTGTGTCTGCTTTTCTCTCCCCATTTTCCCTTCTGTACCCCTCGCTGCCCCATT
The DNA here is from genome assembly GCA_963921515.1 of Calotriton arnoldi. NCBI lineage: Eukaryota > Metazoa > Chordata > Amphibia > Caudata > Salamandridae > Calotriton > Calotriton arnoldi. Next base: position 568,476 of record CAWUFW010011665.1, on the reverse strand, counting down.
TGCATTGTGCCCGTATTTGTGTCCGTTTTCTCTCCCTTTTTTCCTTTTGTGCCCCCGCTGCCTCTCGCCATTCCCGCCGCTGCGTCCCCTGCGGCCCCCCCCTGTCTGCCCATTCACTGACCCTGCCTCCCGCCTCCCAGCTGCTCCTCCCTCCCACCTCCCCATAAATGGCGGCCGCTGTGCGGCCGCGCCGCTGGCGCGCCGAAGGCGCGCCTAAGGCAAGCCCGTCTGCGCCCGTCCGTGCCTGGACCGCGCCCAGCGCCAAACCCCCTGGCCCCCGCAGCAGCCAACCCACCCACCGGACTTACGACACCGCCACCCTCAACGCACTCAACACCGGCCGTATCCCCGGCTGCCACCGTGCCACCCCAGGTCGCACCCACGGACCCTTCGGCTGCCAATCCTGCAAGTTCTCCTGCCTCCGGACCTGCACCGCACCCGCCAAGCCGAGCACCAGCAGCAACCACCTGAAGTGCATCCTGCTCAACACCCGCTCCGTCCACAGACACGCCGTGGAACTTTGGAACCTGCTCGACTCCACATCACCAGACGTCGCTTTCCTCACGGAAACATGGATGAACGCCTCCTCAGCGCCCGACATCGCCATCGCCATCCCGGACGGATACAAGATCACCCGAAGGGACCGCGCCAACCAGACCGGAGGAGGCATCGCCATCGTCCACAAGAACACCATCCGCATCACGACCAACTCCGACGACACCTTCACAGCCGGCGAACACCTGCACTTCCAGATACACACCGACCCCAAGACCACCCTCAGAGGCACCCTCATCTACAGACCCCCAGGACCACGCACACAATTCAGCGAAGACATCGCCGACCTCATCAGCCCGCACGCCCTCCCCTCGGCTGACTACATCCTCCTTGGGGACCTCAACTTCCACCTAGAGAACAACAACGATCGCAACACCACCACCCTGCTGGACAACCTCGCCAACCTCGGACTCAAGCAACTGGTGACCACCCCCACACACCACGCCGGCCACACGCTTGACCCCGTCTTCTCCTCCAGCAAGGACATCTCCTTCAGCCACACCACCGGACTCCACTGGACAGACCACAGCTGCGTCCACTTCAGCTTCAGCAGGATCACCACGCACCACCACCCGCAACAGTTTCCGCGCAGAAGCTGGAACAAGATCACCACCGACCAACTCACCACATCCCTGAGCCAGAACCCTCCCGCCAGCTCAACGAACCCCAACCAAGCCACCAGCAACCTCACAAGATGGATCACCAACTGCGCAGACGACCTCGCCCCATTGAATACCCCCAGTCAGACCCGGCAACAAGAAAGCATCCTGGTTCACCGACGAACTCAAGAAATCCAAGAAGAACTGCCGGGCCCTCGAGAAAGCATGGCGCAGAGACCCGACTGCAGACAACATGACCACCCTCAAGCACGCCACCCGAAAACACCACCAGCTGATCCACACCACCAAGAAAACCGCATTCAAGGAACGACTGGACAACAACGCCCACAACAGCAAGGAACTCTTCATCATCGTCAAAGAACTATCGAACCCCAGCGCCGGAAACAACGACATCACTCCCTCGCAAGACCTCTGCAACTCGCTCGCCTCGTTCTTCCACAGCAAGATCGCAGACATACACAACAGTTTCAGCACACAGCCGACGTACCCTACGACCGTTCCAACGTCCCCCACCTCCACCCTCCGAGCCTGGACCCCGATCAACACCGAAGACACTATCCGCACGATGAACTCCATCCACTCCGGATCACCAACCTACCCCTGCCCTCACCACGTCTTCAACAAGGCCGACGCCGTCATCGCACCCCACCTCCGGGACATCATCAACACCTCCCTCGACACCGCCACCTTCCCAGAGAGCTGGAAGCACGCCGAACTCAGCGCCCTACTGAAGAAACCGTCAGCGGATCCCACCGACCTCAAAAACTACCGCCCCATCTCGCTCCTTCCTTTTCCTGCCAAAGTCATCGAGAAGACCGTCAACAGACAACTGGCCGCCTTCCTCGAGACGAATGGATCCCTCGACCACTCGCAGTCCGGCTTCCGGGCCAACCACAGCACCGAGACCGCCCTCATCGCAGCCACTGACGACATCCGAGCCCTGCTCGACAACGGGGAAACAGCGACCCTCATCCTCCTGGACCTCTCCGCAGCGTTCGACACAGTCTGCCACCGCACCCTAGTGCAACGCCTGAACAACGTCGGAATCCAAGAGAAGGCACTGGAGTGGATCATCTCCTTCCTCGCCGGAAGAACCCAGAGAGTCCGCCTCCCCCGTTCAGTTCCGAGGCCACCGAAGTCATCTGCGGCATACCACAAGGATCATCACTCAGCCCCACCCTCTTCAACGTCTACATGAGCCCCCTCGCAGCCATCGCACGCCAACACAACCTCAACATCATCTCCTACGCCGACGACACCCAGCTGATCCTCTCCCTCACCAACGACCCCACAACCGCCAGAACCAACCTACATGAAGGGATGAAGGACGTAGCCGAGTGGATGAGGAACAGCCGCCTGAAACTGAACTCAGATAAGACGGAAGTCCTCATCCTAGGATCATCACCCTCCACCTGGGACGACTCCTGGTGGCCCCCTGCCCTGGGCAACGCACCCAAACCAACGGACCACGCACGCAACCTGGGCTTCATCCTGGACTCCTCCCTCTCAATGACCCGACAAGTCAACGCCGTCTCCTCGTCTTGCTTCAACATCCTACGCATGCTGCGCAAGATCTTCCGGTGGATCCCCACCGAAACCAGGAAGACGGTCACCCAGGCCCTCGTCACCAGCCGACTGGACTACGGCAACTCCCTCTACGCCGGAACCACAGCCAAACTTCAAAAAGACTCCAACGCATCCAGAACGCCTCAGCTCGACTCATCCTGGACATCCCCCGACACAGCCACATCGCCGGACACCTGAGAGACCTGCACTGGCTCCCCGTCAGCAAGAGAATCACGTTCCGACTCCTCACCCACGCACACAAAGCTCTCCACAACCAAGGCCCCAGATACCTCAACGACCGTCTGACCTTCTACACTCCCACCCGCCAGCTACGATCGACCAACCACGCCCTCGCCGCCGTCCCCCGCATCCGAAGAGCCACAACGGGAGGATGATCCTTCTCCTACCTGGCTGCCAAGACGTGGAACTCCCTACCCATCCACCTCCGCCTTACCCAAGACCACCTCTCCTTCAGGAAGCAACTCAAGACCTGGCTGTTCGAACAGTAGCGGACCCCCCCCCCCTAGCGCCTTGAGACCCTCCGGGTGAGTAGCGCGCTATACAAATGCTTGATTGATTGATTGATTGACACGCCAAGCCACTGTATACTAAATTGGTTCCCACACATGGCCAAGACAAAGGTCACTGAGAGGTTTCAAGACCTAGCATATGTATTAGCGAAAAGGGAAATCACGAAGAATTGGAAGGCCGCGAGAGGACCACGAATAGAGAGTTGGAAAAGGGAACTGGAGAAATGGGCAGACACAGAAAATAGAATTTTGCTAAGAGCAGCGAACAGAGGCATAGGGAACCTGGAAACAGCGAGAGCCTGGGGGAGACTAGTGGATGACCTAAGAACTCCAGAACTAGATGAAACAACAGTAGACCCACCAAATTCACTGCCACAGGAAAGGGACAATGAGATGGAGACACAGAGGGTATAAGATAGGACGAGGGCTGAGAAGACCCCCCCCTCGCCACAGACAAACCCCAGACAAAGATAGAACAGACTGATCAACAAGCGAGCGCACACTGCTGGAAAATATAAACTGTGAATAAAACGACTTGTTCAGGGGGGACGAGGGAGTTGGAACCGGTTGAACATGTTGAACAGTTCGTCTGTAAAGACATTAAAACAGAAAAAAGGAAGAGTAACGTAGCACAACCATATGGACATGTAAATGTTTTAATGTACGCTCATTTGAATACTATATGAACCAAATGCCAATAAAATCCGTTTAAAAAAAAAAATCAGTGATGTCACTGACCATGTCATGAGTGATGTAATATTTGAAGTCTTAAGCAGCACACTGTGGGGTCATAAGTTATAGATTGCTCAGGTAAATATAACTGCTGAATTTCTATGGTTTTGTACTAGTGAAATCTGAGCCAAACTCTAACTTCTATATATATATTAAATTCAATTCAAAGAATCTTTAGTCTGCATATCATGGCCATAAAATATAAAAGAGAAGCCATTAAAATGACAGTAAAATCATGTAAAAATAAAACAAATCATGATAAAAAGTAGAAAAAAATCATACATAGCATGGTACATTGTGTTAAGCAACAACAGTAATATTATGAAAAAATGGCCTAAATTAATTTCCCAGCAAATAGTAGAACACATATAAAGTGCACAGTGAGGTAAAAGGGGTGTACAGAAAGAATTTCTAAATGAGACTCTAATGCACCTAATTAAATAACCAACAAAATACTAAAAGGAAAGAGCAGCATACATACACTTCAACATACACTTAGATTAGAAGGTAAAATACAACCAGTGAATTTTAAACGAAAAACAGAGCAAGAGTGATTACCCATACATAGATTTTTTTGCTCTGACTGTGGCCTTATACATATATTCACTGAAAAACCAAAGGTTACAGGGACGTTATAGTTAGGCTCAGAATTTACTCATACAAAACCATTGAAATTCAGCAGTTATATTTACCTGCGCTAACTATAACTTACATCCCCACAATGCACTGCTTATGACCTCACATATTACATCACTCATGACATGGTCCCGCACATCACTGATGACATCTCTGATGACATCTTAAATGACATTACGGATGACATCATCCAGCATTTCTATGTGTTTTCTAAAAGTTTCTGATTGTTAAACATATATACTAAGATACCACAAAGGTTAAATTAGTATACTTTGTGTAACACATATTATGTGAGTGACTGTGTGTATCCATGTGTGAGTAGGTGTCTAAGTGGCTCTATGGGTGTGTGAGTGGTTGTATAAGTGAGTGAGTTGGTATGCCAGTAGCTGTATTGGTGAGTGAATGAGTGTGTCAGTGGCAGTATGGGTGAGTGAGTGGCTGTGTGAGTGGCTGTAAGGGAGAGTAAGTGACTGTGTGGGGCTGTTTGGGTGAGTAATTGGGGTGTCAGTGGTGTTTGGGTGAATGACGGTATGTGAGAGGCTTTATAGGTGAGTGATGGGGTGTGTCAGTGGCTGTATGAGTGATTGAAAGGGTGCATAAGTGGCTGTGTGGCTGAGTGAGTGGGTTCATGAGTGGTCCATGGGTGAGTGAGTCACTGTATGGCTGAGTGAGCATGAGAGTGGCTGTATTGGTGAGTGTGTGCTTATGTCAGTGAGTGTATAGGTGAGTGAGTACATGTGTTAGTATCTGTATGAGTAAGCAAAGGGGTACATAAGTAACTATATGAGTGAGTGAGTGACTATGTGAGTGACTGTATGGGTGAGTGGCTACATGTGGGAGTGGCTGTATGGGTATATGAGTGGGTGTGTGTCTGTATGACTGGGTGTGTGAGTGTCTGTATTGGTGAGTGAGTGGGTAAGTGGGTATATAGGTAAGTGAGTGGTTGTGTGAGTGGATGTATGAGTGAGTGAATGGATACATGGGTCACTCTATATGTGAGTACTTGTATGGGTCTGTGAATGGGTATGTGAGTGGTTGAGTGGGAATGTGAGGGGGCTGTATAAAAGGTAGTATGAGGGTGTGAGTGTGTGTGGTTCTGTGGATGATGTAAAAGTGATATCATCAGTGATGTCACTGACCATGTTGTGAGTTATGTTGAGTTATGTTAAAAAATACTTATATGGAGCACGTCTACCCGTGGGTGTCTTGGCACTTGCTGAACATGAACATGCTGAGACGGGGACTGTTAGTTGTTAAACAGCCATGTCTTTAGCTCTTTTCTGAAGGTGAGCAGGGAGGAGATGGCCCTAAGATGTAGAGGAAGAGTATTCCAAAGCCTAGCCATGCTATTAGCAAAGCTTCTTCCTCCCCAGTTCACTTTCCTGAATCTAGCGGTGGTGATCATTCTGACGCCGGCCGACCGAAGATGTCAGTTTGGGGTGTACCAGTTAAAATGATTCCATAGAAATTCCGGTCGTCCCCTGTGTAGTGCTTTGTGGGCCACACTGAGTGCTTTAAATGTTTTTCACTTTCGAACCGGGAGCCAGTGAAGTTTACGAATATCTGAAGAGATCGAATGGAATTTGGAAATATTCAAGATGCTGCATTTTGAGCAGATTGAAGCTTCCTGACCAGGTTTTCCTGAAGGTTCATGAACAGTCCATTGCAAAAATCTAATTTTGAGAGGACTAATGCTGAGACCACAGTTTTCCTGGTATTGTTAGGAATAAAAGGAAAGATTTTTCTTAACATTCTGATTATGTGGAATGAAGAAGAGACTACCTTGGATACTTGGGCTTCATGTTTGAGCTTATTGTCAATAATGAAGCCCTGGTTTTTAGCTTTCGTCACAGGTAGAGGAGGCGGACCCAGACTGTCAGGCCACCAAGCAGGAGACCATGCAGAGAAAGGATTGCCGAAGAGTATAACCTCAGTTTTACTTGAGTTTAGTTTTAAGCAATTTCTGCTTATCCAGTAGCTTATGGCAACCATACAGTTACGTAATCTTGAAGAGCCAGAGGCATCTTTATCCACTGCTGATACTACCAACTGGGTTTCATCAGCATAGGAGGTGGGACTTAAGTTAAAGCTTTTAATCAAGGAGGCCAATTCAGAAACATATATATTAAATAGGGTTGGGCTCAGCAAAAGAGCCCTGTGGAACCCCATAAGGCATTGTGAAAGGTAAGGATTTAAAATGGCCCAAGTTCAGAGTTTGGGCCCTTCCAGAAAGAAAGGATGACAGTAATGAAAAGGGACTTATCTTTAACTCCTATGGCATTCAGATGGTGGACCAGAAGCCCATGGTCTGCATTGTCGAACGCTGCAGATAGGTCCAATAAGACAAGGGCCACTAACCCCCCATTATCCTGTGAAGTTCTTATTTGTTCTGTGGTTTTTATCAATGCAGTTTCAGTACTGTGGTTTGCTCTAAACCCGAACTGACTGGGGTCTAACTGTTGGTTATCAAGAATGAAATTAGATAGTTCTGTATTGATAATTTTTTCAGCGATTTTCGCTGGCAGAGGAAATCTAGAAATGGGAGCATAATTGGAGGGGTCATTGATGTCAAGGGTTGGCTTGTTTCCACAATGTGGGAAACATCCCTTGTGAGAACATTTGGTTGAACATAGAGGATAGGTAGGTGGCAATAGGTTGTACCACAAGTTTTAGGATCCTAGGGGGACATGGATCATCCGGAGAGCCTGATTTAGCACCTAGTAGGAGAGTGGCAACTTGATTAGGAGGGGTGGGTGTGAAATCCGAAAGCGGGGGGTAGCCAGTTGCTTCCTGACGACTCATCTCAGTAGTATCTTTAGATTTGTCAAATATGTTAAAGATTTGGTTGACCTTATCTTTAAAAGTCAAGGCTAAGGTGTCGTAGAATTTTTTACTATGAATGGTTGAGTTGTTTTTTGGGACCGAGGTAAACCTCGTAATCACCACCTGAAAGCATTCTCAATAGTTTGAGTATAATAAAGATTTTTTTCATTGATTAGAAGGATTTTATTCTTAGCTAGTGCCGCTTTATAAAGCTGTTTATCAGTATCATCATAATGTTTGCACCAGCATCTTTCTTGCCTCCTACAGGCTTGTTTTTATTCCATCTTAGAGCTTCGGAAAACCAAGGGGCCGAAGGTTCTCCTCTGTGTTTAATAGATGTGATAGGAGGGGCTAGTTTTGAAAAGGTAGATTCCAGCCAGGAAGTATAGGCAGAGCTGAAGAATTGGCATCAAGAGAGATATCAGGCTGACTGTGCAATATGATGAGTTAATGTTGTTGTGTCTATTTTATGACATTGCCTGCTAGTGACAGTTTAAGCTGATTTAGTAACGGCTTGTCGAGCAGAAGGTAGATTATAATCGAAAATTATGACTCAGTGATCAAACCAGCTGAGAAGAAGAGTTTTGAGATTAGTGATGCCTGGATTATTTAAAAAAAAGTCCATCAAGAGTGTGACCGGCTAGGTGAGTAGGATCATTAACCAGTTGTTTAAGACCTAGTTCTGATGCCATCTCTAAAAGAGCTTGGGTGTCTTTGTCAGTTGTGGATTCCAACTGGAAATTAAAGTCTCCAAGTAAGGTGAAATTATCTGATTGTAGACCATCAGTGATTGAAAATTGAGTAAAAATGTATTTTTTGGCCCAGGAGGCCGATAAATAAGCATACCAGTGAACAACTACTGATTGAGTAATTTTAATTTAAAAACGGAAGTCTCGCAATCAGTGGCAGGGATGGCCATGCAGTGGGCATTTATCCAACTGCGATAAATCAAAGCAAGGCCACCACCTCTTTTTATGGGTCTGTCCAGTCTAATCAATTTGAAACCCGGGGGAACTGCTACCGCGAAATCAGGGTCGGTCGCCACGTCACACCATAGTTCCGTCCTAAAGAGAGCGTTGAGTTTAGCATTGACTATAAAATCAACTATTTCATATTTATGTTTTACTAAATATGTGAGGTCATAAACAGTGCATTACGGAGGCATAAGTTATAGATAGCTTAAGTAACTATAACTGCTTAATTTAATTGGTTTTGTACGAGTGAATTCTGAGCCTAACTATAACGTTACTGTAACCTTTGTTTTTTTCAGTGAATTTCTAAGGTTTTTTAATTTTAGTTCCTAACTGTAACCTGTAACATATGAGAGTGGGTGTGTGAGTGGCTGTATGAGTAGGTAAGTGAATTTGTGAGTGGATGTGAGGGTCTGTGAGTGAATGTGACAATGGCAGAATAGGTGTGTGAGCGCCTGTCTGAGTGTCTGTGTGGGTGTATCAGTAACTCTGTAAGTGATTGGGCCACAATGCAACCTGAATCTTTTCTTTATCCAACAAGAGTACACAGTTTTTCAGAAAATGTCTACCCAACTGGAGTACTTTCTATTGGTTAATTAGTAAGTGTTACCTCATCTAATAAATGTGCAGTGCATATTCTACAGTACTGCTGTGTAATGGACCGGGATGAAATGCCTCCTGAAACCATATGTGTGTTTCAGTAATGTGATTGATCCTCATGCATCTTTATCCATACATGTGTGATAACATGAATCCTCCAATAGAGAAGGCAATGCGAATAAAAAGAGGTGTATCTCCCCAAACAAGAGTACTTCCTCTTAACTATATAAAGTAAGTATATCTTTGTTTGGTGAAGATGTCCTCGTGTTCTTCAGCATCAAATACATGTCACTAAAATCAAAAGAAAATGTGCTGGTGGGCCGTTTGGTTAGCAGTCCATCATCCTGGCAAAAAGTGGGAAGATATTTCTGTACTACTAAGGTGTACGGGGCAGGGCCAAATGGGCGATGTCTCCTAGTAATTTTGCACATTTACATACTTGCAATAATGTAAAGGGAGAACCATGTATTCTCCGCTTACCAGGAGAGAACAAAAAATAACCCACTCATCACAGTCACTACAAATTGCACTCCAAAAGATGAATGATGTATTCACGTTCACCAAGTATTACAGATCATTTTTTACAGTGGAATTGCCAAGAAAACACACTTACTTTGCCTTCACCAAGCCTAGGAAGTTAAGATCATTTACATTTTCAGAAATATTCAATCATGCAAGAACCAGATGTGCCCAGATGCTTTTATTTATTTATGTATTTTATATTTACGAATTTGTCACAAAAAGTTGCAATATGCTCATTCCAGTACTGCGATTACAATTGGCGTGATTTTTACAAATGTTAAAAAGCATATATGCACATTTTCTAATTAATATTTGTGGTCAATAGTTTACTAATATTAGAGTTAGATTTTCATAAGTAATTTTATGGTTCAACATTGCTTTATTACATTTCCCGCAATCATAAACAAGTCGGCGTTTGCAAATATCACGTGACTACAGAATAAACAGATTTTATTGGATAAAACCCTTTTCATTATTCTAGAAAGGAAGTCCCCACCCAGTTTTCTTTTTTTTTTACCTTCCAGTGCTGAAATTGGAGGTTGTGATTTTAGCAGATCCAGTGTTGATATTCCAAAAACATTTTGAACATTTTTGGAAATTCTTTTCAAATAAAATGGTATTTGGGGGCAGTCAAGAACAGCAGCCTCACCACACTGATGACAGTTCCTTGGAAGCTTCAATTGATCTCAATGGATTTTTTCACCATCCTCTTTGGGGAAAAAATATGGTCGCCAAGCACGTCAAGTGCACTTCATGTAAGAAGACCCTTTCCAGGGGAACTTTAAAGAAATACTCATGTGGGATCACGAGTATGCTGAAGTACCTCAAGACATACCACTGAAACCACTTGGACAGAGTGGAGAGGCAGCGCAGCACAGCAGATCCATCTACCTCTGCAGTGACACCAGTTGCTCCTGGGGATCCTCTTCCACTTGAAGTCTAGCAATAGCTCCCTGAAAGAGCACCAGACCTGGAGAGGATTGGTACATTTTATTTAGATTGTAGAAAAGTAATTACAGTTGGAGAACATTCGGTTGCTGCAGTTTTGAAAGCAGCAAAACTTCACAGGTGTTAATTCTTTCTGTATTTTATTTTAGAAGGACACTTGTTTCCCCAGTTATGAGTTTTTTTTGTTAAAACAGTTTCTAGTTGCATTTTATTTGAAAGAAATTGCCAAAAAATACAAAATATTCAAAAACTATAAAAAAAGAAAAAAGTTTCAGAAAAGTCACAAAAAACAAAGGTTCTCATTAGAACCACCTTTCTTAGTTTAAGAAAAGACAAACTGTATGTGGCTGTATGTATAAGGATGAGTATGAGTGAATTCCTGTATTAGTCGGTGAGTGAGTGATTATGTAGATGTGTATGTGTTTGATTGAGTGGTTGTATTGGTGAGTTAGTGCATGTGTGAGTGGCTGTATGGATGATTGAGTGGGTGTGTCATTGTGTGTATGGGCGAGTGAGTGCATGTGTTTGTAGCTCTATAAGTGAAAGAGTGGGTGTGTGAGTAGGTGCATGGGTGAGCAAAATGGGGTGTGAGTGGCTGCATGGGTGAGTGGGTTTGTTAGTAGTTGTATGGGTGAGTGAGTGGTTGTGTGAAGGGCTGCATGGGTGAGTGAGTAGATGTTTGAGTAGTTGTATGGGTGAGTGAGTGACTGAATGGGTGAGTGAAGGGATTCATGAGTGGCCATATAGGTAAATAAGTGAGGGGATACATGAGTAGCCACATAGGTGAGGGAGTGGCTGTGTGAGTGCTGTATGTGTGATTGACTGTCTATGTGAGTGGTATAATTGGTGAGTGAGTGGGTGTGTGACTAGCTATATGGGTCAGTCACTGGATATGTAAGTGGGTGTGTAAGCAGCTGCATTGGTGAGTAATTGGGTGTGTCAGTGGTTACATGTGAGAGTGATTGGCTGTGTTAGTGATTGTATTGGTGAGTGAATGGGTATATGAGTGGTTGCATGGGTGAGTGAGTGAGTGCTTGTGTCAGTGACTGTATACGTGGGTGAGTGTGTGTGTTAGTATCTATATGAGTAAGTGAGTGGGTGTGTGAGTATCTATATGGGTAAATGAGTGCGTATAGTCGTAGTTGTATTGGTAAGTGAGTCTGTGTGTTACTGACTGTATGGGTGAGTAAGAGGATTTGTGAGTCTCTGTATGGGTGAGGAAGAGGGTGCGTGATTCACTTTATGGGTGAGTGAGTGGGAGCATGAGTAGCTGTGTATGCGCATAGCTGAATGGGCGTATGAATAGCTGTGTCAGTGACTGAAGGGGTGAGTAAGTGACTGTGTGAGTATCTGAATGGGTGACTGAGTGCATGTATAAGTAGCTGCATGGGTCAGTAAGTAGGTGTGTCAGTGACTACATGGGTGAGTGACTGGGTATATGAGTGGCTGTATGGATGAATGAGTGGGTGTATGAGTGGCTGGAATGGGTGAATACGTGGATGTGTCAGTAGCTGTATGGGTTAGTGATTGGATGTGTCAATGGTTACATGGGAGAGTGACTGGGTGTGTTAGTGATTGTATGGGTGAGTGAATGGGTGTATGAGTGGTTGTATGGGTGAATGGATGCTTATATCAGTGACTGTATAGGGGAATGAGTGCATGTGTTAGCATGAGTAAGTGAGTAGGTGTGTGAGTATCTGTATGGATGAGTGAGTGTGCATGTAAGTAGCTGTATGGGTGAGAGTATGGGTATGTCAGTGACTGTATGGGTGAGTGACTGGGTATGTGAGTGGCTGTATGGGTGAGTGGGTGGCTGTGTCAGTGACTGTATGGGAGACTGAGTGTGTGTGTCAGTATCTTTATTGGTGACTGACTGGCTGTGTTAGTTGCTGTAAAGGTGGTGAGTGAGTGGCTTTGTCAGTGATGTTATGGTTGAGTGAATGGGTGTGTTAGTAGCTATACGGGTAAGTAATTGGGTGTGTCAGTGGTTACATGGGAGAGTGACTGGCTGTGTTACTGATTGCATGGGTGACAGAGTGGGTATATGAGTGGCTGGACGGGTGAGTGATTGGGTGTGTCAGTGACTGTATGGGTGAGTGATTGGATGTGTCAGTTGTTACATGGGAGAGTGACTGGGCATGTTAGTGATTATATGGGTGAGTGACTGGGTTTATGAGTGGTTGAATGGGTAAGTGAGTGCTTGTGTCAGTGGCTGTATAGGTGAGTGAGTGCATCTGTTACAATCTGTATGAGTAATTGAGTGGGTGTGTGAGTATCTGTATGGGTGAGTGAGAGCATGTGATAGTAGCTGTATTGGTAAGTGAGGTGGTGTGTTACTGACTATGGGCAAGTGAGTGGGTGTGTGAGTGGCTGTATGGGTGAGTGACTGGGTGTGTGAGTGGCTGTATTAGTGTGTTTCTGAATATCTCAGTGGCTATATCTGTCTTTCCCTTGGTGTGTACCTTGACAATGTAAGTTTGTTGAAATACAAAGAAAGAAGTAATTAGGAAATTACTTTACTCCAATAGATGGTATCATTGATCTGTTTAAAAAGAAAATTAACATAAATATAAGTTAGTATTACATTCTACAAAATTCGACAATAAACCTTTAGTTTCTGCAATACATAAGTTCATATTATAAACAAAATAGTAGACATTTCTTATGCTGTAATATTTCACATTATAGTAAAGCATTTTATTTTTCATTTTTTACTATTCTCAGCTTTTATACTTGTACACCATAATCAATGTAATGTATACAGATTCATCCTTGAACAGTGGGGAAAAAACAATCACAAAGATTGTAGAACCCCTCCTCAGAACTGCCCACAGAACTGCCCAGTATTTCACTACAAATAAGTGACACTATGCATTGCACTCACTACTATTATTGAATCAATTGTTTTACCTATAGCTACTGATCTAATCTAAACAAACATATCTTAAAAATTACTCTTTTATTATTAGAAGTGGTATAATACTACTAATAGATGTAAAGGACACTTGAATTGTGGATACGCTTTTAAAGACATCACCCCTGGTAGGCCAAATGTTGTGATAAACATGACAATCCACATAGAACAAATATTGTATACTACTTTTTTAATGGTAATCCTCCTTAGAGCTTAGGTTGAAGAAAAAGATAAAAATTTGGTTGGTTGAAAGGCAGTTTTTGTTTGAATTTAAGGTTGCTGTCATTGCATTCCATCCATCCAGTTTCACTCTTTCAATAGACAGTGTAGTGTCCAGAAGTCCTTAGTGAAAGATGATAGCCATAGTAGTTAAGTTCTTCATAGAAGTGATATTTATCTAGGTTTGAAGTTTGAAATTTCTGTTTCCAATTTACTTCCATCTGCTCTGCATCGCTGTAGCATTAATATAAGGTATTTTCCATTTCTTCGTATTTGTAATGTAGACATAACATCTGATCAATAATTTGGGCAGGTATTATTTTGATTACCCTTTTTCCTCAACCCGGCAACAGATGTAGGTAAAGTCAGTTTTGCGAGTCCTTAATAGCGATTTTTACCGAATCGCTATTAAGGACTCGCAAAATGGAATGTATGTAGGAATCGCAATAATAATTGCGATTCCTTAATATTCCTTAATTGCGAATCGCATATTGAGATTTGCAATCAAGGAATACCTTCCCATTCATTCCTATGGGCCAAAAGGCACATAGGAATGAATGGGATTTGCGCACGCAATTTGCGAGTAACCAAGAGGTACTCGCAAATTGCGTGCGTAATTTCAAGGGTGCAAGGGTTCCAAAGGACACCCTGTTGCACTCCTGAAATGTGCATGTGTGCACATGTGGCGCACATACATGCCCTAAGGGCATGTATGTGTGCCACATGGCACTTTGAAAAAGCAAAAAGTGCTTTTTAAGGAAATCGCAAATTACCACCAACTTGAAGTTGGTGGTAATTTGCGATTCCTAAGGCAATATCGCAATTTGCGATGCCTACTAGCATAGCATTTAGGGAATCGCAAATTGCGATTCTCTAAATGCTTAGCGATAATAAGGAATCGCAATTTTTGCGATTCCTTATTTTGCGAGGGTATTTGCCTACCTACATTGCACACAGCCAAATTGTGATCGCAATTTGGCTTACTACATCTTGCCCACAGTTCTGGAATCTGTTAGTGTTAAGCACAGAAATCGCTCAGAATTGATTTGAGTGGTAGACATAAAAGATCAATCTTCACACTCATGGTTCCATGTGCCATTCAGTCAAAATAAGCAATCAATACTTATTTCTTCTTCTTCTATAACCCCAAAGATGACCATTGTAAATTACTGTGCTTCTTGTTGACTGTTATGAGTAAATAGTGCTGATCCACTACATAAATCTACTAAATCTCGAATTCCTGGAGCAAAATTTAATACAGTCTGATCAATATGTAAACGTTGCAGCAAACCACACAGAGCAGAACATAATCTCTTCTGTAGTTTCCGTTCAATTGCATTTATATGATGTGGTAAAAGAAAGAGTGCATTACTAAACACTACCCACTAGTCTCTTTATGAGGCTAGAGGTCGAAATACACAAGTTACAAGTCAATTAACACAGTAAATTAGCACAATATACGATTAGCCCTAGGGGCGTACCAAACCATATATTAAGAAAGTGGTATAAGAACCACGACTTGACTCGACACAAGGCCTAGAGCCTGTAGAATCGCTGGGACCCCAAGGAACCACCCAAGGTAGTGACACAGGGGACCCACGGGGGACGTGTGCAGTGTGTGAACACAGCCGCGAGCTCCATTAGCGTCTATGGGGAAAGTCGCGGTTAGAGTTTTAAAGTTTAGGGACACTACGGAGTGGACTAGGAACAAACCCATTTGGACTTAGAAGGTTCTAGGGCCAACACCCACGGGAGCACTGAAGTACTCATGTTACCTCACCCAGGGAAGCCGGGTGCACAGGTGTCAAATGGTGTCGGGCCGCGCCGTCGTTTTCAATGGCCGCTGGCTGAAAAGTGCTGCTGCCGAGAAGCTGCGAAGTGTCCGAAGAGATCCAAGCCTGGATCGAGGATGAGAAGAACCTGAAAGCAGAGGGGACAGAGTCTAGGTCACTAGCCAGTGACCAGGGGCATGATAGTCGAATGCCCACCGATGTTGGGTGCTTCAAGTTCGAAGAGGTGAAGATTGTCTCTGCAGCCACGAGGACCAGGAGGCATCGAGGATGACCAGGAGCTGGAATCAAGCTGTCCCACAAAGGTAGTAGCGGACTGCGGTGTTGGTGCCCAGATTGGACCCAACAAGCCTTGGTAACAGCAACCCATGCAGAAAGAGAACAATGGCTTCGGAGCGGACCAGCGAGGTTCGAGGGACTCCCCAAGCAAAGGAGAGTCAGGGCAGGCCTGTAGCAACCAGGGAGGCCCATTGAAATCAGAGATGTCCTTCTGAGGGACCCACAAGTTGACCGACAAGGGATCGCAAAAGAACCTTGAGTGGAATCACAAAATGGTGGCCCACGGGTCACTCGGAGTGGCCACGCCCACAATCTTCAGTGGATTCACTGCTTGGGGTCGGGGCTACAAACATCTCAAAGCACAGCCTCTAGGATGGACCAGAAGCTTATGCACTTGCAAATGTGCACGGTGTCCAGGGGTTCCAGTTCCACGGTACCCACGAGGGCTACGGGTCTCAGCTTTGCTGGGGACTCAGGTCAGCCTCTGGAAGGTCTGGAAATCTACCACCTGGGTTGCAGGGTTGTCGGCATCTGGCGGAAGCTTCAGAGATGCAGACCAGACAGATGCGTCTTTGGTGCCTGCCAAGCAGTGGAGTAACTCCTTTACTCCAAGGGAGATTCTTCAGTCATCTGGCGTTTAACAGATCGTCGAAGGTCCAGGATTCAGTTTCAGAGTTTCGTCCATGGATATCTAAAGTCGTGTTGCCAGGGGTTCATATCTTATACCCAAGGAAGGGGTTGGACTAACTCAGGGGACCCACATATGGGAGGGTTTGGAAAGAGGGGTGGCTACACCCATTTCCTTTGTCCAGTTTCACACCAGAGCAGGGGCTGGCAGCCCCTGCAACCGGTTTGAACTAGGGTATGCACAGGGACACCAAATGTGCCCCGAGTGCAGGACTTCAAAAAACTCAGAGAGTGCACCCACCCAGCCCCAATACACTAAAGCTTGTCTGGGAGGTGGTAACACCTCTCTGTGACAGGAAACCTATTGTCCAGGCCTCCCCTGCCGGAGTTTCAGTCAGCAGTAGGAGGCCAGACTCGTGTCTGTGGCTGCAGCATCCATTTTGTGATGCCAGGGCTCTGTTTAGCTGGTACCGGGTATACCGGTGCGGTCATGTCTCTCCCTCTAGAAGGGTGGGATCATACTCCCACACCAGTTACTGGTGTGGGGGGTATGATTCCAAGATGTTTGACACCAAACACAACATGTTTCCGTGCAGCCATCCCAAAGTTAGCAATTACCGTTGAGATATAATGAACTTAAGAGTACATGGTCAGGCTGCACTCACAGACAACCCCGGAGGATAGATTCTGAAGGCTGCAGAGGGGCTCTGCTCATGCATGGGCACCCTCTCACATAAAACCAAGCACCCTGCCTTCAGGATTGATATGGCCTGCCATAGGGGTGACTGATAGGTTTATATGTGCAGTGATAGGGTGAGATATAGTGAACCTATATCTCAGTAAGGGGTGCATGAACCACCTCACTCAGGCTGCTGTAGCAGTCATGTGGTGTCATTTTGGAGGGCTTCCCATGGGTGGCATAATACATGCTGCAGCCCCTGGTAGGCCTCTGGGGTACCTATGCCCTGGGAGCATAGTATACCATATACTAGGGACTTATAAGGGCACCCCAGAACCCAATCTGAAGTGTACCTAAGGTACATGGAATCCATTTTAGAGAGGAAGCAGCTAGGCTGGGGTCCTGGATAGCAGGGCCCCAGCCAGACTAAAGTCGAAAACAGTGAAACATCAGCAAAAAGTGGGGGTAACCATAAGAAGCAGATCCTACTCTCCTACACAACCCCCCCCAAACGCAGGGACATTAAACTAACCTTGACCAGTTGAGTCTTCATGTTCTAAGTGGAAATATCTGCATTGGCATGGCTACTCCCAGGTCTATGTTCCACTGTATAGTCCATCCCATGTAGGGAAATGGACCACCTCAAAAGTTTGGCGTTTTCACCCTTCATCTGTTTTAGCCATAAGAAATGAAATGAAATTTGTACTTGTAAAGCGCACCCATACCCCCAAAGGGGTGTCCAGGCGCTGTACGCATACCGCTGTGGAACCCTTCCTGGCCTTTCCCTGTGAAATGTCCACTCCTGGGCACCCCCAGGGTGAAGCCAGGCATCCCAGCGCTGTTGGGGCCGTTGTGGAGATTAAGCAAGCTATTGCCCAGAGTTGCAGAGTGGGACCCATGATTAGAATAGGCACCGAGGCGAGAATTATCAGGTCCGAGGAAATTGAGCCCAAGACCCGCCGAGGCGGGAATTGAACCCTGGTCCCGGGCCAGATCTCTGCATCAGGGTCTGCCGCTCTAACCATTGAGCCACACTTCTCCATAAGAGGGGCTTATGGTCTGTCTGAACTAGGAAGTAAGTGCCAAACAAGTCTGGCCTCAGCTTCTTCAGAGCCCAAACCACAGCAAAGGCCTCCCTCTCAATGGCTGACCAACGTTTCTCTCTGGGGGTCAGCCTTCTGCTAATAAAAGCTACTGGCTGATCCTGACCCCATCATTCAACTGTGACAATACAGCCCCTACCCCCAACTCAGATGCATCTGTTTGGACAATGAACTTTTTGGAGTAATCAGGACTTTGTAGAATGGGAGCAGTGCACATGGCCTGCTTCAGGTCATCAAATGCCTTTTGACAGCTGACTGTCCACTGAACCTTTTTTGGCATTCTCTTAGAGGTTAAGTCATTCAGGGGTGTCACTATAGATCCATACCCCTTGACAAATCTTCTGTAATACCCAGTCAGGCCTAAGAAGGCTCTCATCTGAGTCTGGGTAGTTGGAGCAACCCAGTCCTTGATGGTCTAGATTTTGCTCTGCAATGGTTGAACCTGGCCTCCACCCACAAGGTGGCCCAGCTATACAACCTGACTCTGCCCTATCTGGCACTTAGTAGCCTTGATAGTTAAGCCTGCTTTTTGCAGGGCCTCCAAAACATTTCTGAGGTGGACCAGGTGATCCTCCCAGGTGGAGCTAAAGACAGCAATATCATCTAGATATGCTGCACTATAGGCTTCCAGACCTGCAAGGACTGTATTCACCAACCTCTGAAAAGTGGCAGGTGCATTCTTCAAACCAAAGGGCATCACCACAAATTGATAATGCCCACTAGGGGTAGAAAATGCTGTTTTTGGCTTTGCATCATCAGCTAGTCTGATCTGCCAGTAGCCAGCTGTCAAGTCAAATGTGCTCAGAAACTTGGCTGAGGCCAAAGTATCTATGAGCTCATCTGCCCTTGGGATGGGATGGGCATCAGTCCTAGTGACTGCATTGAGACCCCTGTAGTCTACACAACACCTCATCTCTCTCTTACCACCCTGGGTGTGAGGCTTGGGCACCAAGACTACTGGACTAGCCCAAGGGCTATCTGAGGGTTCAATGACTCCCAAATCCAACATCTTTTGGCCCTCTGTCCTGATACAATCCCTGACATGATCAGGCTGCCTGTAGATTTTATTCTTGACAGGCAGACTGTCCCCAGTGTCCACTTCATGAGTGCACCAGGTAGTCTGACTAGGTGTCAGGGAGAACATATGCCTGAGCTGGCTGAGAACTTTTCTGCAGTCAGTTTGTTGCAGGATAGTGAGGCTGCCTGCCAAGGCTACATCATCTACTGATCCATCATCAGGGTTCTGAGAGAGCAGGTCAGGGAGTGGATCACTCTTTTCCTCCTGTCCCTCATCAGTAGCCATGAGCAAGCCCATGTCTGCCCTGTCGACATATGGTTTCAATCTGTTGACATGAAGTACCCTGTGGGGACTCCTGGGAGTTCCAAGGTCCACCAAGTAGGTAACCTCTCCCTTCTGTTCTACAATTGTATGGGGGCCACTCCACTTATCTTGGAGAGCTGCTGGGGACACTGGCTCCAACACCCACACCTTCTGTCCTGGCTGGTACACAGTCAGCATAGCCTTTTGGTCATGCCAGGTCTTTTGTAATTCCTGGCTAGCCTCAAGGTTTTTAGTTGCCTTTTTCATATACTCTGCCATCCTGGAGAAGAGACCAAGTACATAGTCCACTAAGTCCTGTTTAGGGGGTTTGAGAGGTAACACCCATCCCTCCTTCACCAGACACAATGGGCCCCTATCAGGATGGCCAAACAAAAGTTCAAAAGGGCTGTAACCAACCCCCTTTTGAGGCACCTCCCTGTAGGCAAATAAAAGGCAGGGCAAAAGGACGTCCCATCTCCGCCTACGCTTCTCTGGGAGACCTTTGATCATGCCCTTCAAGGTTTTGTTGAATCTCTCAACTAAACCATTGCATTGTGGGTGATAGGGTGTGGTGAATTTATAATTCACTCTGCACTCCTTCCACATTGCAGTCAAGTAACCAGACATGAAGTTTGTACCCCTGTCTGATACTACCTCCTTAGGAAAACCCACCCTTGATAATACTCCCAAGAGGGCCCTTGCCACCACAGGAGCTGTGGTGGTCCTAAGTGGAATAGCTTCTGGGTACCTAGTGGCATGGTCCACCACCACCAGGATAAATCTGTGCCCAGAGGCTGTCTGAGGATCCATAGGACCAACTATGTCAATCCCCACTCTTTCAAAGGGAATCCCCACCACAGGTAGTGGTATCAGGGGGGCCTTTGTGGTTCCACCTGCCTTCCCACTGGCTTGACAGGTGACACAGGAGAGACAAAACTCCTTGGTGTCTTCAGACATGTGGGGCCAATGAAAGTGAGGGACAATCCTGTCCCAGGTCTTGTTTTGGCCCAGGTGACCTGCTAGGGGAATATCATGGGCTAGTGTTAATAGGAAGCCCCTAAACTTCAGAGGTATTACCAACCACCTGGTGGCACCAGGCTTGGGGTCTCTACTCTCTGAGTATAGGAGTCCATCATCCCAATAGACTCTATGGGATCCACTTGCATTCCCAGAAGCCTCAGCAGCAGCCTGCTGTCTGAGGGGTTCAAGAGAGGGGCAGCTCAGCTGCTCCTGGCTCAGATCTGCCCTGGAAGGGCCCCCTGTCCCCAAGAACTCAAACTGATCAGGTTCAAGCTCCTCTGGGACAGTTCCTTCTTCAGGACTAAGATCATCTCCCTCAGGAGACTGATCTGTACTCTGAGTCAGGGGGGAAGGCACTGCCTTTACCCTGCTGCTCCTCCTCTTGGGAGGCACCTGGTCCATTATTCCAGAATCCAGGGCCTGTTCAGTGTTTGACATTTTGGCCTGTGACCTGGTCACAGCAAAAACATGTGCAGGGATCCCTAGCATTTCTGCATGTGTCCTGAGCTCCACTTCTGCCCAAGCTGAAGTTTCTAGATCATTGCCAAGCAAGCATTGAACCGGGAGGTCTGCACTTACCACAACTTTCTTGAGGCCAGTTACCCCTCCCCAGGAGAAATTAACAACAGCCAAGGAATGGTCTGTCCTGACATTGCTAGCATTGGTCACTTGGTACATCTCACCAAGTATAATCTGCTCAGGAGCCACAAGATCTTTTGTCACCATTGTGACACTTGCTCCTGTGTCCCTGTATGCCAAAGCCTCTCTTCCATTGATTAAAGGCTGCTGTCTGTATTTGCCCAGATTACTGGGACTCACAAATAAGGAGGCCATATCCATGTCTCCATCACAGATCAGCATAGCCTGAGTTGGCACTCTGACTAGGCCAGAGACCACCTCAGATCCCAGGGTTAACCCTACTACACCCTTACTTGGGACACCACCATTTGTAGCTGCACTGGGGGAACAGTTGCCTTAGGGGCAATGGTGGCTGGAGTTGAGTCTTTGGACTTTGTACAGTCACTTGTCCAATGGGTTTTATGCTTACAGATTTTACACCATGGTTTCTTCTGGCCTTTACCTTTGTTAGATTGGGACTCCCCCCCAGATGAAGATTTTTGGGGACCTTGAGAAGACTTCTGGTCTTTACCCTTTTCCCCACCCTTGTCAGAGTTCTTAGAATCTTGCTTCTTGGGGTCACCACCTTGGTTCTGAACCTTCTGCTTCACCCTGGTTCTGACCCATTTGTCTGCCTTCTTTCCCAATTCTTGGGGAGAGGTCAGATCAGAGTCCACCAGGTACTGATGCAACAGCTGATTTTGACAATTATTAAGGATCTGCTCCCTCATAATTAAGTTGTACAATCCTTTGAAATCACACCCCTTGCTGCCAAGCAACCAGCCCTCCAGAGCCTTAGTAGCACAATCTACAAAATCCACCCAGTCCTGGGTCTGTGCCTTTTGGGTATCTCTGAACTTTAACCTGTATTGTTCAGTGGTTAGGCCAAACCCATCTATCAGTGCACTCTTCAGGACATGGTAATCATCAGCATCCTCTTCTCTTACAGTGAGCAGCTTGTCTGCAAAGGAGAGCCACAAGATTGCTGCCCACTGCTCCTGGGGGACCCTCTGAACTTTACAGGCCCTTTCCAGTGCAGTAATCCATTTGTGGATGTCATCCCCACTCTGGTAGGGAGGGACAATCTTGCTTAGGTTTCTATGGTCATGAGACCTTTCCCTACCACTAGGGAAGTTGCTGCCACCATGGGACTCTAGTCCCAACTTTCTTCTTGTTATCTGAAGCTCTAGGGACTCCCTATCTAAAGCCACCTGCTCTCTTCTGATTCTAAGCTGAGCTTCTTCATACTTGAGCAGTCTCTCTTTCCTTTCATGAGAGGATTCCCTCCTATGAGAGGAAACAGAGGTCCCTATTGAGGTGTCAGAATGAAATGAAATGAAATGAAAGGGTTCTTATAAAGCGAATGGTTAGACTCCTGAGAAGGAGACCTTGACCTTCTAGGCACACTCTCAACTCTTCCTGGTGGGACAAAGAGGAGGCCATTCTGGTCCTCCTCCTCATCTGCAGGAGGAGCTGGATTTTCCAGGGTAAGATCATTGTCATCTTCCTGGCCAGCTTCAGAGGTCAGGTCATGGGATTCTTCACCCCTTGGCCCTTCCTCATTTGCTGCCCCACCCTCTCTGCCTACCCCTTCAGACCCTGAGGCCTTCTTGAGATCATCCAACAGCAGTGCCTCTATGAGGCGTTGGGTGTTTGCAGTTTTTCCTGTCTTCAACTTCCTAGTACTACACAATGTTTTCAATTCCAAGAATTGGAGGTTGTCATACTTGGATGGTGGAAGCCCCTGGGCTTCTGGCAGGGACCCACTGGCACCTGACCTTGAAGACATCACTAGTGAGGTGTGGTGTATGCACTACCTACTCTAGTGTGGCCTACTAAACTCTCTTGAGTTGTAGAAAGGGTGTGCTAAGCCCTTGACACACAACTCTAAGTTCAGTAGAACTTACTGTAACCTTAAGCTTGAATTATATGTACCTCAGGTACCTTTTAGTGGTTTTCAGTTAGTCATTCACTTGAGATTATCTGGTAAAACAAAGGCAAGCTTGAATCCAACCGCTGCACACCAATGTGAGAAGTTGGCCTGGCATATGCTGTCCACTAGTTATAGTGGGCACCTTGCACCAGTCCAAACGACCTTTATTGAGGATAGGTTAAAAGACAACCTTTATTGAAAGCTATGCTAGTGGTAGCTATGGAGAGCAGCCTTCAGGCTAAGTCTTGAAGGAGTGTTAAGCTGTTTGTTTTACCAGTCTATAATCTCATGAATGTCCAAATGAAAGGAGAACCACACCAGGAATATATATAAAATATATGTATTTATTACTAAACACTACCCACTAGTCTCTTTATGAGGCTAGAGGTCGAAATACACAAGTTACAAGTCAATTAACACAGTAAATTAGCACAATATATGATTAGCCCTAGGGGCGTACCAAACCATATATTAAGAAAGTGGTATAAGAACCACGACTTGACTCGACACAAGGCCTAGAGCCTGTAGAATCGCTGGGACCCCAAGGAACCACCCAAGGTAGTGACACAGGGGACCCACGGGGGACGTGTGCAGTGTGTGAACACAGCCGCGAGCTCCATTAGCGTCTATGGGGAAAGTCGCGGTTAGAGTTTTAAAGTTTAGGGACACTTCGGAGTGGACTAGGAACAAACCCTTTTGGACTTAGAGGGTTGTAGGGCCAACACCCACGGGAGCACCGAAGTACTCGTGTTACCTCACCCAGGGAAGCCGGGTGCACAGGTGTCAAATGGTGTCGGGCTGCGCCGTCGTTTTCAATGGCCGCTGGCTGAAAAGTGCTGCTGCCGAGAAGCTGTGAAGTGTCCGAAGAGATCCAAGCCTGGATCGAGGATGAGAAGAATCTGAAAGCAGAGGGGACAGAGTCTAGGTCACTAGCCAGTGACCAGGGGCACGATAGTTGAATGCCCACCGATGTCGGGTGCTTCATGTTCAAAGAGGTGAAGATTGTCTCTGCAGCCACGAGGACCAGGAGGCATCGACGATGACCAGGAGCTGGAATGGAGCTGCTCCACAAAGGTAGTAGCTGACTGCGGTGTCGGTGCTCAAATTGGACCCAACAAGCCTTGGTAACAGCAACCCACGCAGAAAGAGAACAATGGCTTCAGAGCGGACCAGCGAGGTCCGAGGGACTCCCCAAGCAAGGGAGAGTCAGGGCAGGCCTGGAGCAACTAGGGAGGCTCATTGAAATCAGAGATGTCCTTCTGAGGGACCCACAAGTCAACGGACAAGAGATCATGAAGAGACCTCGAGTGGAATCACGAAATGGCGGCCCACGGGTCACTTGGAGTGGCCAGGCTGGCAATCTTCGGTGGATTCACTGCTTGGGGTTGGAGCTACAAATAACCCAAAGCCCAGCCTCTAGGATTGACCAGAAGCTTATGCACTTGCAAATGTGCACGGTGTCCAGGGGTTCCAGTTCCACGGTACCCACGAGGGCTACGGGTCTCAGCTTTGCTGGGAACTCGGGTCAGCCTCTGGGAAGTCTGGAAATCTACCACTTGGAATGCAGGGTTGTCAGTGTCCGGCGGGAGCTTTGGAGATGCAGACCGGACAGATGCATCTTTGGTGCCTGCCAAGCAGGGGAGTAACTCCTTTACTCCAAGGGAGATTCTTCAGTCATCTGGTGTTTAACAGATCATCGAAGGTCCAGGATTCAGTTTCAGAGTTTCGTCCAGGGATATCTAAAGTCATGTTGCCAGGGGTTCCTATCTTATACCCAAGGAAGGGGTTGGACTAACTCAGGGGACCCACCTATGGGAGTGTTTGGAAAGAGGGGTGGCTACACCCATTTCCTTTGTCCAGTTTCACGCAAGAGCAGGGGCTGGCAGCCCCTGCAACCAGTTTGAACTGGGGTATGCACAGGGACACCAAATGTGCCCCCAGTGCAGGACTTCAAAGCACTCAGAGAGTGCACCCACCCAGCCCCAATACACTAAAGCCTGTCTGGGAGGTGGTAACATCTCCCTGTGACAGGAAACCTATTGTCCAGGCCTCCCCTGCCGGAATTTCAGTCAGCAGTAGGAGGCCAGACTCGTGTCTGTAGCTGCAGCATCCATTTTGTGATCCCAGGGCTCTGTTTAGCTGGTACCGGGTATACCGGTGCTGTCATGTCTCTCCCTCTAGAACGGTGGGATCATACTCCCACACCAGTTACTGGTGTGGGGGTATGATTCCAAGGTGTTTGACACCAAACACAACATGTTTCCGTGCAGCCATCCCAAAGTTGTGCTTTACAGAACAAGGGTCCCAAACATATAGGAATGCAGAATTATAATTTCACAATTTCATAATATTGGAATTAACAAATGTTTTAATATAAAGATAGGTATTTAATGCGAGAGTCTATGAAACAAGGAATAATTAAGGTGTCTTGAAATGGTAGCAGCTCCCAGCCGGGAGACTGCAAGGTGAATGGCGTGCCGGACGGCAGGCCGCTGATTGCGATAAAGTCACCGTAGCCCCGGAATCGGGAATGAGAGCCGTGCGCCGGCTCGTAGGCTAGGGGAAGGGGGCAACGGGTAAGTATGACGGAATGGGAGTGAGGGGACAGTATGGGCGATAAGGAGCGGAAATGTCACTTGCCTGGGGTAAGGAAATCGGCTGATTTCCCTCTGCCTTGCCACGGTTGCTCACCTTAATTTTCACGTGTTATCATTCCCTTGTTTCATAGACTCTCGCATTAAATACCTATCTTTATATTAAAACATTTGTTAATTCCAATTTTTATTATGAAATTGTGAAATTATAATTCTGCATTCCTATATGTTTGGGACCCTTGTTCTGTAAAGCATAACTCCACCCTTGGTCCCCGCTGACTTCCAGGGTTTCCTTGTTCTTTTGCTATGCCATCCCAAAGTTAGCATTTACCGTTGAGATATAATGCACTTAAGAGTATATGGTCAGGCTGCACTCACAGACAACCCTGGAGGATAGATTCCGAAGGCTGCAGAGGGGCTCTGCTCATGCATGGGCACCCACTCACATTAAACCAAGAACCCTGCCTTCAGGATTGATAAGGCCTGCCATAGGGGTGACTGATAGGTTTATATGTGCAGTGATAGGGTGAGATATAGTGAACCTATATCTCAGTAAGGGGTGCATGCACCACCTCACTCAGGCTGCTGTAGCAGTCCTGTGGTGTCATTTTGGAGGGCTTCCAAGGGGTGGCATAATACATGCTGCAGCCCCTGGTAGGCCTCTGGGGTACCTATGCCCTGGGTACATAGTATACCATATACTAGGGACTTATAAGGGCACCCCAGAACCCAATCTGAAGTGTACCTAAGGTACATGGAATCCATTTTAGAGAGGAAGCAGCTAGGCTGGGGTCCTGGATAGCAGGGCCCCAGCCAGACTAAAGTCGAAAACAGTGAAACATCAGCAAAAAGTGGGGGTAACCATAAGAAGCAGATCCTACTCTCCTACAACATGTGACATACCTTCTTTAAACACCGTATTACCAAGATTAATAAAAGCTGCGTCTTCACTTAAACCTTGAGATTTAGGAATAGTTATATCAAATTCAAGTGAGATTTGGAACTGCTGCCTCCGGACAAACAAGTCTTTTATAAACACAAAACATGCAATACACCTACCAATTTTTTTCACGCCATCAGTCTGATCAAATTTTCTTGCTAAGTATTCAACCTCATTCCTATTTTGAAAGTTAATGAAATCAATCACTTTACCTATAGCACCATGTACTAATCCTTTCTCAACATTTAAAATATGTGGCAAAATTACTCTACAGTTTTTGCATACGCATAAATACTTTTCTAATCCTACAGTTCTGGAAACAGATTTCTCAAATGAATCCAATTTTGCTTGTAGTTTTTCACTGAGCAGTACTGTCACCCCCTGGTTTTCCATTTTGGTGATTTCTGTAATTTCCAAAATGTCTTCTTCCTCTAGTTTTAGTAATTGTTTATTAAAATTAGAACACTCCTAAAGTGTAGGTATTAGGCAGGCTATGGGTTTCCCTTCAATGAAATTGTACATTAGCTGTGCTGCTGTCTTGTTTGAGGAAAAACTTTCTTGATAAGTCTAAGCAATGTTTCATCTCCTTTGTCAGAACTCCTACTCTAATATCCTTCAGAATATTTCTGTAGTCCATGTCAGATGCTTGACACATATTCTTAAGTAGTTCCTTGTATTGGAAGTTTAGTCAAATATTTACGTTTCCCATACTTCCCTAAGAATTCTGAGTTTCATTATGGAGAAGTGTCTTGAACACAGGCTGTCCTTTGGTGAGGCTAAGTTGTAGTCGGTCACCAAAGACAATTAACTGCTTTACTCCAAACAGCACGTCATACTCAGATTTTAAAATCTGTTGCATCCTCAAGTTTATGAAGGCAAGCATTAAGTTTAAGACAATGCTTACCTCATTGAAGATTCAAAGTTTCAGTTTCTTCAGTAATCTTGAGACTTCATGACAAGTTTCACCAGATAACTTTTGGTACTCCAGTTTATTGTTATGTTTAACAAGTAGCATAACAAGTGGATGTAAAGTAATTCCTTTAATGGTGTGTGCAGCTAATCCAGTTACCACACATGAAAAATTTGATTCTGTAGTCTTCTGTAGGTAAGTGGTGAGAACTTCAATTAAAAGACTTTTCCCAGCGGCAGCTTGACCATCAACAAATAATAATATTGGCTTAAATGATGACCATTTACATTCATTCTTCTCGTGGAGGAATCCATGTTGTATTTTCTCTTTTACCTCCATAAAAATGTATTTCTGTTCGTTGTTCAGTTTTCCAACTAACTGTTCTAAATCAACACTTTCCTGTCTCACTTTTTACATTGCACTTTCTACCTCATTTATGGCTATTGCAGCTTCATTTTCAATCATTGGTTTTCCAAGAGGATCTTGACTCAGTGGTCCTGAATTTTGGCTGTTTTGTGAACTCTCCTTAGCAATCTCAGCAGCAATTCTTTCTTCCTGTTTAATCTCATCATTTAAAATTCTTGTTTGGAAACACTGAAAACTG
This sequence comes from Calotriton arnoldi, assembly GCA_963921515.1. Classification (NCBI taxonomy): domain Eukaryota; kingdom Metazoa; phylum Chordata; class Amphibia; order Caudata; family Salamandridae; genus Calotriton; species Calotriton arnoldi. The sequence continues at coordinate 540,422 of CAWUFW010011665.1, read as the reverse complement.
TCTTCGACAGTGCTGAAAGAAACTTCATAGCAAACACAAGGAGATGATGGACGGAGCGCTGAAACTTTTCAGACACTCACCCCCAGTCACAGATCTGGGTTGAATCCATCATCGTTCTTTAGCTCACTTTGCCACCCCAGTTCAGACACAGCTTTATGCAAATCAGTCTTGACCCTGTGCCTCATGGGAACAGTCCAGCCGAACTGCCAAGCCATGTCTTCACTGGACCGGAAACAAGCATCCTGGGACCGGTTTCGGGCTAACAGCCCTCATCAGTCAGGCTAGCTTGAACCCAGTGGCAAAGTGAGCAAGGGACCCATGTCTGGGCATACCCTGCCAACTTAGGGCAAACAAAGCAAACACAAGGAGATGATGGACGGAGCGCTGAAACTTTTCAGACACTCACCCCCAGTCACAGATCTGGGTTGAATCCATCATCGTTCTTTAGCTCACTTTGCCACCCCAGTTCAGACACAGCTTTATGCAAATCAGTCTTGACCCTGTGCCTCATGGGAACAGTCCAGCCGAACTGCCAAGCCATGTCTTCACTGGACCGGAAACAAGCATCCTGGGACCGGTTTCGGGCTAACAGCCATCATCAGCCAGGCTAGCTTGAATCCAGTTTCAAAGTGAACAAGGGACCCACGTCTGGGCATACCCTGCCAACTTAGGGTGAACAAATCAAACACAAGGAGATGATGGACGGAGCGCTGACATTTTTCAGACACTCACCCCCAGTCACAGATCTGGGTTGAATCCATCATCGTTCTTTAGCTCACTTTGCCACCCCAGTTCAGACACAGCTTTATGCAAATCAGTCTTGACCCTGTGCCTCATGGGAACAGTCCAGCCCGAACTGCCAAGCCATGTCTTCACTGGACCGGAAACAAGCATCCTGGGACCAGTTTCGGGCTAACAGCCCTCATCAGCCAGGCTAGCTTGAATCCAGTGGCAAAGTGAGCAAGAAAGAATGTCCATAGCAGTCAAAGTATCCAAGTAATTCTGATTCAGAACGCCAAGGCTTGAAGAGTTGCACAAGTGGCAAATAGAAAAACTCTCTTTAGTCTGGAGTTTGGCAAGTAAGTTTTCTGCGGTTAATTAGATTTTCTTTTGTGTGTCGGATCAAACAACTGTCACAATCAACTACTGCATATTTTCTTTCATCTATGTTTTCTGTTACTTTGCTTCTGTAGTTTTGAAGTTTTTCATAAAGATCCATTTTTTCAAGATGTGGACTCCTTCTTGGATAGTATGTGTACAGCATATTTGATTTCACAGTGCCTGTACTTTCTGGGTCGAACTCTGATAGGTACTGAATTTTCGGGAAAGACTTCAACACTCTGTTTCGCATACTTGCAAGGCCTAGACTTACCCAAACAATTCCCCTTGACTTCGAGTACAAACTAGCTGAGCTCAACCGATCACAGCATTCCTAGGCACCTATCTCTCTATGTGAAAGCGTTTTCAATCTGAAGCTGTACAGTTTCTTGGATAGTCTTTTCTGCAGAATTCTCCTCCTTCATCTCTGTCTTCTCTAATTTTGTAATGTCCAAAGTCACATAACCAGCAACAGTGATGGAGTTGTCTGCAACAAATTGTATATCCATATTTGCATTCCACATTTTCAGAATCACAGGGTTATGGTCATTATTATACATGGAGGCCTCTGTTCTTCTCAGGTTGTATGTGTTTTTCAATGATTTTCGTGTTAGTGTACGCTGACTGCAGATGCAATGCTGTTCACTCTTCCTTGGGAAATGACATGTTCTGGAAATCCAAAACGTCATCTTGTATAAAATGTTCCTTTACATCTGTATTTCTGGTGACAGTACTTGCCAGATCTATATGTTTGTAAGTGCAAAACTTGTTGTCTCATTCCTTTTTCATCATTGTCTTTCAGGATGGAGCATGTCACATTCTGTTCTATGAGAGAGTACAGAGTGATCACTATCTGTTCCACATTTCGGTGAATCTTTTATCCATAACAGCATGTGAATATGAGGAGCACCTCTTGCTTGATACTCTTAATGCCAAAAGAAATCCGTAACTCCAGCAAGAAGAGGATTTCTTTTGTTGCACATGAAGGCCAGCATGGCTTGAAACCTGTAGTTAAAATATCTACAAACATTAGCAGGATCCAAAGAGCAATGTTCTCCTGCTGTTTTTACTTTGATGTCCTTAATGTTTGAATTTACTTCTCTCAAAAATGTTAGCAAGCCATCCCACGCGTACTCTGCACAACACAGTGTCACAAACCAAGTAGGTGCACCTAGGTTTCTCAACATACATTGCAGTTCTCCATGATGACTATAACAATACTCATTGGTGCCACTTTGGCATGCCATTAAATTGATCAAGTTGTATTCCAACTTCTCATCCTTCCCATGAACTTTGTCAATGAATTACTCTGCAGAGAGATTTTGTAGGCTAACTCTCCTCTTCAGTATGTGGTTTACAGCATATGATATTCCAATCACTGGCGAAATCTAGGATCCTCTGAATATAACCTTATGACCTGTATTCAGCTGCTGGTATTTGTACGGGGTGGTCATCATGCCGGCCACCTGCTCCAGTGGGAAATAGCTGTGAAAAACAGCAAGCCTCTAAACTTTGCCCCCATACACTCATGGGAAATCCTTTTGCTTGTTTCATTTAAAAGAGAACAACAGCTTAACCAATAACTTCTTTCGAATTGAGTGAATGGATGCCACAATGTTTATAAATTTCTGCTGATTTGGATTAATCTACTTTTTCCACCTGATGGTAATGTTTCAGCTTCCATACAAGTTACATCTTGAACATCATCAACATTTTTGTAACAAATATTATTTTCTATCACATATAATGGTGCTTTTTTAAACTTTATTAACATCCGCTAACTCCGGCCAGATTTCTTTGCTCTTGGTAGGCACACCATTTACTAGAATGATAAGTGGTACAGCCCTATCTCTTGTTACCCCTACCATTTTAATATTCCGTTTAAAATCTAAAGGTAAGTCGACAACTCTTCCTTTAAGACTTTTCTGTAGATCAGTTGGTGGCAGCTTACCGGTCTTTGTTTCCATATGAACTACTGCCCGGAATGGGTGTATATATTATATGAGAATTAATTCATAAATATTTAATTCTCGAAGTTGTTCTGGAATTGATACTAATTCTAAGTTGTTATGTATTGCTGTGGCTGGCATTTTGTTATCCTCTAACTTATCATAGCACTACCTTCATATAATTTGTCATGTGAACAAATCAAAGCGTTCCTCTACAAAAAAATATGCAGCAAATTCTTGCCACATATCTCAGTTGTCTTGTTCAGTTTTTGAGTATAGATAAACATTGCTAGTTTGTCTTTAGTAGTGAATGCATCAACAGCAAACACAAACACTGTTGGTTTGACTGAAGAAACTGTGTACAACTTTGTATAAAATTATCAATATTCATACCTGTGTCATGTTCCTCTATACCTGCACATGCCAACACCTAATTTTCCCTAGACTCCTGTTCAGGACCAAAGAAAGAAAACTGAACATCTTCACAAACTTTTTCTACCTCTGCTACAGTACCATGTAATAGAGCTCTATTAATTTCTCCTAAACATAAGACAGGAGTTTTCAAATACTAAAGTCTCCTAATTAAATTTCGCATTTTAGAGTGATGAATAGCTAACATTCTGAAGTGATGAAATATGCTTGTGCACACTTTCTTTGATAGACTTGCCAGTGAATGTCCCTGTAAATTAGTATACTTACTTACTTTGCATGGAGCTAATCCTTGCAAAATTACAGTTTTTTATTTCAGACTTCTGCATGAAACTTCATGCAGGAAACTTCTCCAATATATTAATTGATTCCTGACGAACACTGCAAATACTGCTACAATTCCATTCATAGACAGGGGCCTGTCTACGTCTTCCTTGTACCTCTTCAGCTATCACTTCCTCAACATTCCTAGGAACCATCTCCTCTTTTGCAATGAGAGTACTGTCTTTAACTTCATAACATTGACCAGCTCTTTCAACTGCATGCACTAATGTGTTTTCTTGGAAGTATCTTTCTTCATTAAAGAAAGGCTCAGTACTGCACGTATGCCTCCATTCACCTCTGAAAATTTTGCAGAAATTACTTCTATTCACAAGTCTATTTTTTGGCTGCATCTCTTCATAGACATCACTGTTTTATCTAGTGTTCTCATTCTGCTCAGAATCAAAATAAATAGCTTCCTCTTCAGAGCAAAAGCCTTATCAACTGCAGCCTCAACATGTTCTTTTTGTTTGACTGCTTCTTTTCTCCTTTTATACTGCCTCATAGTCCGTACCAAATTCTGTATTACCCTACTAAGAAACATTCTGACTCTTGTTTTCTTAAATTGCCTATCTTCTTGTTAAAATATCTGCTTTTTTATAAGATTTATTTCTCTTAATGTCACTTAGATTTTCTCCTTTCTTAGCTGATTTGAAACCTTCCTTTCTATTTGTATGGTTTTGCTCCCATTGCATTTTTCCACATACTATTTTAAGAAACAACTTTATTTACTTACCATTAGCCCTTTTCATTTTAACCACATTGACTGCATTTTGTCCCATTTATTTCACAGTTGTAAGCAAATAGTATCCTTTCTTCTGTTTCTTCTTTCTATTTTTTTAAGCATTGTAACTCTCTGTTTGTAAGTACAAGCAGATGTCTGGATAGAAAAAACAAATCAATTAATTTAGCTTTTCATTATATACTATTAAATTAAGTTTTTTAAGCATTTAAGTACCAACATAAACATATATGTCACTATATTATAACTATTCACAAAGAAGTACGTCTGCCTATGCGTCAAGAGAAGGGGAGAGAGGAGGGGAAGAGGAGGGGAAGAGGAAGAGGGAAGCACCAGGGGAGACCGAGTACTATGTAGAAACGGAGGGGAGAATTCCCTCAGGACAGGAACCCTCACTCACCGTTAGGAGACATGCTTCATCATATGGGTTCCTTCCTCACACCATGTTGTGGGCTATGACTCCCCGAGGGGAGGAGCAGAGGTGTTTTCTCAGTAGATGAGTGTAAAAAGTACAGGTGAATGAGGGGCAGAGTGCAGAAAAGAGTGATAAGGTGAGGTTTAAAAATGTCTAGCTGAGTCCACTGAAAGTTTATTAGGTGGTCACAGTGACATAGTTAAAAAGCATAAGGATTAGGGATTCAACAGATATACCCTAGTTCATAAGGTCAACATGTTTCTGCCACTTGTGGGTCCCCTAAAATGATCCAAAGGCATTCGTCAGGACCTAAAATGTAAAGTCACTCTGCAAAAGTGGTATAGTAAAAAAGAGGAATTAAAATTATACAATCCACCACTGGAACTGTGTGGCCAGTTGTTCAAACGTCCCTCTTCCTTTCAGAGGGATTCGTATACTGTGAAAAAATGATCATGTTAGTGTAATCAGACATCATAATATCTTCAAAACCATAGTACACCCAGTGCTCTCTTTTATCCAGAGTTAATCATGCTTACCTAATGTGCAATATTCTCAAGTACACTCTCCAAGCTCATGTACCATCTCGTGGAGCCCAGCTGAAAGTGCATACAACATAGGGGCATATTCTCAAGGACTTATCGCTGATTTATCGGCACATTAGCGCTGCAAAAGTGGCGATAGACTTTTCGCCCTATTCACAAGCTGGTGCAAACTGCCCATATCGCCAGTTTACCAGCGATAGCTGCTGCAAAAAACATCGCCACGGATGAGAGAGACAACTAACGCTAATGATATGCAGAGTAGGCGTTCCCGTGCAAAAACACACGAAAACACCACTTCGCGAGATTCTCAACGACCAGCCAGATCTGTGATGCGACCCAAAAACAGGCGATAAGGTGCGTTAGCAGCAGGGAATTAACACCTGCCTTCTGCTGGTGCTAAGCAGGAGGACTACCTGCAGCATGAAAGGGAGCCCAGCCCAGAGCCACATCTGAAGACCCACAGATGCCATGGAGACAATGAACATGCAGCCCGGAGACCCAAGAGGGCCACAACACCCACCACCACCACCCCCAGGACCACCCCCCCCTCTGGGCCACCCCCCTCTCCGGACCCCCCCTCCGGACTACCACCAAGGCAGCGTAGGACAAGACAGCGGACCGTCCAAAAACGGCATGGCCCCTCAGCCACACAATTGCAGAATGTGGGGAGAGGTGGGAACCAAGTATGTGTGAAGGAGGCAACTCACCCATGAAGAAGAATGTACACAATGCCAAGTGTGGCGGTGATGTGCTGGAAAGACCACAGAATGCAGAGCACAGACATGTCCATGTGGACATATACTGCTGGTGTGTGTAGTTTTGTGGACAGTGGACACAACCATGCCACCTCAGGCAGTGTCGAAGACCCTGGACATGTAGCTGTGCCGTCCCCCCCTGTAAGCGTAAGTGCAGTGGGCTAGGCCGCGTACGCCACTCCAGCATAGGAGTGCTGATAAAAAGGCCGGGGCTCTGGGCGTGTTTTTCTTCCGTGATGGGCAACGCGTCTGCCAGGGTGGCGCACCTCACCCTGCCACGAGTCTGCCGCCATGACCTCCAGACTCCGTGACACAGGCCCCCAGCGCATCAAGCGGCACAGCAACACGGAGTCATGTGTGTGCCGGACACTGCCTTAGTCCTACACTGCGGTCAGCAGGTCCCACAATTCAAATTGTGCCACATTTCTGTTAATGGAGGAAACCACCAGTCAACAGACATTGCCCCCAGTGCGGTCTGCCCGGATGACGCATCATCATCGGCTGCACACCCGCTGAGCGCTCCAGGTGCCACTAACTCATTGCACCACAAGTCATCGCCACGTGGATGTGGGCCCTCGCTGACCGCTACCTCCGGCCTACACTGCGGTCAGCAGGTCCCCCAAGTCAAACGACGCATCATCGTCGGCTGCACACCCGCTGAGCGCTCCAGGTGCCACTAACTCAGTGCACCACAAGTCATCGCCACGTTGATGTGGGCCCTTGCTGACCGCTGCCTCCGGCCTACACTGCAGTCAGCAGGTCCCCCAAGTCAAACGACGCATCATCGTAGGCTGTGCACCTGCTGAGCGCTCCAGGTGCTACTGACCCTGTGCAACACAAGTCGACGACAAGTGGCAATATTGAGGTCGAATTCAGTAGGTGAAAAACATTGCACCCAGTGCGGCCCGCACGGACGGCGCATCGTCGTTGGCTGTGCACCTGCTGAGCGCACCAGATGCCACTGACCCTGTGCAACACAAGCCAACGACACGTGGATGTGGGCCCTTGCTGACCTCTGCCTCTGGCCTACACTGCGGTCAGCAGGGCTCGCTAATCAAAATGAGTCTTGATTCATTTATGGCAGAGTCCAGTAGGCCACAGACATTGCTACCAGGGCGGGCCGCCCAGACGACGCATCAGCGCAGGCCACGCACCTGCCGAGCGCTCCAGGTGCCACTAACTCAGTGCACCACAAGTCATCGTCACATGGCTGTGTGCCCTTTCTGACTGCTGCCTCCGGCCTACACTGCGGTCAGCAGGGCTCGCAAACCAAATCCAATCCTGACCTGCAAGGACACGCCATCATCGCTGGCTGCACACCCGCCACCACCGCCAGGACCACCTCCAACCAACAACTGCCAGAGTTAAAGGAGTGTCACAGCCAGCCCATCTAAGTCGCTCACACCTGTCTTGGATGCCATCATCAGCTTAATCCCCTGCTCAGCTCTTCAGGTGCCACTAACTCAGTGCACCACAACACATGGACCCTTCATGATTGAGTTTTGTGCTGTGGACAGCGGACGCAACAATTTCACCTCAGGCAGTGGGGAAGACCTGGGACGATGATGATGAAGATGAGGCAGGTGTACCACACCCCACTGCAGCAGGAATATCCTGAAGGGACCAAATCATTAACAATTCCTTCACATGAGCACGGTCAGCTCTGGTGCCCCTACCTCAGTGCACTGCAAGTCATGGACCCTTTATGATTGAATCTGTGTGTGTGATCTGATGATCACTGTTCTAGTTGTTGCCAGCACCAACCACTCCCTGAGGGATGGTTTACACCCACCCCACACCCATCCAGCACAGGCGTCACTGGACATGTGACCCTGATAATAAAAGGTGGCCGGGCGCACGTGCCCGTAGCCAGTTCAACTAGCTAACTAAGTGTGTCTGTGTGGTCATTATGTATGCATGATGGGCCAGGGCCCTACCACATTACATTGTGCTGTGGACAGCGGACGCAACCATGTCACCTCAGGCAGTGGGTACGACCTTGGACACATAGCTTTGTCGTCCCCCCTGTAAGCGTAAGCGGAGTGGGCTGGGCCGGCGTACGCCAAACCAGCGTAGGGGTGTGAAGGATTTGCCCGGGGCTCTGGGCGTGGTTCAGTTCTGGCCTGGACAAGGAAGTAACTAATGCGTGTGTCTCTGTTGTAGTGTCGGCGCCACCCAGTCCGCAATCGACAATGTTGCAATGTAGCATGTACCCGGAGGGCGGACTCGCACGAATGGGGAAATGAAGGAGCGCAAGACCGCTCGGGGTCTTGGCTCATACATGCCAAGTGTTGTGTGTATCTGTATTGCCGCAGCATGAGCCAAGTGCCTAGCCTTAACCACAGCGCAAGTTCAGCCAGGCATGAACTCCACGTCTGTGTCCGCCCTATCCTTCCCACAGGCCTACACTCACGTGGCCGCCCACCTCCAATGGCCAACATCACAGTGTCGTTGTCAGGCTTGTGGACATGCGCAGACAGGCATGACAATGGTGTGCCGTAGGAGTGCCAGTGATGCAACCGCGTAGCACACACAAGTAATTAGGCTCGGGGGGAGGGAGGAGCAGCTGTGAGACAGCGTTACACACAGTGATGCCGCTCATTTGCCACATGCAAGACATGTCGAACATGAATCCCAAAGTCGCACACATCCCACCCCACCCCCAACAAGTCACTTCACAGTACCTGAATGCAAGCAGATGAGTAACTAACATTAGGGATGAATGCTCCTTTGTCTGTGCTATCAGGCGGTAGCACATCTGCACCTCTGACCTCGGAATTACATGTGCCCGGCACCCCCTGACAGATACTACAGCAGCTGATGACGACTCCCACACTACGCACAGCCTGACGAGAGACCAACGTATACACACCCCACACACAGAAGGCCTTGCTCGAAGTTATCGTGCATGGAATGGCCTTCACACTTACTCCCACATTAACCCAGGCATACAACCGTTGCACACTAAAACAACTCATTGATCCGAGCTGTGGCATTTCATCCACAGAACTGGTGCAGGTCAGAACAGTGCCGCTTCAACCAGAGCCACTTACGCAATGGCAGACCATCACGGACACTTGCACAACCCCTGTCAGGTGGAACTGTACCGTGCACTTATGCTGCATTTACTGGGGGCACTGCCATTGGTAGTGCTGTGGATCAGTTACCGGCTGAGCTTCCGCCTTGCCAACGTCACCTGCGTGCAGACTGTGTTGCATTGTCGCTCGTGCATATTCGAGTGGCCCATGGATGTCTGCCTATCCAACAGGACGGTAGCCGAAATGGGTTTCGACATGTGTGTGCGCCCCCTATTGGCCCACGACCATGAGTGTCACCGTGACACCCGTGTATGGGATGCCTGGATACTTGGCAATACATGCTGGCAGCTGGACCTGAGAGATTGCAGAACTCCTCGTGTGCAGTGAGCAAATTGAGCCGCTCCCCTATTGGGCTGTAGTGCTAATTGGTGAAAGGGGGTGGACGCAGCACATCTGTCCGGACCTGCTAATGGTTAGCCTCGCCGTCCTGTTCGATGAAGTCGACGACGACCTCATGTTGGAAATGATTGCCTACAAGGCTGCACTAGCTTTCATGTACGTGTAACTATGTACCTGCAGACACAACAGTTTGGAACACATTGCACATGTCCCGACAACTTGTTGGAACTTTGGGTTCTGGTCACATCTCCCACGGCGACAGTGGACATGTCTGCATTCGCCTGGACTCCGAATACATGAGGGGACAACAACGTGGGTTAACACACACCTGTGAAAGGTGAGGCACTCCCCCGGATTGGACAGCGGCGCTTGGCAACGTTCCACGTTCTGACATACTGCTGCATTGGTCTGCATGTTGTGGCACTTATCTTGGCCATACTGACACACATATGCTAATAAAGTCTACGCACCTTCACTTGTATTCAACTGTGATGAGTGTTGATTTGCATGACAATATATGTCTCACTGCCTATCTGGGTCACGGCCATACATGCATTACTGCACCATCAGGGAGGTGGGGTTGTACTAGTACATTATCATCTCACAGTATCCTGTTGTGCCACATGCGAATGGCTATTTTCCGCACACGAGCGGCAGCAGTTGTGTCCTCTGTTCTATTGTGCTGGTGTTACTGTTTGTTCAACATTGTTGTAAATATTGAGGTGCTCTGGATCTTATGTGTGTGTGCTGCATTGTAGCTGAGTTGCCCCTTCAGCTCTGATTTTGCTGGCCCTTATCCCTTTCAGGCGGTGTGACTTTCACTTCTGTGCTTATGCAGTGCTGTGATGTTGCAGACTTGGGTGAATTGGGCTCTTGGTTGGTGTTGTGACTCTTGGGCATGGTTTGTCCGCAGATGTGCTCTACTTGATTGTGCATGTGTGCCATTGTGCCCATCTCCCCCCGTCCCCCCAGTCCCTGGTGGTAACTCACCCTGTTGGTGTTGTGTCGGGTCATGTTGAGCAGTGTCCGGTCCCCCAACTCCTGCCACCGTCTACACACTGATGACTGTGGTCACCATTTCCTCCATCTCATCCAGCTCCTCCTGTGGCGCTGGTCTCCCACCTCCAGTCTGCATTGCTGCCTACTGGTTGTCTGTGAGTTTCTGCTTGGTCTTGCGCTTCACATCATTCCAGCGCCTCTTGAGCTCGTCCATTGTCCTCCTCAGCGCTCCGACTGCATTCACCTTGTCCAGGATGGACTGCCATATTGTATTTTGTGTTGCCAATGACACAGTGGAGGTGACGTACAGTTGTTGATGGTGTTCTATCACCTCCGTGATCAGGATCCTGTTTTCCTGCGGACTGAACCGCGTCTTCCTCTTCTTCTTCACCTTGCCCTTCCCTGACCCCGAGGTTCCAGGCTGGTCCTCCGTGGGGCTTGTGGGGTTCTGGTTGTCCTCTGTGCTTGCTCCGGCTACCTCCATAGTGCTTCGCAGTTGTTTGTGTTTTGTTTGTGTTTTGTGTTGCCACTTTTATTGTGCTTTTTTGCAGCCTGACTTGTGGGACTTGCAGGCCTAGCGCTGCTTCTCGCTGGATTTTTTATCGCCGTTGGGTCCATTGCAACTTTTTTCGCGTTCGGGTTTGGATTTTTATCGCTGTCCCGGTAGTGTTATTGCGGACATTTGAGGCGTTATCGGGAGACTATCGCATTTTACCGCCGTGTTGAGAATACGACGTTAAACCGGAGTTATTTTCCCGCAATAGACGGCGATATGGTAACTTGCGTTAACCTATTTTGGCGATGTTTATCGCACGTTCTTGAGAATATCCCCCATAGTGTCTTGTAATTGTCAACCTACTGTGTGCTTATCGCTCTAAGTGAAACAGACACGGCAAATATTACAGTACCTTAAACTGAGTAAAGTGGTAGGGGAAGAGATGTATCGATGCTTTCATATGTGGCACGTCGTATGCTCAGTTGTCACTTTGGATTTGTGACAAACCTCTAGGTAGTCCTTGGCCCTGTGGTGTTAATGTTTTAGAATACACTGATACCCATTCAGAACCCAAAGGGGTGTGGCATGCCAAGGGTCCCTTAGGGGGGTCACTGTGCATCAACTAAAAAGGGACTGGATGGTCTCACAAAAGAAACCATTCATGCCTGAGAGTGTCCCCACCTTGATAAGGTGTAGCATGCAATCGCAGCCAGAGTGGTTATACTATGGGGCAATTGAATGTGACAACGGACAGCCTCCGTGCACACCAGGGCTGTGGGTGCACTCAACATGTGGGCATGTCCCTACACAATCCCAGCGGTGCTTTAAGGGTCCGAGTGAGGGCGGGGCAGAAGTGCAGGCGGGACCGGGCAAACCGATCTGAGGTGTGTGCCCGTAAAGTAATAGCTGACATAGTGAAGGGTTAAAAAACTATTGCTGTTGCCGAGGGATCCCAAAATGTGGGGGCTCAGCTAGAGGACGGAAGAGGAGGGAAGCTAAGAGCCACTGCTCCGCAGTATCGGAACAGTGGCGGGAGACCACGTAGCAACGGTACGGGCCGGCAACCAGCTCGGTCGTGAACAAGGGCAGCATGGGTACGAACCGTGGTCATTGCCCCATGAAGAGGAATGGCTTACCTATGAATCCTGGTGCCCCGTCTGTGGAGATGTCAGGCGAGAGTGGTGAACCGCTCTTGCCAATATCTAGAAGTACCCGGCCATGAATGCGTGAGGGTGTAATGCGTAATCGACGCATGCGCCCGGTCACGTGGTGCACAACTTACTGGGATATGTAGTCCTGGCCAGAGTGGTGGACAAGTATGAGGCAAACCATAAGGGTTCTCCATAGACAGGACGAGTGCAGGGCATGGGGCGCAAAGTATCCATTGAGTCTGCGCCCGTACATGTTGTATGCAAAAGAGGAGGGTGGTGGGGTTGTCTGGTCAACACCAGGGGGGCGGATAAAAGGCAGATAATTCCGGGTACCGCAAGGGGTTGAACCAAGGGAGTGCTAAGCATAAGGTGCAGCGCGTCCTTGACAACGTGTGACAATGGGACAAGTGGTCCCCAGCGGATGGTGGACCGAGTGGAGGAGAAACACAGGTACTGAGAAGGGGGACATTGACAGCAGTCTGTGTGGGATGGACAAGGTTCCTAAAACAGAAGGTCCAGTCTGCGACCTGTCTGGTCCGGTGGTGATAACCCTGTGGGTAGACTGGATCAGGTGTCCAAGTTTAAAAAGCCTGGAGGTCTGCCCCCTGGGCAGGCATCCTGAACGAGGGGAAGAACAATAACCTCATGTTAATGGTCCACAAGGAGAAACATGGTGAGGTTGGCATGCACACACAATAGGGCCTCTCCTGGGTCGCCATGTAATGTGGTAGCCTCCTAGGTGCAAATGAGTGCTTACATGTCAGTTGGATAGGTTTGTCCAGGGGATTTCATCGGTTTGGGGAGTGTTCTGTTCCCTACATTCAGTATTTTCCAGTTCTTCCCATGACCTTCCTGATGGTCTCGGTCAAGAGACTGTATGTTGTCACACACACCAGTCTATCTGGTTTAGGGTGTGTTTCCAGAATCGATTCTCTATTATTATTTCACACTCTTTCTCAGCTCTCCTGATCAAATGTGGGTGGTATGATCTTTCTAGTAAGCTAGTGCGGTTGTGTGGGCTTTGAATCTAGCTAACTCAGTGCAATTTCTTCTCAGTCTGAGGAATTGCCCTACTGGTAGGTTGTTCCTTAGGGCACATGGGCGGTAGCTGTTGTAACATAGTAACGAGTTCCTCGACATGGGTTTTCGATACAGTTCAGAGCACAGGCTCCCATCTTTAGGGTAAAGTAGCAAGTACAGAAAGGGTAGTGTTGTCTTGCTGTGATCACAAGTAAATCTGAGGTTGTTTTTCGTAGTGTTGAGCCAGTTTGAGAAGCTCTAGAGAGAGTACTCTTTCACAGAGAGCAATGTTGGGTGTTTCCTCTCAAGAACGACAGCAAGGGATTGAACGATGAAATCCCCTGGACAAACCTATCCAACTGACATGTAAGCACTCATTTGCACCTAGGAGGCTACCACATTACATGGCGACCCAGGAGAGGCCCTATTGGGTGTGCATGCCAACCTCACCATCTTCCTCCTCGTGGACCGTTAACATGAAGTTATTGTTCTTGCCCTCGTTAAGGATGCCTGCCCAGGGGGCAGACATCCAGGCTTTTTAAACTTGAACACCTGATCCAGTCTACCCACAGGGTTACCACCACCAGACCAGACAGGTCGCAGACTGGACCTTCTGTTTTAGGCACCTTGTCCATCCCACACAGACTGCTGTCAATATCCTCCTTCTCAGTACCTGTGTTTCTCCTCCACGCGGTCCACCATCCACTGGGGACCACGTGTCCCATTGTCACACGTTGTCAAGGATGCGCTGCACCTTATGCTTAGCACTCCCCTGGTTCAACCCCTTGCTGTACCTGGAATTATCTGCCTTTGATCCGCCCCCCCGGTGTTGACCTGACAACCCCACCACCTTCCTCTTTTGCACACTACATGTACGGGCGCAGACTCAATGGAGACTTTGCACGCCATGCCCTGCACTCGTCCCGTCTATGGAAAACCCCTACGGTTTGCCTCATACTTGTCCGCCACTCTGGCCAGAACTACGTATCCCAGTAAGCCTTGCACCACGTAACCGGGCGCATGCGTCGATGACGCATTACACCCCCACGCATTCATTGCCAGGTACTTCAAGATGTCGGCAAGAGCGGCTCGCCACTCTCGCCTGACATCTCCACAGATGAGGCACCAGGATTCATGGTAAACCTTTCCTCTTCATGGGGTAATGACCATGGTTCGTACCCGTGCTGCCCTTGTTCACGACCGAGCTGGTTGGTTGCCCGTACCCTTGCTACGTGGTCTCCCGCCACTGTTCCGATACTGCGGAGCAGTGGCTCTTAGCTTCCCTCCTCTTCCGTCCTCTAGCTGAGCCCCCACATTTTGGGATCCCTCGGCAACAGCAATAGTTTTTAACCCTTCACTCTGTCAGCTATTGCTTTACGGGCACACACCTCAGATCGGTTTGCCCGGTCCCGCCTGCACTTCTGCCCCGCCCTCACTCGGACCCTTAAAGCACCGCTGGGATTGTGTAGGGACATGCCCACATGTTGAGTGCACCCACAGCCCTGGTGTGCACGGAGGCTGTCCGTTGTCACATTCAATTGCCCCATAGTATAACCACTCTGGCTGCGATTGCATGCTACACCTTATCAAGGTGGGGACACTCTCAGGCATGAATGGTTTCTTTTGTGAGACCATCCAGTCCCTTTTTAGTTGATGCACAGTGACCCCCCTAAGGGACCCTTGGCATGCCACACCCCTTTGGGTTCTGAATGGGTATCAGTGTATTCTAAAACATTAACACCACAGGGCCAAGGACTACCTAGAGGTTTGTCACAAATCCAAAGTGACAAATGAGAGTACGACGCACCACATATGAAAGCGTCAATACATCTCTTCCCCTTACCCCTTTACTCCGTTTAAAGTACTGTAATATTTGCCATGTCTGTTTCACTTAGAGCGATATGCACACAGTAGGTTGACAATTACAAGACACTATGTTGTATGCACTTACAGCTGGGCACCACAAGATGGTACAAGAGCTTGGAGAGTGTACTTGAGAATATCGCACATTAGGTAAGCATGATTAACTGATGATAAATGAGAGCACAGGGTGTACTATGGTTTTGAAGATATGATGATGTCTGATTACACTAACATCATCATTTTTTCACAGTATACGAATCCCTCTGAAAGGAACAGGGATGTGCTACAATATTTACGGTCAACTGCACAGGATGAGCCATCTGAAGCTGACGAACATTAGCATTGTATGATCCAGTAATTTGCATGTAATTTCAAATGTACTTCACACTGGGATATCTGAAGATAAATGTTTTAAGGTACCGTATAGCCACGGGTTGTTTTTGATGTTATAAATTTGACTGCGTTTCTCGATGCTGTGTATGTAACATGCATAAGAACCAATAAAATAAAAAATAAAAAAAAGGAACAGGGATGTTTGAATCCAGTGGTGGCTTGTATAATTTTAATTCTTATTTTTTCACTATCCCACTTTTGCAGAGTGACTTTACATTTTAGGTCCTGACGAATGCCTTTGGATCCCTTTAGGGGACCAACGAGTGGCAGAAACATGTTAACCTTATGAACTAGGGTATATCTGTTGAATCCCTAATCCTCTTGCTTTTTAACTATGCCACTGTGACCACCTAATAAACTTTCAGTGGACTCAGCTAGACATTTTTAAACCTCACCTTATCACTCTTTTCTGCAGTCTGCCCCTCATTCACCTGTACTTTTTACGCTCATCTACTGAGAAAACACCTCTGCTCCTCCCCTCGGGGAGTCGTAGCCCACACCACGGTGTGAGGAGGGAACCCATATGATGAAGCATGTCACCTAGCGGTGAGTGAGGGTTCTTGTCATGAGGGAATTCTCCCTTCCGTTTCTACATAGTACTCGGTCTCCCTTGGTGCTTCCCTCTTCCTCTTCCCCTCCTCTCTCCCCTTCTCTTGACGCATAGCCAGACGTACTTCTTTGAGGGATCAGTACCCTCTGGCTTTCACAGATCCCCCATAGATCCCAAGTGTGTATATGACTATATTATAACTGTCATAAGACCACTCACCTCAATTCCAGGTGGTTCCACTTGGGCGAAGATTGTCCCAGAATCCCTATGAAAGTGCACTAGGCGACGATGATCAAAACACCAAAATTCTGTGCTCTCCCAAGGAGAAGGGAGGTTGGGATAAGAGAAAGAATTTT
The DNA here is from genome assembly GCA_963921515.1 of Calotriton arnoldi. Lineage (NCBI taxonomy): Eukaryota > Metazoa > Chordata > Amphibia > Caudata > Salamandridae > Calotriton > Calotriton arnoldi. The sequence goes on along the minus strand of CAWUFW010011665.1, from coordinate 523,906 downwards.
AAAAAAAACTCCAAACGTCTGTGGACACCCTAATGACCATATCGATGGCGTCTCTGGAACGTGATTATGGGTTATCTGGTATTTTTTGGGTTCTGGTTCTGAAGTACAAGTTGTATAGCGCTTGTTCAAATACAGTACATTTAAAAAGAAACTTGTTTTTAGATTTTTGTTGTTCTTACGAGGAGAATATTTACTATTTAACTAAATCAACACAACGTATCATGTATTGCTAGACATCAGCACAGTGAGGTGAATAATCCACATAGTGCCAGTTATTCTCATGAGTATTCTACACAAGCATTTAGATATATCTATAATTAAAGCAAAACACTATTAAGAACAGAATCAAATACCAGGATACAGGACAATATACATTGCCATATAATGTGTTAGAAAGCCTAATATCAGAGCGTAATCCTGAATGTCAATGTTATTTGCTACTCATCGAACAAACAAATGTTCGGGCAAGAGTTCAGGAGTTTTGATTGATCTGTGGTTTCCAATGTCAAATACGCCTTTGACACACATAAGAAATATTTCGTTCCTCTTTAAATGTCTCTTTTGCAGAGAAATGAGTCTATGTCTGCGCAAGCACTCCAGGTGCAAGGACTCCTGATAGTCTCAAACTAATCAGTTAAACAATAAATCTTAAAAAACTGTTAGTCGTATATTTAGCAAAGATTTGCCTGCTTAATAATGTTTTAGGAAAGATTGACTTTACCATAATAGCTTGCAGTACTGTATTATCTTTTGAAATAAAAGGTCATCTTTACCGTAATCATGCTGTGCGCTTCTTTTCCAGGATTGCCGGTAAAAAGCGCTGCTACGCCGGTGCAGGAAGCACCGAAGTCCGTCGATGATGCGGGAGCGATCACCAGCAGATGGAAAGCAGTCACCGGAATGAAGTAGTCGCGGGGCAGGGAAGCCAAGGAATCCAGATAAAAGTTCTTCCCACACGACGATGCTAAGCAGAGAGGAGCACGAGGCAAACATTTAAGTAGCGAAGCGCACAGGTGTTTCACAAAGGTCAAGAAAAACACGTTGCTTTCAAGGGAGCGCCGCATGTGCAGTCGCGGTCCGTGTAGGAGTGCCGGCCGGGCGGTGACGTGGGGCGGGGGAGGGGCAGGGTGGGGGGTAGCAAAGTACGGATTACGGACCAATACAGGTAAGTAAACATTTAAATCAATGAAACGAATTTCGTTGCGCGCACTGCATCGCATTTGGCGATGCAGCGCTCACAACGAAATTCGTTTTATTGATTTAAATGTTTACTTACCTGTATTGGTCCGTAATCCGTACTTTGCTACCCCCCACCCTGCCCCTCCCCCGCCCCACGTCACCGCCCGGCCGGCACTCCTACACGGACCGCGACTGCGCATGTGTAGAAGCGTTCCTTGTGCACACGGCAAAATTTACATTTATTATGGGGCACATGACATTTATCTGCTATCTGGAGCACGTGCCAACAGTCTTTCAGCCTATTGCACATGCTATTAGTGTTTTACATGATACCAGGGATGCAAGAGTCTTTGAATACAAATGATGCATGATGTAATAATTCCATGGTACAGAATATAATGATGGTAAACACATTCATACACATCTTTTGTCATACTGATTTTCTGCTGGTGAGTCCCGCAATGATGAATTGCCACAATGACGCAGACAATTGCTCATGACAGCATTAGGAGTGACTCTGAGTGGTGGCACCCATGACAATAACCACTCTAAGGCTGTTACTTTTCATGTTTAAATCAGCATGCACCTGGCTGTGTCAGCTTATGCATCTGTGTGTGTTTGGCTGTGTTATTGTATGCATGAGAGTGTGCCTGGGTGTGTCACTGTATGCATCAAGGTATGCCTGGGTATGTCAGCATATGCATCAGTGTGGGCCTGGGTGTGTTAGTGTATGCATCAGTGAGTGACTGGATGTGTCAGTGTATGCATAAGTGTGTCATTTGGTGTGTTAGCGTATGCATGAGTGTGTCCCTGTGTGTGTGAGTGTATTCATCACTCTCTGATTGGGTGTGTATGTGTATATATCAATGAGTGCCTGGATGCACTACTGTATGCATCAGAGTGTATCTGGGTATGTGAGTATATGCATCATTGTTTACTTGGGTGTGCCAGTTTATGAATCAGTGTATGACTAGGTTTCTTACTCAATGGGTCAGTGTGTCTCTGGATGTGTCAGTATGTGCATCAATATGTGCCTGTATGTCAGTGTATACATCAGTGTGTGTCAGTGTATGTGTCAGTGTGTTCATGGGTGTGTTACTGTATGCATTAGTGTGTGCCTGCCTCTGTTAGTACAAGCATGAGAGTGTGCCTGGGTGTGTCGGTGTATGCATAATGTGTGCCTTGTTGTGTTCTTAGGTATGTCAGTGTATGCATAAGTGTGTATCTGGGTGTATGCATTAGTGTATGTCTACCTAAGGCCTATCTTAGTGGTGACTTATATGTACAAAAGAAGGAGCTAAGGCCTAGCAAGCAATTTTAAATGCCTACTCAACCTGGCAGTAATAGTGCACACACAGCTGGTGCAGTATCAGGCCAGAGACATATTTAAAGGGCTACGTATCTGGATAGGTGACTTAGAGTATCACTACTTGTGTACATATCAAAATAAATGTATGAGTCCCTCTCTGAGTGTCTCACTGGATGTGTAAGCAACTATATCACTATATGACTGACTGTCTTAGTATCTGTATAGGTGTCTATATGTATATGTAAGTGGCTTTATGGATTGCATACTGGATGTATTAGTGAGTGTTGGAGTATATAACTGTGTGTGGAACTGGCTCTATTAGTACTGGATATATAAGTGCTGTATGGGCGTGCGACTAAATGTGTGTGTCTCTGTCTAACTGGGTGTGTACGTGGTTCTATGCTTTTGTTAATAGGTATGTCAGTAACAGTATGGGTGGAAGATTGAATGCATAACTGTGCATATAGGTCTGGAAGTATCAAGTCACTCACAGAAACTTCAAACTATATGTCTTACCTTTTAAGCACATAGCATCCTGCTCTATGGCCTGTATCCCAAGTTTAAAGCTTGGCAATGAGTTTTAAATGGCAACTCCACCTGACAGCAAAACTGTACTCACAGGCTTTGCAGTAGCAGGCCCAACACATGTTTAAAGAACTATCAGTACTTCACTACATACCTAAATAAGTGTTTAAGCCCCTCCCTGGGTGTGTCACTAGATATGTAAGTAATTACAACACTAAATAACTAGCAGTCTTAGTATCTCTATGGGTCTCTATATGTGTATGTAACTGGCTGTATATACTACTTACGGCCTCTACTACTGAGTATTGGGGTGTATAACTGTGTGTGCAACTGGCTCTGTTACTGATTAATAAATAAGAGCTGTATGGGCATGTGACCGAATGTGTAAGTGCCTCCGCTCTGTCTGACTGGGTGGGCGATGGACTCTGCTTTTGTAAATACATATGTGAGTTGCAGTATGGGTGGGAGTCTAGGGGGCATATTTACAAGCCTCTTGTGCTGCTGGTACATCACTTTTTCCCGTATTAAACGTTTTGCACCTGTGGCGCAAGATGCTTGTAAATAAGCCCCCAGATGTTTAACTGTGCGTATGGGTCTGCAAGTGCACATACGACTCACTGAGATTTCAAAGTGCATGTCTTACCTTCTAATCACATAGCACCCTGCCTTATGGCTTACCTACACCCTATTTAAGTGGTGACTTATATGTAGTAAAAGAGGAGTTTAAAGCTTGGCAAGGAGTTTTAAATACCAACTCGACCTGGCAGTAAAACAGCACATACGCGCTCTACAGTAGCAGGCCCAACACATGTTTAAAGGACTACTCACACACCTACTCTCAGACCCAGAGAGACACTCACTCACAAACTCACACAACCACAGAGACACCGGCACACCCATAGATAAACCCATAAAAACACTCATACACCCACTTCCAGATCCCCACAGACACTCTCAATACTTTTGTATACACCATACACACTTTTGTTTACCTCATGTACACATGTACCTTTTCAATCACTATTTTTTTTTAAACGACACTCTAATACACATACCTATTAAATGAGATTGTTGGTCTGTAAATTATTTTGACTATCATTTATGCTCTTCTCTCAAAGAAAATGTGGAATCTAAGAATAGGAATAGTACACCACTCTCAAACAAAGCAACCATTAATGGCAACCTTTTCAACTTTGCTATCTATGATACTGTGATAGTTAGCAAATCATAGTCTGTTTCATATTTAACTTTTGATATTCCATTTCTCAATGCTCAGTGTTTGTTAACCCTTTCTTGCACTTCTGTTAAGAAGCCCAATCTGGTTGTGTTTTTGGGTCGGTTTGCAAATCCGTCACGATGCTCACCTAGGACCCCGTGTAACTTCCCAACAGATTCGCGAATACCTAAAGGGGGTCTGAAAAAGTATTTAGCATTCTACTTTTAATACTTTACAACTACAGTGCACTTCATAACATAGTTCTGAATTAGAAAATAACCCTCCTTAATAAGCAATGTGTCTAAACCTCTCTAATTTTAACTAACACACTACAGTCTGTTTATTACCCATCCTCCCGCAGTCTCTTAGCTGAGTTTCCATAGCAAACCCCTTTGAAACACTCTCTTGAACAAAAAGGTCAAAGTTCACAACACATTCTAGAAGCAGCACACTAGCTTCAAAATGAACTGCAGGAGGTGTGGTTGAGTGTTTCGAATTCAAAACATAGCCAAGATTGCATTACATGTTTTTATTTTTATCAGAGCCACTCAGCTCTACTTACTTTTCCTTAAAAATCACTGCCTACTTTCAGCTACCTGCATATTTACACCATCCAATCAAATATGTCCTTTCGTTTTGAAAACTCAGATTCAGCTCTAGTATTCTCCTCTATGCTAATCCTCATTGACTTCAAAATAGTTAGAGTGTGGATTATGGGTCAAAGCTTTGTATTTTGGGCTGGAAATTGGTCTAGAATGAGTAGCATTGATAGGAACTTGGGTCAGCCTAATGTGGACATGACTTAAGTTGGGCAGAAAGGGTTAAAGTGTTTTCAGTTGCTGCCCTGGGTTGAAAGAATTGCAGATTGCCAACATCCTGACCTCATGATTGAGCACTGTGGTGGCAATGACCTTGGCACACTTACTGGGGTAGGACTGGAAATCCTACTGAAGGAAGGATACCTTTGATCAATTAATGGTACTTTTCCCTCACACTGCCTTGGTGTTCTCCAACATATGTCAAAGGCAGAAATGGAAGTGGTCAAATAAATTCTGCCCACAAATAATTAAAGCCAGGAAACATGTCAATAAAACTGTTTCTGCATTCCCAGAAATCATTACATGGCCTCTATATACAACAACAATTTATACTTTGACATTGATGGTATCTATAGAAGTGATGGAGTTCATTTCACAGGCACCTGGGTGTTTTTCAACAACTTGAAAAACTGCATCCTATTTTATGTGTAGTTAACATCTACACACAAAGGCTCTTCTCAAAGCCACCACTGTTCCCAAACACTGGTTAATTTTTTTCATTGTTTTTTTTCAAATTCGCAAATCTGTCACAAATCCACAAAACAAATGCGCATATTCAATAGATGCCAAGGCAGCACACATGGAAAAAGCAAAACCGAGCAGAAATAAAGCATTTCTCCCTGTTTTGCCAAGTTAAGACCAGGTTTTCCCTGGTCTTAATTTTGGCGCTGCCTCCTATTCAATGGGTGTTGCGGTGGAACACCCACTGCAACACCCACTGCCCACTCCTTTCATGCTAAGCATAGCGTGAAGGGGGGGCCTTATTTACAAGGCAGCATTAAGCCACATTAAGTGGCTTAACACTGCCTTGTAAACAAGGCACAGCCCCTATCGCCACGGGGACGTCGCAAAAAGTGACGTTCCCGTGACAATAGGGGCTTGGTAAATATGCCCCTGAGTGTGTGAGTGTCTAATAGGTCTGTGAGTGGGTACATGAGTGCCTCGGTGACTCTGTCAGTGAGTGCATGTGTCTTTGAGTGGGTTTATGAGTGAGTATGTGAAAGTCTGAATGGCTCTCTGAGTGGGTGCATGAGTATCTGAGTGGGTTTGTGAATGGGTGCCTCAGTGTCTGAGTGGGTCTCTAAGTGGGTGAATTAATGTTTCAGTGGGTGTGTTAGTTGGTGCGTGTGCCTGGGTGAATGTGTGAGTGGATGCCATAGTCTCTGAGTGCATCTATGAGTGGGTGTGTAAGTGTCTGAGTAGGCCTTTGAGTTGGTGGGTAAGTGTATGTGTGGGTCTGTGAGTGGCTGCATGAGTCTCTGGGTGGGTCTGTGAGTGGGTGTGTGAATGTCTGAGTAGGCCTCTAAGTGGGTATGCGAGTGTCTGAGAGGTCTGTGAGTGGGTGTGTCATTGCCTAAGTGAGTCTGTCACTGGGTGCGTGAGTCTCTCAGTAGGACAATGAGTGGGTGAATGAGTCTCTGAGTAAGTCTGTTAGTGGATGCATGACTCTATGAGTAGGGCTGTGAGTGGGTGCATGACTCTCTGAGTGGGCCTGTAAGTGGATGCATGAGTGTCTGAATGGGTCTGTGAGTGGGTGCATGAGTGTCTGTATGGGACTGTGTGTGAGTGCATGAGTGTCTAAGTGGGTCTGTGAGTAGGTGTGTGAGTGTCTGAGTGGGTCTCTGAGTGGATGCATGAGTGTCTGAGCAGGTCTGTGAGTGGGTATCTGAGTGGGACTGTGTACAAGATCATGAGTCTCTGTGTGAGTATCTAAGTGGGTGCATTACCTTCTGAGTCAGTGTGTGACCGGGTGCACGACTGTCTGAGTGGGTCTGTTAGTGGCTGCATGAGTGTCTGAGAAGATCTGTGAGTGAGTGCCTATGTCTCTGAGTGGGTCTATGAGAGAGTATGTGAATATCTGAATGGCTCTCCGAGTGGGTGCATGAGTATCTGAGTGAATTTGTGAGCCGGTGCTATAGTGTCTCAGTGGGTGTATGAGTGGGTACATAAATGTCTGAATAGCTGTGTTAGTGGGTATAAGAGTGTCTGAGTGGGTGAGTGAGTGGGTGCATGAGTCACTAAGTAGATCTGTGAAAAGATGTGTAAGTGTCTGTGTGCGTCTGTGAATGGGTACATGAGTGTCTGACTGGGTCTGTGACTAGAAGCGTGAGTGTATGACTAGGTCTCAGAGTGGATGTGTGAGTTTTTGAGTCATTCCGTGAGTGTGTCCATGAGTTTCTGACTGGATGAGTGAGTGGGCATGTGAGTGTCTGAGTGGGTCTGTGAGGGGGTGCATGTGTCTCTGAGTGGGTCTATGAGTGGGAGTGGGAGAGTCCGAGTGAGTCTGTGAGAGGGCATATGTGAGTGTCTGAATGAGTCTGTGCGTTGGTGACTGAGTATTTGAAGGACAAAATCACAAAGAGGGGGGACACAGGGAGCTACATAAAGGTCCAGTGATTCGTGCTCCCGAGAAGTACTTGATAACCAACGAGAGTTACTGTTCCTATCAGAGGAAAAAAGAGTAAAGAGCTCTTGTCGTTCTACTACTGTGTTTGTGGGGGACAGTGTGTCTTGTTCTTGATGCCCTCACACACCCCGAAGGATGTCATGCTTCGTCATTGGGGTATTGCTCCTCGTCGGGCCGGCGCTGCAATGCCCTACGGGTCCCCCGAAGGGTCACTTTTTCGGAGATCTTTTCGATAAAGCCGTAAGGATGCGTGGGGGTGAGTGGCAGTGGTGTGCTAGCGTGAAGTTAAAAAATGACTGGAGGGGTGCTTGAAGAATTTATTGAAAAAGGGGATCCCTCTGTCTTTAGTAAAAACCAAGGAGGTGGTGCTGCTGTGAGGGATGTAATGGCCCTCTGTAGCTAAATAAGTAACACACCCCTAGTGGATATGTTTTTTAGGTCAACATGTTTCAAGCTATATCACGGTCTCAGGAGGAGATCCCATGCGCTTCTTCAGGACCCGAAGGGTGTTTTGTGATAAGCAAAGAAGGTGTGTGGCCTATAATGATTAATCAAGTGCCAAGTGCCCAATTCCTACAGTGCACACCTAAGGTGTGGTTAATGTTTGGATTGTCAGGTGATGGTTTGAGGGGGTTACAGGTGGTAATCACAGCAACATCGGTTGGTCTCCAAGAGTGGTGTCCAGATGCTAACGGTTAGTGTGTCAGATAGGAGATTAAACGATGTCACAGAACTTCTATCCAAGGGATCTCGTCATTGACACCCCGTATATTTGTCTGTAATCTATGGACCCATCTCTGTTCTTTTTGGAACAGTGTTGTTGTGTTCCACTGGGGGTTGGTCTCTAGGACAGTCCAATTAAGTTGTTCAGTCGTGTGTCCCTTTTCTATGTAGTGTGTACTCATTTTAGTGGTGCTGCGGCCGCAGCGTACATTGCTCCTGTGTTCATTCATCCTCACCCTCACTTGTCTGGTGGTCATCCCTACATAAAGGAGATTGCAGGGACATCTAATGAGGTACACGCAGTTCTTGGTATTACAGTTAGTGTGTCTGCGTTGTGTCCATTTTAAGTCGCCAAACTGGAGTTCCTTGGTATGGGTGGTGAGGGTGCACACATTACAATTGCCACAAGGGTAGTGTCCTTTTACCGCCGGGAGGCCCCATAGTGTTGTTTGGTCCTCTATCTGTTTCGTGTGAGGTCTAGTGTGGACTAATAAGTCTTTCAGGTTTTGTGTGCGCTTGATTGGGCGATCCAAATATACGATTAAGAACCGGGCACACCACCAATGAATACCATCTGTGCATTGTTGCCCAACACTTATCACACAGGACCTGGGTCGGGCTAGCTCTTGCCACAATCAGACCTACACTTAACCAGATCATGATGTAGCTCCAATCCCCTTTACTCTGAGAAGATATGGCCATAAGAATCGGTAAAAGACGTTCTGCACTGGTAGCTTTTTTAATTTCTCACAACACCGTAGTTTTACCATCTCTATATGGCACTCACGTATGTGCCAAAAAATCACTGAACAATCCTTTGACATCGGTAGCCATCAAATATGGCTATTAGTCAGTAGTTCACCCTTTTTCTATTTTATCTATTTTTTCCTTTTTTCCACTTATCATCACATAGGAGGGTCAAGTGAATCTTGCCTATTTGCCAATCTCACTTGTATCTTCTTCGGACAGATGCTTTCATACTGCCTTCCGCACTGCCTTCTACGCTCTATTTACTCTTCCAAGATGGCCCCCACACTTACGCGTGCGTCCGCCAAGCACGTCCCCAGCTTGGCAGCCGCTCACGTGATCTGGAACTGCCACTCCCCTACGCCAACTCAAGAGCTCCTTAAATATACAGTACCGGCTCACTCCCTGCACCGGTGGAGACGGCGTGAGGTCGGATAGGTGTAGGGGCGCCATTACGTACGAGGAACTGTAAGTACAATTTCTCTCCCTGCTGCACTGTCTGCCTAAGCAGCCTCACTAACGGCCGCAATCTACTTTTCCCCTCTTACGCTACCACTGCCTCATTTTATGCTTGCAACAGGTCTCGAGGGACCCTCAGCCGATTCTCATGGGGAATTCTTCCCCCTTCTTTTGGGTGAGCGCACTAAGTTAAGACACTTATTTATTACTATACGTACACAGTGATCTGAGGTTTGCCATCAATGGTGGGACCTAGTATTTATCTATATGTCATATGCACTTGTAGTTTGCCTACCGACCATGGCGGTCTTGACAAGTGATACTGGGTTTTATGTGTCCTGTTTGTTTTACCATATTACGAATTTGACATCCTCGCCATGGCGTCAAAAGAAATACACACAAACCTATATGTTTGTTCGTCCTGTCTTGTAATTTTTTCTCCATAGTTCACTCTTAGCCTCACATGATGAATGCTAACATTATACGAAGATGACCACAAGCACCTGGCCCACCAATGGGGACCCAGGTCCCTTCTTTATTGATGTATTGATGCATACATTGAAACTTAATGCAATTTAATATCTTTTATGTGCTTTTTTACTTTTGTTGTTCCAGGATACTACATCCACACTCTCCTAAGTGGCACTTGATTAATCATTATAGGCCACACACCTTCTTTGCTTATCAGAAAACACCCTTCTGGTCCTGAAGAAGTGCATGGGATCTCCTCCTGAGACCGTGATATAGAGCGAAAAATGTTGACCTAAAAAATATATCCACTAGGGGTATGTTACTTATTTAGCTACAGAGAGCCATTACATCCCTCACAGCAGCACCACCTCCTTGGTTTTTACTAATGACAGAGGGACCCCCTTTTTCAATAAATTCTTCAAGCACCCCTCCAATCATTTTTTAACTTCACGCTAGGACACCACTGCCACTCACCCCCATGCACCCTTACGGCTTTATCGAAAAGATCTCCAAAAAAGTGACCCTTCGGGGGACCCGTAGGGCATTGCAGCGCCAGCCCGACAAGGAGCAATAGCCCAATGATGAAGCATGACATCCTTAGGGGTGTGTGAGGGCATCAAGAACAGGACACACTGTCCCCCACAAACACAGTAGTAGAACAACAAGAGCTCTTTACTCTTTTTTCCTCTGATAGGAACAGTGACTCCTATTGAGTATTTGAAGGAGTCTGTGAGTGGGTGCATAAGTGTCCGAATGGGTCTGTGAGTGAGTGCATTAGTGTTAGAGTGGGTCTGTGAGTAGGTCCATGAGTCTCTGAGTGGGTCTGCGAGTAGGTATAAGAGAGTGTGAGTGGGTCTGTGAGTGGGAGCAGGAGTGTCTGAGTGGGTGTGTGGGAGGGTGTGTGAGTGTCTGAGTGAGAATATGTATGGGTGACTGAGTCTGAATGGGTCTGTGAGTGGGTGCATAAGTGTCCGAATATTTCTATGAGTGAGTGCATTAGTGTCTGAGCAGGTCTGTGAGTGGGTGTGTAAGTCTCTGAGTGGGTCTGTGAGTGAGTGCCTTAGTGTCTGAGTGACTGTAAATGTATATATATTATTTTAATTTTAAGCAAAATTGGCTGTGTAGTTACACAGAGGGGCTGCGCTGAGCATTACAACGAATTCGCAAATACTGCACATGTGGAACAAAAAAACATTTTTGAACATCTTGTTCACATAAGGGGTCCCTCAAAGAACAGTATATTCCACCCATAGGGTCAGTGTACCTCTACCCTGACCCCTTCTACTACATGTCAGTTGGTATTTTTGCTGCTGAGGACCGTTCCCTGATATGTAAAATGGCAGCTGAAACTTTTTCCTCAGGCTGCAGCCAGCCAATCACAGCATTGCTGTTGGCGTGCAAATTCTCGAAGTGCCACAATGAATTCACAAAGTATTCGCGCCTCTAGATATTCAAATTTATTGTCCCATTAATATCTCAAAACTGCTGAACGGATTTACACCAAATAACAAAAAAGGCTCTTTCTGGACCAAGAACTACCTTTCTGCTACATTTGGTGTAAGTCCGTCCAGCAGTTCGGGCTGTAGTCATGTCTAAAATCCCTATGGGAAATTGCATGAGGAAAATATATTTTGGGACACCACCTTTTTCTCAGCCCCTGCTTGACAAATTGCTCAGAAACTTTCAATACAGCAGCTGAGTGTTGAACTAATTTTGAAACTTTTGTGAAGTTCGCCAAACGGAATCACAAGTTCTGGCCGACTGAGATGGAGTGAAGCCTTGCTACAGGGACCCATTTAGGCCCGCTAAACAAACTACCTCAGATCCTGGTTGCAGAGCATTGCGTGGATCCAGGTTGAAGAAGCACGTGTAGCTGGGGCAATGCATTGCTTCTTAGATGCGATGAGGCTGTGGTGCGAGGTACTATTGCATTTTTGTCGATGATCTCATCAACGCAGTTTGTGATATGAAGTCCTGGCTTTGCTGATGCAGCGCACAGCTGGCAATGCATTTTCTCTGAAGAGCTTGGAGGCTGCGATGTGGAGTCCAGAATCTTCATCAAGACTGCCGTTGACGAGAGATGCAACGAACTGGGCCAGATATGCGATGCGCCTTCAACATTGCATCGGTTCCGAGGACTGCAAAGGCAATGCATACCTTCTGCACCGGCCACAATCCATGCAGCAGCAGCGATGTGTTGGTTCTGCTCGAGGATGTGCCACCCAGCAAAGGAGATGCATTGGTTCCTTTGGTAAGCACCCTTGGCCCACTTCCAAGGGTTGTGGACTGGGGCGGCACCACTTGGCAGGTAAGACTCACAAATGGCAGAGCCAAGGTGTAGATGAAAGGTTGTTGGAAGCCTGTTATGTTCCTGCAGATTCAGATCAGGAGGTCAGTCAACTAGCACTTGGAGTCACTCTGGGTTCTGTGGTCATGAGATGCAGGCCCAGTCCTTCTTACCCAGGCAAGAGGACAGCACAGCAAAGCAGAAGTCCAGCAGAGTAGCAGCCCAGCAGAGTGACAGTCCTTACAGCAGCACAGCAGTCCTTCTTCCTGGCAGAGTATTCACAGGTCCAGAAAAGTGCTTAAGTAGTGGTGTCTGAGGTCCTTCTTTTATACACAGTTGTGCCTTTAAGGTAGGGAGATGATTTTTGAGGCCTGACTTTGAAGTGCACAGATTTTCTGCCCGGCCAGCCCTGGCTCATGACTAACTACAGGGCGTATGCAGCCCTTTGAGTGGTGACAGGACACAGCCTATTCAGATGTAAGTGTGATTGGGTCCAGCTCCTTCCTGCCATCCTAGGGATAGCCCACTCAGTCACACCTAAACTCACATTGTTTGGCTGTCTAGGAGTAATACACAAAGCCCAGATGCCAACTACACCCAGTCATGTGACCAGAGACAGACTGCAGACACCAAAGGACTGAGGCAAGAAAATGCCATCTTTCTAAAAGGGGCATTTTTAGAAATGTAATTTAAAATTCAACTTCCCCATGAATTAGGATTTTAAATAAGAATTCCAGAGACACCAAACATGAACCAGTAATATCTTCACATTTGGAAATTACTTTTATAAAATGTAATATAGTAGTCCCAGTGTTATCCTATTGAAGCTATAGGCCTTGTAGTAATGCACTACCAGGACATATAGAACTTAAAAGTTCATATCCTGTTTTTTATATATACTGAACCCTGCCCTCTGGGCTGTCCAGGGCCATTCCTAGGGCTGACTTATATGTACTAAAAAGTAAGGTTTGGGCCTGGAAAGAGGTTTAACTTGCCAGGTCGACATGGCAGCTGAAAAGTACACACACAGACTCTGTAATGGAAAGCCTGAGACATGTTTAAAGAGCTACTTAAGTGGGTGGCACAATCAGTGCTGCAAGCCCACGAGCAGCATTTAATTTACAGACCGTGGGCACCTGTAGTGCACTTTACTAGGGACTTAAAAGTAAACTAAATGTGTCAATTGGGGATAAGTCAATGTTACCATGTGTTAGGGAAAGAGCACAAACATTTTAGCACTGGTTAGCAGTGGTAAAGTATGCAAAATCCTAAGGCCAGCAAAAACGAAGTCAGCAAAAACAGGAGGTCTGAAGTCCAAAGGTTCAGGGAAACCATGCCATGGATGCCAAGTCTAGCACTTGCCTACAAGGGTAATCTGTGCAATTTCCCGCTAACAAAATTATAATGCCTGGCTACAGGTTTAGCACAGTGTAATAACAATTGATCCTTAAAACATAGTGTCTTTAACACATGTGTTTCACTATAAGAAGGTCAGGCCTATTGACCTTGTGATAGTGTTTCACAAAAAACAGATAAACCTATGAAATCTTTCATGACTTTTACCAATGAACTGATGAAGCCTTTACCCTTTACCATTGGCTTTACACCTTGGCCACTGGCCTAATCAAGTACTCATAAATTCCCAACCATCCTGCATATAATTATAACATTACAAATACATAGAAAAATGCAACTTGCACAACAATATACAACCCATCTCCACAGGCCTAACAAGAATCATCACAGTGAAATCCCCCAGGGTTTGTAAGAGTGGGTGGTCAATGCCAAAACCCTTGATTACTAGGATACACTGTAAGATTACATGTAATTAAATGTCTGTCTATAGCCTGCAACACAATGTGATAACAACCAAGGATTACTGGCTTTAGCATATGCTTTTCACAATTAATAAGTAAGACAAACTGGATTTGTCATAATGTTTGTTTCAAGCAGACCAGATCTATGGCATCAGACATAATATTTCCAGCGAACCAAACAGGCATATTGCTTGTTGCCATAACCAATTCAGGCCTACAGTTTTGAGCATAAGGTTTTTGCTCAAGACAACCATAAAATTAGAAATGTATTCAAAATTGCAGTTGGCTAAGCAAATACTATCTCTGCTAAAATGCCCTCACAAGTATTCTCACAGAGCAAACCTTCTATATCTACGGCTTGTCACACTGAGTGACCAACATTGTCTATTACGGTTTTCTGTGAGATTTCATGTAAAAAATACTTATCTGTAAGCTTTATTGTAGAGTAATAAGAACCCACCCTTAAATGACTACCAACTTTAACATATAATTTTAGCAATACATTTGACAGGCCTAGCTCCTTTGTAATAATATTTCACAATCTACAGAACAGGCCCATAGCCATGATCATTGACTTGTGCTACGTCAATCATCTGTTGTTTTTGCATTTGTTGCCTTAAGTGGGACAGATATACCCAGACATGGGTCCCTTGCTCACTATGCCACCAGATTCAAGCTATCCTGGCTGATGAGGGTGAAACTCAGAAACCGGGCCCAGGGTGCTTGTTTCTGGTCCTGGGAGGCCCCTTTCCTGGCAGTTCGGGCTATACTGTTCCTGTGGGGAGCAGGGTCAAGACTGATTTGCATATGGCTGGGTCTAAATTGAAGTGGCAAGGTGTGCAAAATAACGATGGATTTAACCTAGATCTGTGACTAGGGGTGAATGTTTGATTAGCTCAGCCTTCCGTCCATCATCTGTTCTTTTTCATTTGTCGCCCTAAGTGGGAAGGGTATGCCCAGATGTGGGTCCCTTGCTCGCTACGCCACCAGATTCGTTAGCCTAGTTGATGAGGGGTGAAACCCCAAAACCGGTCCCAGGATGCTTGTTTCTGGTCCAGCGAGGACCTGGCCCGGCAGTTCAGGCTGGACTGCTCCCATGGGGAGCAGGGTCAAGACTGATTTGCCTATGGCGGGGTCTAAATTGGAATGGCGTGGCATGCAAAAAGACAATGGATTTAACCCAGATCTGTGACTGGGAGTGAATGTTTGATTGGCTCAGTATACCGTCCATCATCTGTTCTTTTTGCAATGATCATTGACTTGCCACCATGACCAACTCAGTCCTGCAGTGTCAAGAATAAACTTTGCTAAAGGTCAAAAAGTGCAATACAAATAGACTTTTTAGTGGAAGCTCACAAATTCGGCCCAATCAAATCCTGTAGTCAGTGGAACCAACAAGTTGAAGCTTACGCCTCTCTCTCCATAGGACTCTGAATGCTCTTTTTTGCTCAGCAGATAAGGCCAGGTGACAGTTGTACTGTCCAGTCAGACATAAAACTCCATGTAGATTACTGTAGCCCAGGGCCTATATCACAAAAATCTGTAGTCTGAAGTTTAAAGTTATTGACAGCCCTCCTCCCATCTGTGCTGCTACCAGTGAAAAACAATCACTGCAATGTATCTAAGACACTTTAATACCATTGCAATGATATGTGTGTGGCCCTGAAAGTTCAAGCTCAGGCAGCTGGGTAAATAAAGAGAATGGTCACAGCTGTGTGGAAGGCAAGCACTTTTTTTGCGGAAACACACAACTACTACCCAATCAAAGCATGTATTCCTAACTACCAACATGTGGGTGGAGCCAAAACCCATAATTTGGTAGTTCTTTTTAAAGGCATTTTTTTAGGTTGGTCATATGATGTCTAGCTACAGATACCCTGTAAAGTCCGGCCTAAAATGAATGGTTTAAATGTATTAAAATAGTTGTACTCAGTGCTCCAGAAATTGCACGGTTACATAAAGTGCAATGTAAGAAACATGCAGATACAAGAAAAAGGGAAATGATTTTCTCAAAAAACCTTAGACCAGACAAGATGAATATTTTTTCATAAGTTGTATGTAAGCAATTTGTCACCCATGATAACACATCATATTGATGATGTTTTGATCCCTAGCTGAATTATGGGATAATTCATCAGGACATATATATAAGTTTAAGACTCCAAGAACCAGGGCTGACACAAGCATTCAAGCCTGTCAAACGAAGGCAAAAAGTTAAAAGGCCACACTGGTAAAATTATCCAACGGGCAACTACGGAATGAATCACACTAATCTGAGCATCTTACTACCATACCAGTACCCACTCATGAGTATGCGCTCACACTTCCGGGTTTCCTTCACATTAGTGAGAGAATCCCTTACTCACCATTTTGAGCACTTCCATGTGTCCCATTGCCCTGCTGTGGATTTGGTGATTTAATTATTGAAATTAACTCTGTAATTCATTCCATGGTAGCTATTTGGAAACTCTGACAAGCTTTATTCATTCCGTAGTCACCGGTTGGAGATCCAGGTCATAATGGTGCCCTCCTTTAGCATAATTGTGCCATTTCTTTGCATACTGTGGACAACAATGGCACCCGGGAGTGGCATGCTGCTGTCCCTGGCATTATGATGGTAATTTTTACAATAACTGTATGTATCTATATATGTAACTGTGGTACTTTGTGCCATAAGTTGGCATACATGACGTAGGAAATGACCATCTCTTCTTGGTGTACCCCCAGATTTTGCCCTATCTCTTTTTGCTGACTGTCGAACTCTGTGCACTCTACCCCTGAGAACTAGTGATAAAGAGTCTGTACTACCCATTTAAACATGGTTGAATTGGCATAACCCTAATTCATATAGTTAACTTACCTATAAGTCTCTAGTACATGGCACAAAGTGTACCCAGGTCTATAAGTTAAATGTCACTAGTGGACTGCTGCACCTATCGTGCAATTCACTAAAATGGTGGTGCAAACATGGCTTCATGCCTACCATTGTAACCTGTCTGAAGCAGTTTTTAAACTGCAATTTGACTTGTCAAAATAAACCCTTTGACAGGTCTAGACATTCCTTTTAAATATTAGTATAACACCCGTATGTAGAACTTGTAGCCCATAGGGCAAGTTATTTACAGTAGGACATGTAGAAATGTAATATTAACACATGGTCTTATAGTGACTAGGCTCCAAAAGCTATGCTCACTCTAGCAATGCTGGCTGCTCCATAGGATAACAATGGGAGACAATATTACATTTAAAAATGCAATCTCTGGTTAGGAAAACCCTAGAAATGTAATTCTTGCACTCTTTGTAATATTTGTGAAAAGCCCAATTTACTGGTGAAGTCAGATGTTCAAAACAATTAAGTCAAACGTACTTATAGAAACGTTTTCCCTGCCTCAAACATCTAGAGGCTAAATTACATTAGCCTCCATCTGCATCTCTCTGAGCACTCATCCAGGAATGAGGTGTTAAGAAATTTCCCAGAGAAGAGATAAAAGCTTGGGTGTGAGAAAGTGTTTCTGTTCCTCTGGCAGGATGAGTATTTGGGCCGTGCCCAGGAACTTAATTAACTTCAAAGGGACCTCCCTTGTCACAGACAGATGTCAGATGACATCTGGATGTCTAGTCAGCCATGCTCCAAGCCCATAGGGAGAGGACTGCTCCCAGAACTGTTTTGACGTGATCACAGAGGAGGGGTTGCTCATTTCCCCAGTCGCACCTCTGGGGTGGGCACATAGGCTTTGAATATGGGGAGAAGGGTTTCAACGTCTTAGATTTAAGTAGAGAAGGGTACTGTGGGGTTGTTTTCAGTAGGGCACACAGGAAATAGTGCAAAAATGGGCAGGTAAGGTAACCTCTGGGAACTCTTAGTCCATTGGTTAGGGAATAGCCAGGAGGCACACCCACCCATAAACTAGTGGCAAGCATACATGTGGCATTTTTATCCAACTGTCCATCTGACCTGCCCCAGGCCCTGCTGTTGACCTCCACTGGAACGAGTCCTGACCACCGATTGCTATCCCTGAGTTCCTGGGACCCTGAGTGTGTCTGGCTGGAATTCTCCAACCACTGCTGAAATCCTGGGGCCCGATTCACAAAAGTGATCTGAGACAAAATCCTAACTTTACCACTTTCGGTATTCACAAAGGCATTTAGGAGTAGTAAAGTTAGGATTCCTAACTTTACTACTCCTAAACTGAGGCAAAATCCTAACTTTGCTACTTTCGGTATTCACAAAGGGCATGTAGGAGTAATAAAGTTAGGATTTACTTTAGGAATCCTAACTGTACTACTCCTAAATGCCTTTTGTGAATACCGAAAGTCATAAAGTTAGGATTTTGTCTCAGATTACTTTTGTGAATCGGGCCCCTGGGTCTTAAAAGCATTTTAGCTCCAAAGATCTCCGGAGTACCGGGACAAACCTGTCACGTTGATCGGACAAGGGTGGGTTGCCAATGGGCTAGAAATTTAGATTTCTCTTGCTCAGAACATTTCTACAACAGTGACTCCAATTCAGTGGGACCTCATGGAAAAGCTATATGGCCTAGTGGAGCCATCTACGGCTACAACCTGCAGCCTTATCCTGATGGAAGAATTTGAGCTGGGAAAAAGTAACTACGAGAAAATGTAGAAATCTTGCCTGGGCAAAGGTTCCAAAAGTATCCGACTGGCGAAGGACTTTCCTTGGGCACAAATTCAAATTTCTCACACTCTGACCTTTTCTGCCAAAGACCATCAGCTTCAGTAGGACCTTGTGATTCACTATCCAACCTCGTGAAGCCCTCCTTGGCCACTTGCCTGCTGATTTGCCCCAGTGAAGATTTCAGACTTTCATTTTTGAGTTTAAGGGCTTGATTTAGATTTTTTAATGAGACTC
This sequence comes from Calotriton arnoldi, assembly GCA_963921515.1. Lineage (NCBI taxonomy): Eukaryota > Metazoa > Chordata > Amphibia > Caudata > Salamandridae > Calotriton > Calotriton arnoldi. Next base: position 505,078 of record CAWUFW010011665.1, on the reverse strand, counting down.
CTGTCATCCCTCCATGGCAGAGTGAACAAGTACTCCGCAAAGCTGACGGAATCCCACCCACCCTATTTAGATGTATGCTGTCTGAACCTCCAGCCGCATCGATAGAGTGTTTACCATCATGTAAGTGGCTCACCGCAGCTGATGCATCGTCTCCTCTCCTAGCGAACAGTACTCTGTCGTGGCCAGGGTGCTGGATTTGCGCCAAGCCTATTTAGATTTCATAGTTGTGCTTGCATTGTTCTAGCGGCGGATTCACGATGGAGGTATTCTGCTGCAGAACGCATTCAAAATTGAACTATTCCTGTGGCTATTGGATGGATGCTAGCATCACACACCTGATGTGTTTTGGCAAATTGTTTTCACCTGCATATCACACTATAAAACACAATCCATTTTTGGCCATGTTCCTTTGCCATGCCACTGCAGCAGAACCTTTTTCCTGAGCACTTATTCAGTGAAGGCAGGTTTATTTCTTTTGCTTTCTCTGTTACTTGTTCATTATATCTATATTTTTTAAATAAACTTGTGGATAATTAAATACATTTTAGTTGATAATCTCATAATGGGAGAAAGGAGAAATCCCCATTTTACTGAGGGGGAATTGTCAGTCATGGTGGATGAAATTATTAGAGTAATGCCACAATTGTTTGGAGCCCACGTACAAAATATAACAATAGCTCAGAAAATGTAAATCTGGGCCAGAATAGTTGACAGAGTGAATGCTGTAGCCAACAACTTGCGCACAAAGGAGGAAATGAGGAAGAGGTGGAAGGACCTGCGGGGAGAGTGCATTCTCTGGCCTCCAAGCATCACCCGGAGGCCCAGGTGACTGGTGGTTGTTCTCCCAGCACCCCCCTTCCTGCTTCTTCCATGGGAGGAGAAGATCTTGCAGATCCTACATCCTGAAGGCTTGACAGGAATCCCTGGTGGAATGGAGACTAGTAAGTTATACATTTAAAAGTGTAACTAAACCTAAGGGGCATATTAGCAAGAAAGGCGTTAAAATTATCGCTGCTTTAGCGGCAGGAAACTGCCGCTAAAGCGGCGATAATGGGCTTGATAATATGCCCTTGAGAATTCCAATAGAAGCCCAGGATCACAGCAGAACATGGGCTTCTATTGGTATTCTCAAGGGCATATTATCAAGCCCATTATCCCCGCTTTAGCGGCAGTTTCCTGCCGCTAAAGCGGCGATAATTTTAATGCCGTTCTTGCTAATATGCCCCTAAATGTTGTTTTTGATATTTAAATATCTGTTGCTAATGTGTCTTCCACCTTTTTAAAACATATAACATTCCTCGTAAGGACCATGTGTGTGCAGTCAAGAATAGGTTTGGCAGGTGTCATTTTGTTTGCCTGTCTAGAAGTCAGTAGACGATCTATTACCTCTAGTGTGGATTCTTAGGGAATATTTGTGTACAATGATTCCACATCTATGGTCAACAGCAATTCCATGCCTGCTTCAAAGGTTATGTCTTTTAATTTGTTTAGTATGTCCTTGGTATCCTTCAGATAGGAGGGCATCTGAGTTACTTAAGGTTTAAAAAACAAATCATAAAATTGTAACAATGATTTTAGGCCTGACCCTATCCCTGAAACAATTGGGCGCCCATGAGGAGGAATATTATTCTTATGCACTTTCGGCAGAACATAGAATTAAGGTGTCTTAAGTTCTTTCTCAATGAGGAAAGACGCCTCCTTCTGTCACCCAGCCATTGTCTAAGACTTCTTTGATCATAAAGGAGATTTCGTCCATGATGTTAGTGATGGGGTCTCTACTCAATTCCTTATTATGTAGAGTATTCCCTAGGAGTCTCAGGCACTCAGTGTATTACATATCTTTAGGCATTATAACTATCCCACCCCATTTATCTGCCTGTTTTATAATCACTGTGGAATCCTTTCTTAAATCCTTTAAGGCCTCTTTTTCTGCCTTGTTGAAATTTTGGAATGTATCCTGTTTGTCTTGTCTAAAGGAGTCTAGACCTTCATTGATTGTCTGTTCAAAGGCAGCCACTTCTGGTGGTAACTGTGGAATGGTAGGTGTAAAGGATGACTTTTTCTGGAGGCCGGTATTGGTTTCAATACCGCTGTTGTCGCCTATTGCCTCTCGAGTAGAGGAATAGACCTGTAGTCTAATCTTCCAAAATAATTCGCCCAACTCTATTTTCAGTTGGAGGGGATCATTCCTTGGTGTGGGTACGAAACCCAGACCCCTATTCAATCCTTGTTTGTGGGTCTCAGTTAGTATTTTGGGGTTAGGTTGATGATATTATCTGTTAGCTCCTGCTTGCCCCCGGTTGGAGTTCTTTCAATCAATCAATCAATCATTCAGGGGTTTGTATGTCATGGCTACTCACAGCACTGATTTTTGCTGGTATTTGCTGGTCTTTGTTCTATCTCGGGCTCTTTCCAGGGTACCCTGCAGTCCCTGTTTTCCTATTTTCCACTCCCTCAGCCTCTTTCTATAAAAGACGGTGGGTAGTGTGTTGGTTGCCAACAGCATTATCAAGGGGGTAAGTTCATGTTTGAATTTAACATGTTAAATAACTCTTCTTTGTTACAGCAGCGAATAATGGCATCAACAGTAAGGTCAACACATATCCAACACACAAGAGAGTTCTTGAAGGTGTAAGATTTGCACACAGTGTATGATGATGTGTTATATATATTGATTTGTGGAAAAGACCCTGATCACGCCCAAAGAACTGTTTTGACCAGACACATGCCTGCCTAAACAACAAATATACATGAGTTTCGGGGATGTTATAAGGGACAATTGTACCAGACAGCCCAGAGATTATAATTGTGTCATGCTCCTTTACTATTGTGAATCATGTTACGGTAGCCCAATTACAGGTGACATAGCATAAAATGCACTTATGATACTGTGGATGTTCCAAACATCATACTGGTATTATAGACAAACAATAGCGTGCATGTGAGCCAAAATGACTAGAAACAACAGATTAAATGGCTATATTTTTTATTAAGAACCTATCACAAATATGTTTTGAATCAATGATACATTTTCATTTATTTTAAAGGTGACAGATTTGCATGATGTCTTACTCCTTCACAAACGTGCATTTAAGCCACTCTGGGCCTGATTATGAGTTTGGCGCTGGAACCGCCATCCCACCGTGGTGGCGGGACCAAGTACTCTACCGAGCAGGCTGCCTCCCTGCCTGCCGCTGGTGGTCTTACTGCAGCAGAGTACTGATGGCGGTACGTGTCACAGTGAGCAAGTATACAATGCTGGCCAGACCGCAGACTGCTGGAGACACTCACAACATGATACCAGCCATGTGGCGATATGTTGTCATCTGAGAAGTGCTGTTGGAAATGGAGCTCACCTGAACCAAAGGCATTGGAGCACATTATATGTGTGGCGGTGCCAGTACACACTGGCACAATCAACTTTGTCATACTTTTAGGGTACTTATACCGCCTTTTCGCCGAACCAAAGAAAGGTCAGTGGAAAGGCAGTTTGTAATGTGGCAGATGGAGGAACTGGCGGCACCACCTCTATGGCCCTCTGCTATCTTTCCCCCTGTGGGAGCACACATGTTGGCGGTGGTCCGGGTCGTGAGGCGGTCTTTCCGCCCTGCATGTAAACCAGCGGTTGGACTGAAAAAAGGCGACAGCGGTTTGTGAACTGCCAGGGTCATAATCAGGTCCTCTGTTTTTTGCAAAAAAATTTGATAGCATAATTTGTTTGAAAAGAACCAGACAGGAATGTGCACACATTGGTGACAGAGTAACACATAGCCAACAACTTTAAAAAAAATGTCCTTTATGTCCAGATGCTAGATCAATAATGAACAAAAATAGAATACTTAAAGGGGCTTTTGCAGATGGAATGTTCCATCACATATATGTTGGAGTATCCCATCTGGGAAAAAGAAAATGAGGCTCAACAAAGGACTCATGAGGAAATTGGAGAAATGCATCAAGGTTTAATCTGTTGCATATTGTGATTTGCATTTTAATATTCGAATCAAAAATAATATATGAATCAGTGTATGAAATATTTACTGTGATGTTGTAACAATTTTTGCCTAAAATGAAAGCCTGCATAATTTTAAAAATATTTTTACAATGGGTAAAAATGGTGTCTTCCACCGTGACATGTCCCGAATGGCCCTCTTGATTTCTTGAGGGGTAATGGGACTTCCCAGCTCCTCCACGGCAATCAGAGTTAGGTCCCGTAGTGCAAGGGGAGCCAGGAAGGCTTCCGCATGTTCTCTTGGTCCCTCAGATTGTCTCCTGTACAGCCCAGTATAGGACTCCCGAAAGACGTTGTTGATCTCCACTTGGGAGTGCACCCATCGCCCATCAGGCCAGATCAGGCTTACAGGACCTATGTATGTCAGGGTGTACCTTCCAGACCAGCAGTCCTCCCGCCATCCCACCGTGGTGGCGGGACCAAGTACTCTACCGAGCAGGCTGCCTCCCTGCCTGCCGCTGGTGGTCTTACTGCAGCAGAGTACTGATGGCGGTACGTGTCACAGCGAGCAAGTATACAATGCTGGCCAGACCGCACACTGCTGGAGGCACTCCTGACATGATACCAGCCATGTGGCCATATGTTGTCATCGGAGAAGTGCTGTTGGAAATGGAGCTCACCCGAACCAAAGGCATTGGAGCACATTATATGTGTGGCGGTGCCAGTACACACTGGCACAATCAACTTTGGCATGCTTTTGGGGTACTTATACCGCCTTTTCGCCGAACCAAAGAAAGGTCAGCGGAATGGCAGTTTGTAATGTGGCAGATGGAGGAGCTGGCGGCACCGCCTCTATGGCCCTCTGCCCTCACTATCACGCAACCTAATGATATAGTCTTTCTAATTATGGTACCAGAGCTTCTCCAGATGACATTTGTACTGTTTCCTGGCATCCATCAATTGTACTCCCAAAGCAGGGTCAGTATCTATGGGGTTACCCAGATCGATCATGTATGGTCCCATCTAGCAACACCAGTCAACCATCCTCGAACCCCCAACTGGTCACCCAGGCTCAAAACCCCTTTGCAGTCCTATGCGCTGGCACTCCCAGGAGCTGCGGGGTAGAGTGGTCAAAGGTGGTGTTAGCCAAACAGTTAATGTCCCCCTCCAATAATCATGTCCCTTCCAGGGAGTGAACTGAGCTGCACAGACCAGTGGTTCATAAATGGCAGTTGGTCCTGGTTAGAGACATACACACCGCCAAATGTCAGGGATTTACCATCTAACCTCCCATCCACTAACGCATTTACCTTCTCTGTGTACTCAGACTTGTGCGGCCTAGAATGGGACGCCTGCCCGAATCCAGATCAAGGCTCCCCAAGCATATCCAGTGTAGCCTATGGTGAATACTTGTCCATCCCGACGCCTCTGAAGTTGCTGTGGCTCTACAGTGGTTAGGTGTGTCTCCTGAAAATGAGCTATATGCACTGTCCTGTACATACCCCTAATATTCCAGGTCAATAATTTAAACTTAGTATGTGTCATGGCCATAGAACTGCAGTTCAAGCCAGTTCAGGACCCCACATCCCCACTATCCACATTCCATAGAGCCCAGAGAATGACCGCACCGACTCTGGAACCCACATAACAGGTACATAAACTCCCCAACCTCAGAGCAGTCTGGCAACAATGTGTGTTGTTCCATCAAACAAAATTCACAGTTTAGCAGGAAATGGGATGGAGTATTTGAGGCCGATTTCCCACAATTCTCCCTTAACCTCCAGGAAGGGATCTCTTTTACCCTGCACTGTCACAGTGAAGTCAGGGAACAAGGTCGCCACTGCATTATTCACTCGGAATGGGCTACCCGTATGGGACTTCGAAAGCAAGAAATCACGATCCAGGTAATGCAACTGTTTGACCACCACGGGCCTCAGCGGACATCCTGGGGCAGGGGGCTTCGCAGGAACTCGGGCATATTTACAAGCCCCCAGCGCCACTGGAGCATCACTTTTTTTGAAGTTCCATTGGTGCTCTAAGCAAGCCCATATTTACAAGGCGCACTAAGCCACTTTGTGTGGCTTAACACAGTCTTGCAAATATGGTCCTTTGCAACTCAGTTTTCTGCTGCAAATGGGCTTGCAATGGGTGTTGCTGTGAGCATTCCCAGCAACAACCATAGCTTTTTGACACTGCTCCAGATTTACAAGGATCTGACTTTCAAAAGGAGTGTTAATGTGATGCAACAAGGCTAAATACTTTCATTTCTCCTCATTTCTGTCCCTTCCTGCACAAACACAATCATCCCTGCAAACGCAGCCACCCTTGCACAATGGTGCAAGGGTGCCTGGGTTGGTGCAAGGCAGCTTTTTTATCCACGGTGCACGGGTGAGCACAGGGATGCGCTGTATTCTTGTTAATACTGTGCATCCCTGCACTTTGAAGATGACACAGCTCGGTGCAGCAAAATTGCTTGCGGCACCACGCTGCACCATTTTCATGTAAACATGCTCCTCAGTACACACAGTTGAGGGCAAAGAAGGGGGTAAGTTCAGTAGGGGCCACTTGAGTTTTTGTTGCATGAAGTAATCTTTCCTTAAAAAATAGAAGACAAGAGACATTTGGTAAATGAGGAACAGTTGGTTTAATTAAACAGTTTGGCTGGGAGAATAGTTACAGGCATGAGGTCTGAGGACTGTCTCAATTTACATTTGGTTGGCGTTCTTCTTATATACAAAATAAAATAGGTAATAAAAAGTTTCCTGTGTACCATAAATGGTGAGAAATGTTGGTTGCTGCCTTTAGAATCATACATTATTGGTCAATGGTTACTACAGGTGGGTCTCGACCTCACGTGGACACAGTGTGGCCAGTGGTGAATGTGTCCAGATGTCCGGCATGGGGAGTTCATGATCACTACTTGGGCTAGGTCCTGATTGGCTATGTGTTCATATCTCATGTGGCATCGAACTTTATGATGTTTTTTAGGAGTAGGCATATTCCCTCTGGCCAGGTATGCTTTATTGGGGAAATCTGCCCTGAGCTTTGCAATGTTCCTGTGCCTATCTGTGGGATTGATCAAGAGTTTCCTGCCCGCGTGTTTGCCTGCCAGCTACACCCCCTCCCACCTGTGACCTATCGATCAGCAATCCCTGGGCCTAGGCCTCAGAGCCTGTCTATTTCCAAATTGGAGAAGGTTGGACAAGGTTGATGTAGAGTTCACAATGGGCGAATCTGTTAATAGAGACGATATTTAGGTTTCATTGATGTATGCATCATTTTCCATATTAACATTCCCCCCTCTAGTTGATTTTTCAACTACACTACCTGACTCATGCATTTCGATAATTACTGTACTTGGGGCCTCCTGTGCCTTAAGGGTGCTACTGACAATCACTACCTCTCTATTTACTTGCATTCTACCCAATTTGAGGACTGCGTTTTTACAGCAGGTGATCCCCATTTGTATAACCCCATATACCAATAGAAACACAATGATAACTGGCAACAGTGATTTCCATAAACTGGATATCCATTGTGGGAGCCAGGAGAACCAATTTGAAAACCATTCCGGCTCAGGGGCACCTCCCACATGCTTCTCTGTAGATGATGTAGTGCTTGGATAGCAAGTGTCAATGTTCCATTGTCCATGTTGTTCCCTAGGATGAACGTGCAGCAGGCAGTACCAATCTTGGCACAGACCCCCTTCCTTCATTGTGGAAATTAATTCCAGCACATAACGGTGCTGCATTACCATGAGGCAGATGGCTCGCATTTCTTCATTGATCGAATTGTGGCCGAGTTCAGTGGTTTTCATAATTTTGAACATTTTCCACACGGTGATCTGGAGCCAGCGAGCATTAGCTTTTGTCTACCGGGTGAAGAAGGGTATCAACCCCCCTGCGCCCAGCTGTGTCCCCGTGAACAGTCTAAATTCTTCTGGAATACCGTTGAACTGAGCCCAGCCAAAATAGTCCGCAGCTCTCCTTTCACAAGCTTTGTGCAGCCAGGTGGTCTTTTTCTTTAACTGGTGTTGGTACAAATCTGTTAGCTCCTCTCCAGGAATGACCAGGGTCGGGGTATGCACGGTTACCAGGGAACATAAACCTCTCCATCCAGGAACCAACTTAGTATAGGCAAGCTCGCCGCAGTGCCAATAAAAATCCATAAGCATGGAGGTGCCCAATTGCATATCCGGAATATATAAAATCACCCCACAGTTAGCATTTGTACCCATTGGAAGCATCCCTTTTCCTCTAAAACATAAGGAATGCAGTGTAAGTTTCCATACAATCAGGGGTTGACCTTACCCTTCTAACCAAGTGTATCCACCTTCCTCGGTGTCCTAGATTTCCTGACATGGGTTAGCCTTACTTTCATGAAACCCATTGAACCCATGAGACACAGTCCCCTTTTTGTCCCCCAAGCTCGACGGCCCTACACAGGAATTCCATGTCGGGACACCACTTGTTGTTTAAGAAGACCGTCCCGGACACACTGAGAGTCACTCTCGGTCCACAGGTTGACGCTGGAGTGGACTTATTTGTGTACTGAGTTGGGGGTTTGGCTACCTCAAAAAATCTCTTCTCCGGGAAATCTCGGGGCCAGGTGATATCCTCCCCTATTGTACACTTCCATACTGTACCTTGTTTGGATATCAGTGGGCTCAGTGAAGATTTATAGCACTGGTCGGTGGTGTTGTATCGGGTCACGTTCACAACTACCCTGTGTGGTTCTATCTTGGCCCTTATCCTACACAAGTATAAGTGAATTCAGCACTTTTCTTGCTCAAGGTCTACCTCTTGGGGCAGGTAAAGCCTATCTGCGCCGACCTCGTGTGGGATCAATTAGCAGACATAACATGACCTGGCTGATGCTTCAGAGCCGACTGTGGTCATGTGTTGGTGTTATGTAAAAGGGTGCTGTGCAGTGCATGTGGGATGCTAGTGTTCTGTTTAATGTAATTGTAGGTGATATACGAAAGGTCCCTATGCAGGCACTCTAGTTCCCCATTTGTAAATCTCTTTTGACTCAGCAGTTCCTCTGTAGTACTGCATTGTGGGATTTCCCATAGTAGGCAGATCGTACATAACCATATAAGTATACATACATTTTGTTGTGCTATTGCAGTTCGAGGTCTGGGTCCCTTGGGAGTTCTCTGCCTCCCTCCAGTGGCTGTATTTCTTCTGTCCATCTCAGAAATGTTTGCTATAATTAGTCCGAAGGTGTCATAGCCATGGAAGGGTTCAACTGTAAGTTGAGACAGGGCACCCACATGGGTGTTAAGCAGACCCCCTCTGAGGGCCCGTGGGTTTTTCCTCCTTCCATTGGTGCAAGTTCAAAAATGTCCTTTTTCTCTTTTGGTTGTGTGTGGGGCTGATGAGAATTTGGCGTTGGTGCACTCGTTGTTTTTGTTGTTTCCTGTTTTGAAAGAACTTTGTTGTTTGTTAATTCAGCTAGTCAAATATGCTCCGCTATTAATGGTTTCATCCTACTAGTTGTGATCTAGTGAGGTATCAGAAGGCAACCTCTGTTAGAAAGGTCTTCTAGTGGGATGGGGAGTAAGGGGGATTATTATTCTCTAGACCGAACTCATTTTTATAAGCCGTTGAGCCCCCCACAAATCTTATTTGGATGATTTTCGTAGCTTCGACATTTCGATTCTGAGTGATCAGATCGTTGTTAGGTATGATTGTGAGATGGTCTCATGAGTGCAGGGAGAGATACAATTGTGGCTTTTTAGCACGAGTCCTATGGATATGCTAGGCTTGCCTAGAGTGCTTTGCCCGGTGCATTCCTAAGTGCATGGTTGCTGTGTGGCCCCTTCCCAAGGCTATTTTCCTGCTGGGGGCTACCGCTTTTGATATTACCCCCTTAGTGCTTGTTATGCGTTATGTAGTTCAGTGTCACTATATGTGTTTGGAAATGCAGGAAGAGGGTGTGTGTTGCTGTTTGGTGTTGCTGCTATCTTCCACCTGCCCTGTGAGCATGTTTTGGTGCTTTTGCACCTTCCTGTTCCCGGCACGTGGCGTGAACCGTGGTCCTACCTCGTGGCCTCAGATACCTAGTTTTGCTAATCTCGACCACACCTTTTATCTGAAGTTTTGGGTGTTTTCCTTGAGCCGCATCATTAATTGTTTCTCTTGTCCCGAGGGGAGATTGTCGGAGGTTGTTCTTTGGTTCTTCCCCCTCCCCTATAATGGCCCGAGAGGTCAGAGGTTAGGGCCTAATGTTTCCTGGATGGTGCCTGGAATGTTGGAGCAACGTGAGAAGACTATGCTTGGAAGGGGGTTGAACCTGGAAGAGGGTGCACCCGGTGCCCTGCGATCCAGCTGGAGCTGGGGTGGAGACTTGGAAGCCCCTCTTCCTCGGGTCACACCCCTCCTTAAACAGGTTCAGTGAACCTCCAACTGGAGTCTCAAGCTCATCATTACTATGAGGTAGGGTGACCAAATTTCCCAAGCCCATTACACAAAAATAGGAGTAGAACTATAATTTAGTGTTGCAGAGGGGTGTAGAATGACTGGAAGATGTCGCTCATCAATGGAGCCAACACAGACCCCTTGGCGCTACAGCCCATAGACTGTCTATGGGCTCAAGAGGGTAGTTAAGTGGGCCGTTCCAAAAACCCTGGAAAATATGCTGGGACAAATGAACAAAAAACTGGGACTGTCCGGGCAAATCTGAAATGTCTGGTCACATTACACCGAGGCAACTAGGCTTATTGACTCCTGCATGTGGGGTGCCTGTGGAGTTTTAGGATCTTACGATCCTAGGTGCAATAAGAATATTGGTTCCTGTCACTGAGGATGGCTAAGTTCATGACTGAAAGGGAGGCCACCATTGCATTGGAGGTCTTTGGAGCATTTTGGGCGTGCTGTTGGGACTACGCGCCATGAAAGAATTGTCAAGGGTGAGCATGATGGCTGGGAATGGGGACCTTTTGACTTGGTAATTGGAGTGCTTCCCATTAGACTTTGACTGCAGGACCTGGTTGTTGGCTTTTCAAAAGTTTCCTACCCCACCCCCTCATCAGACTGCCCTGTCCCTGTGGTGTGGCCGATGAACCCAGACCTGGGGAATCAGCAAAAAAGTGGGGCTTAGTTTCAGTAGGCGCTTTAGGCAACCTGATTATTCTGTGCTTCCACAGACTCACCAATGATGCCAAACCTAGTGCGGACATCTGACTGACACAGCCCATACCAAGCCTGAATTCCTGGAAGCAAGTAAAAACTTTTTGGACCCCCAATGCTGTCTGTAGTCCTTTCTGTTTGGAAAAATTGGAATGCTGTTTGTCTTTATTATTAGAGGTGAACTACTGGGGGTTAGGTAGTTGGTATTATTATTTACTGCCTTTATTTACTGTGGGGGCCTATTTTACTGTATATTTTGGCTCTGTGGTTGCTTGAAGGTGCTACCTCCCCACACTGTCACCCCTCCTTGCTGGGGTTATGCCCTCTATGCCTTTTTTGCTTGGTTCCTTCTCTGTGGCTGCTGCTGCCATGTGCTCGCCAAATTGCCTGATCCCTGCTGTGGTTGTGTAGCGACTGGCGGACCTCCCTTTGACTGAGCATATGGTACATTATGATTACCTTGTGCTTGGTGCTGAGCAGGGATGTTCATGGGGGTTTGTAGTGGCTGGCCATGGTTCACTAACCTCTGCTGCTTTTGATGCTCATAAAATGTCTTCATCCGGCACTCTCTACCAGGTGACCCAGCCTATAGCAATAGTAGTACTCTCTAGGGTCTGGTTGCGACCATCCTTCCTGGCCTCAACTACCATAACCTGGTCATGCAACTGGACTGCCTGTTTGGAACCCTTTTGCGGTGGATCCCTCATTGTGACTGGTGCCATCTGCATGGTCGCGGCCATCGCTGCCCCCTTGAGGGCAGTCTTTTTTAACTTATGTTGAATTATTTTTGCTGTGTCTCTTTGGGGCTGCTCCAGCTTCTCCCTATCCTTTACTTGTATTTTCTTATGGTAGTGGAGTATTGAGCTTGTATCTTCCACCACGGTTTGATATCTAAACCAACTACGCTGTGCAGCCTGCTCTTTATCTGGGTGGGCAGTGCTGTCTTAACAGCATTATAGGCCCCCTAGCAAGGCAGTGCACTGGGCCCTGCCTACACAACCAAAAAGAACAATAGATGGACAGAATGTTGAACAATGTCAAACATTCATCCCAGTACAGAGATCTGGGCATAAATCCATTGTTTCTTTGCTCCCCATGACTTTCCAGTTTAAACCTGCCATATGCAAATTAGCCTTGACCCTGTTCCCCATTAGAATAGTCCAGCCCGAACTGCCAGGGCAGGATCCCTAGACCGAAAACAAGCATCCTGAGGCCGTTTTCGGGATTTCACCCCCTCATCAGCCAAGCTAGCTTGACTCCAGTGGCATGGAGAGCACAAGACTCACGTTTGGGCATACCCATTCCACTTGGGATGACAAATGCAAAAGGAAAAATTGATGGGCAGAATGTTGAACAATGTCAAATATTCACCCCAGGACAGAGATCCTGGGACTGGTATTGGAGTTTCTGTAAAAATTTCAATAAATGTAATATGTTTAAGGTTGGACTGTTAAACTGTTGTGACTAAGACTTTTTTCTGTATGTTTTAACCTGTGAAAAGGAAACAAAGTTCTTTAAGGAAACATTAAAATACATGCTACTAGATATAAATATTTTGTTTCATGACATTAAACTGTTGTGAATAAGAATTTTTTCGGTATGTTTTAACCTGTGAAAAGGAAATAAATTTCTTTAAGGAAACATTAAAATACATGCTACTAGATATAACTAATTTGTTTCATGACACTCTCTGTTGGGCAGACTTATATCTTAATAGATATTATATGTGAATGTGGAGTGCCGGGGTATACTTTTTGAAAATATTTTAACACAAGGGCTTTGTCCGATGTGTACTCATACCTAAGTTAGTAGGGTTTGGTATTACCCTGAGTGGCACCATTACTCAGATAGTTAATGTTTACTCAGCATATTAGCACCACATGCCCACTAAATTGTTTGCTTTACGAGGTGCAATATCTTTTTTCCACCACTACCCTGTTTTGAAGTCAATGGTCTTCAGGACGTCATTATCCATACACATGAGTGAAAGCCAGTTCAAATGCTGCTGCCCCATTGTGCTGCGATGCTGATTTTTTATAAGTTTCAGTCTTGAAAATGAATGTTCTCCTGCACAGTTGGTCATCATCATGCACATGAACTCTCTGAGTGCAATTTCAACATTGGAAAACACAGATGTCAAGTTGTCTGAAATTATTTTTCTGTACAATGCAGGGAGAGTATCACAATTTTCATCAAGAACAATGTATTGCTTGAGATGCTCACGTTCATTTAAAAGGTCACCATAATCAAGGTCTTTGTGATATACATTAGCCAGATGTTCACAAATTTTGTTTAGCTCATCAGAACCTATTGTTTTCAATTCACTGAAGAAGGAAAACAAATTTACAATCAATTAATAAGCTTCTGCACGTTTTCAGTTCAGGAATTAGAGAGTCCAGAGCAGGAACGAATGTTTCCACCTTGAACTTGTCACTTTTACTGAGAAGTACCTCTTATTCTGATCCGTCAAACCTAGTAAGACGTACACTTCACTTTCGTTCCTATTTTTTCACATCTCTATAAACTACTTTTGGCTTTAAATTCCTATTCACTAAATTTGTCTCTGATTTTGTGAAGATCGGCTTTTAGAAACTCAAGAAGATTCATGGCAACAAGCATGTTCACATCCTCTGACTGCCAGCCCTTACTTGTTTTGTCCACTTTTTGAAGAATGTTATTCCAAAGAATTGTGAGGAAGATCGTTTCCAGGTTCTCCATTTTGTCACTCAATGCTTCTGCCTCTCACCTTGTGTTCATTTCCTGTTCCGTGTCAGCAGATACAAAGTCCAGTGCATTTGTAATTTTCTCGAAACTGCCATATAGAGCATGAACAGCATCAATGTGTGATGACCATCTCGTGTCAGATGGTTGACCACAACAATGTTTCCTAAAGATGATGCCAGAACGTTCCATCAATATATAGGAGCAGAGAAAATGAAAAACAGACTCTGAACAAAGTCAAAGAATTTTGCAGTCTGTAAACAATACTCCGCCACTTTTATTCCCACCAAGTTCAGGCTGTGTCCTGCACAGAGGACATACATGGCGAACTCATTCAGTTGATTAATCCGCGCTTGCAACCCAGTATAGCATCCAGACATATTTGAGGCATCCTGATGCGACTGACCACAGTAGTTTGGTTGTGGAATTTTGTTCTCACTAAGGAAATCCACAACAGTGTATGCGAGATTCTTTGTTCCATGAAAAAAGACAGGGATGAATTTAAGAAAACGTTCCACAGGCTTACATCCTAGAATATACCGGACAGTAAATGTCAGTTGATCAATGTGTGAGATGTTTGGAGTGGAATCCATGCTTATTGAATAATACTTGGATTCTTTTATTTCTTCAAGAATAGCACAAAGAATGTGTTGTCCTATTAGTTCAATAAATTCCTCACAAATTTTTGCAGATAAATACAATGGGCTCCCTTTTCCACGATTCCCATACAGTTTGATATGTTCTTCCAAAAAAGGCTCAAATTTCACTCAAAAGCTCTGGAATAGCTAAATAGTTTCCATTTTTTTGCTGACCCAATTGTTTGTTTTTTCCACAAGTTGGCAAACCTCTGGAGGCATGAAAGCGAATTACAAAAACCACACGTGTCAACACTTTATTCCAATACTCTTGCTCTGAGCGATGATGTTGAAGTAATAAAGAATCTATGCGGCATATTATCAAGGGCTCTATCGCCGCTTTAGCGGGACTTTTTCCCGCTAAAGCGGCGATAATTCTAACGCCCTATTAGCAAGCTGTCGCTAACTGCTGTTAGCAACAGCTTCTAGGCGATAGCGACCGGGTTGGGTGCCGCTTTGCATGCCAGCGATATTTATCGCTAATGGCATGCAAAGTAGGCGTTCCCAACCTAAAAGCGACTGGAAACAGTCGCTAAGCTCGCTATCGCCTATTAGCGAGGCAGGGGAGGTGATTAACGAACCAGCGCTAAACACGTTTAGCGCTGGTTTGTTAACGCCTGGTCCAGACCTGACTTAGCCATGTAATCCAATGGGAGGTGGATTACATGGCTAAATCCCCTCGCCCTATCACCTAGCTAACACTGGTCACAGTGTGAATATCGCTTGTTTTCAAGCGATATTCACACTGTTCTCAGGGTTTCTATCGCTTAGGAGATAAGCGTTGCTGATAGCACGCTATCTCCGCGATAGAAACCTGCGATAGCCGGCGATAATTATCCAAGCGCTAACTGCGCTTAGCGATAATTATCGCCGGTTATTGCTAATAGGCCCCTATATTTCCAGTTTCTTTATGCCAAATCAAATATGCTGTCATGCACTTGCGATGTTCTTCTCCATTTTCATGTCGCACAATAACATTGCTGTGTTTTTAGTCATTGAATCCTGATGTAGCAAAGGGGAAATCAGTCTTGGAAAATAGGCGACATACAAAGCAGTATAAACAACCTTGAGATGGTGAAGAGTAGCCATTCATGCTTTACACTCTCGCCATTCCGCAGCTCATGTTTGAACACACTATTTGATAAATACCTCGTCTGAGTAGTCTCTCCTCCACCTTCTTTATACACTCTGCGTGAGTTTGGGAGGTTGCTGTCATGATTTTGGCATGATGTCGGCCCACTTCGAATCCAGTAATCCACTGTGTTAGTATTGCTAATGTCCCATAACCTGTGTCTTGGATCGCAAATTCCTTTACAGTTTCACATTTGGGCATTTCCTCTTGTGGAATGTCTACAGCTGCAGGAACAGGTAATGATACCATTGGTATGTCTGCTCAAACTGGATGATTGGGTGCAGGAGTGGATGTGGATGATATAATTGAAGGAGCAGTACTAGTGGCTGACATTGCACTTGTATTGAACCAAGATGTTAACTTTGGAAGTTTGCTCATTTTCTCTTTCCCCTCTGCAGCTCT
This sequence comes from Calotriton arnoldi, assembly GCA_963921515.1. NCBI lineage: Eukaryota > Metazoa > Chordata > Amphibia > Caudata > Salamandridae > Calotriton > Calotriton arnoldi. The sequence continues at coordinate 489,106 of CAWUFW010011665.1, read as the reverse complement.
TTTCCTCTTCTGTGCTCCACTCAAAACATACGTTTTATTTCTGCTCAAAGGGTTATTTACAAATTTCACTAACATGTAATAAGTCTACAGTTTCTTTTTCCTCACTTCACTTTCTTAAACTTCCTTTAACACTTCACCACACAAATAGGATTCTTGGAACATAAAGAGGCTCTGCTTCCGATAATGGAAATGCACACTGTCAGCAATTGTTGTCCCCAGCCGTTAATTGCCTCCCGCAAATCCATTACAATATTCTGCTTCCATAACATTGCAAGCATTAAAAGGGCAGCATTTTATTCACAAATGCAGGCATGCCAACTCTCTGCTACTAGTCATAATTTTTCTCCTTCTTCTGAGTTAGAGGGAGATTTGAATGTTAAGGCGGGTGATCGGAAAATTAGTGTTAAATTCAGTGGCGACCGACATTGATTCAGAGAAGTAGCGAAGGTGGAGAGGGTGCGGGGGGAGTGAGGGGTGCGAGGGAGCATGCTCAGGGTGTGCACAGCGGGGTTAATAAAAAAAAAACTACCTGGTGCTGCCGGCTGCCTCGTCCTCCTCTGCATCCACTTGCTGGTTTCAGCAGTCCCTGGGCCAGCAGCACAGACTCCCCATCCAATCTTTGAGCTGCTCTCAAGCATGAGAGCAGTGTGGGGATCGGTCTGAGCGGGCAGGATCAAAGCTCAATCAGGCACAGGGAGTATGTGCTGTTTCTCCAACCCTGTTTTATGCACAGCCGGGTTGGAGAAACCTAACTGCGCATGTCAGTTTAGCTGGCCTGAGATGGTTGGCCAAACTGACATGTGCACTTAAGAGTGCACATCTACCACTCCTCCTCCCCTTCCACCTGCCATTGCCCTGCCTCACCCCTCCCTGAACATGCTGGCTCATAGCCAGCAGCTGGAAAAAACGATATTTCAATATTGTTGTATTTTTAAACTGCTGACTCTGAGCCAGTGGGGAAACGCTCCTCTGCCATTGTGGTGGAGCCGCCCCTGCTTAAATATGGTTTATGCGTAGAGTAGCATCGGGACCCTATGCTCATGGGGCGCCCGGGCAATTGCCCAGTGTGCCCATGCGTTAAGACGGCACTGTCGGTGGGTAACCATTGCTTAAGAATATTATAGGAAATGTGATTTTTGGGGTCGTATCGGTCCAGGGCTTTCTGGTTTATTGCCCCCATCTTTCCCTCATTCTATTAAGGAAATCATTTATGCTTTCCTCTGGCTTCATGGTCTCTGCCATTAGCCCTTCTACATCTAGGCGGTCAGGGAATATTTCTCTCAGGGCAGTCCAGATCCAGTGTCTCTGCATATTAAATGCAGCCCGTCATGCTGGGTATCTGTTAGTATGATTGCTGGAATGCGAGCTTTGGCGAACACCATGTTAGTCTAATCCCCAACTAGACTGCTTAGCAAAGTCTTAATGTCTCCTATTGCTAGATTGATATTTGCTGTGTTTTTCAAGAAACAGGTAATCCATTTCCCTAACCAATCCGGCAATGATGGTAACTTTGTCCTCAACCCCTCTTTATCCATATGGGCCAATGGCATGTATATAATCCCCGCTGTGCCCTTCTGTAGTAACAAGCACATTCTCACACTAAGTGACTCTATGGGTTCTCCTCAGCATAGCGTTCCCATCTCGAGAGGCATCGCTGCATGTAGAGGAAGTCCCAATTAGGGCTTCCTCCTTCATGCCTGATGAAGTCCTCTGCTACTGCCATGTCCTCTGGCTCAAATTATCTTTCCCTTGACCAATACCTGTCATATTGGTCCCTCTCCTCAGTCCAATCTGCTAATAGGTCACAAAATGGGTACACAAAGGTCTTGCCTTCCCTTTTAGCTATTATCTCCCTCGGGGTTTCTCTATCTTTGTTGTGCACCCGTGAGGAGCAAAGCATATCCTTGTCACTGCTTCCCTCATGTGCACGTACTGGTGACATTTTGTTTTTCCTGCGTCGTGGGTAATTACCAGGCTACCTTGCTCCTTTATCTCTTGGTCAGCCCCTCTCCTATGTAGATCTAATGATGTGATGTGGCTCTGAGCCCTCCTAGTAGTCTTTCACTGACCTCTGAATCTTCCCAGAGCGGCACCCTGTACTTGACTTTGCTTTCCTCATGAGGCGAGTGCGCTGTCCTATACTCTCATTCTAACTCCTGGTTGTGCGTCCTCTATCTCTCTCGAGCCTCCATTCATGCCTCTCTTCCTCATTCCGTCAGGCCTGTCCTTTTGCTTAGAGCTATGCTTTGTTTTAGTTAGGCTGGCTTCACCCTCAAATTCGCTCTCCTCCTCGGCTACCTGGGCAACCCTGTAGCCCCACCCTCATCATCGGTTCCCGGGGGACTGGAGCTCCCTTCATCTCCTGAGCTCGCTGAGTCGCTATCGAGAGCTGCCACAAACTTCCCTGACACACGTTTACACTCGCCTGACCCAGTGGGAATGTGTATCTTACCCATCTTTGAGGTGTCACGTTTTGAGTTAGATGGACAGGAAGTTGAGCTTTTGCGGGCCTTTCCCTAGGAACGTGGGCTGCGCTAATGGCATCTGGGCTTGCTTGCTTTCAGATTTCTTGGCTTTAGAACTGACTGACCATCTTTTGGTGGGGGCTCGCCGGCTTCTACTATTATTTGGTTTGAATATTCTAATTTAGAGGGAGCTGGTGTAAGTATATCCAACACTGCACATGGTGGGGGAGGTGCCGATGCCTTGCTCGATATTGGCACCATGGGGCTAACTGATTGAACCTCTTCAAAGATAGCCTACAATTCTAATACTGACTCCCTTTTGTCTCTCTTCTGTCCTGTATATCTGGTTTTTATATGTGATTTAGCGCGATCAATTATATGTGTGTCAAATGTTCACTCCTTAAGCCAGGATAATGTGTGTGCTTCATGTGTAAATGCCACTCTTTGCAAAACTTATTAAATCTTTTTATCTGTTTTGGGAACCTAGACTTCATGTGTTTAGTGGGGAATCCATGGCAATTTCTGTAGTTTGGCTAATACAATTCAAATCATGTTTTCCTAATTTTGTTTGTTGAATCGTAGGTCCAAATTGTATGTGGTGCACTCTTACATATTAAGTACTATGAGCTCAGTGCTTACAACTTTTACATCAAACAGTTTGAACGAGCATTTCAATTAAACACGATAATACTGCATATGTAGTATTGTAACAGAAGGCGAATATGCAATATGTTAAAAACTTAAAATAGCTTCTGCACAAGCTCAAATTTTCACACAAATACAGTTTTCAAAGACAATCAATGCAATATCATCACATACAATAATACTTTTCAATAGTGGTTGACAGAAAAAATTACTTTGTCAAAAAATAATTTGTATGTTCACATATTATCCTCTAGCAAGAGAAGACTTGTGTGAAATACATTCCTAACTGAACTGGATAGTCTGCCACTATCCACTCCTAGACAAAGGTGGTAATCATAAAAGTAATTTAATAATAACTCTGGAATCATCAGTCACTCTTGGCCACACATGAGTTATGCCCAGTTTCCTATTTCCAAGTTTTCCTTATACGAATTCTGCCCTGTAACAACCAGGGTCAAGCTAGATGCACCTCCCACACTCCTTCTACTTACTATGGTTGTTAAGAAACCTCTTTAGCACTAGGATACCGTTGAGCTAACAAAGTATGAGACTGAGATGTCAACTATGCCCAATCAGGATAGCTATGTCACAAAAATCAGCATCCTGGGAGTTATCAAGGGCTGTACACATTATACATTATATTCTCATTAGCTAGCATGAGCTAACAAACAAAGGTGACTTCCATGGGAACGCCTCTGAGGCTGCCTTACAACTGATACAGTTAGGACATAAAATAGGTAATATGTCAGACCCTGTCAGTGACAGTGTGCTCAGGTTATTTTTTTACACTTCTCCCTAGTTAGCCATGCGCCAAATGCTTTAGACTATGTTTTAGGTTCAAATGTAATCTTGCACCCTCTGTGAAGGCTGCTTTAAGAGGTACATTTGCCCTGGGGGATTCAGCAGAACTTCCAATCAATTGCAGTGTCGGCCTACCTTTCTCATTATGCAAGCGTGAATCAGTCTAGGCGGGGTCACCTTCCTTCAGCTGCAGTCGTGTACGAGGTCCCAATCCTCCTAGGGTGGCTTGCCAAAATTATGCTCGCAATAACATTCCTTAAAAAACAGAAGAGAAGAGGCATTTGGCAAAACAGGAACAGTTTGTTTTATTAAACAGTTCGGCTGGGAGAACAGCTACAGGCACGAGGTCTGAGGACTGTCTCAGTTTACATTTGGTTGGTGTCATTCTTATATATACAAAATACAATAGGGAATAAAAAAGTTTCGGGCATACCATAAATGGTGAGGAATGTTGGTTGCTGTCTCTAGAGTCATAAGTTATTGGTCAATAGTTACTACAGTTGGGTCTTGACCTCGCATGGACACAGTGTTGCCAGTGGAGAATATGTCCAGATGTTCGGCCTGGGGAGCACGTGCTCACTACGTGTGCTAGGTCCTGATTGGCTATGTGTTCTTAACTCATGTGGCATCTGACTATATGCTGTTTTTTAGGAGCGCGAGAATCCTCTCTGACCATGTGTGTTTTATTGGGGCAATCTCCCCTGACCATTATAATTTTGCTGTGCCTATCTATGGGATTGATCAAGAGTTTCCGTGTGCGTGCTTGCCTGCCAGCTATGCACCCTCCTACCTGTGACCTATCAATCAGCAATCCCTGGGCCTAAGTCTCAGAGCATGCCTAATTACATACTTGCGTGTTGAGGTTGATGTAGAATGGGTGAATGGGTGAATCTTTTAATATAGATGATATTTCATTTTCATCGATTTATGCATAGTTTTCCATATTAACATTTTCATCCAGTTTTCTAAGTAGGCAATCATGTCACTACCCTCCTTTCCCTAAGGCAGCCCCACGATCCACACATTATTGCTCCAGTTATGGCCTTCATCGTTCTCTGCTCTGCTCTCCAGAATTTTAACTCATTCGGTGAGGTCTGCCATTTGCTGCCGCAGGGACTGCTGTGACAGCCTGAGCTCCACAACTATCACCTCCATCTCCATGACCTTATCTGCTAGGTTGCGATGATGTACCTGCCGAAGCCCAATTCCTCTGTGGCACTGTCTATCTGCATCTGTAGGGAGTCTTTTGACTCTGCGATGGCAGCAAGAATTTGGATGAGAGTCTGTTTCACGGCAGGGGACACTTCCTCTTCACTGCTCCCAGATGGCAGTTCCTCTGTTGTGGGTGTGCCCCCTGCAAAGCTGTGGCCGTGCCAGTATCTCTCACCCTGGGTTTGCCCATCATTGAACCTTCCATTTACTGCTGCTCAAGGCAATCACACTGAGGGGGATTTCCGCAAGAGACCAAGAATGACCTTTCAGGCCGGCGAATTCTGCTCACTGCAGGCCCCTTCAGGTATCAACACCCCCCTTGAAATTGCAGTCACAGTTTGCCATGTAACATTCACAGTGTGCAGCAATCTTCACCAGCTTGATCGGTGCTGTATCCCAGGCCGTACTCAAAGACGACTCTGATGGCTCGTCAGTGGGCCTATGGCACAACAAAAGGCAAGGCCAAGCAGAGACAAACTGGTCCGCCGTGGTACATCAGGCCCTATTCATCTTCCAGGCCTACCGGCCTCACAGCCTCAGGCCATCATAGGGGTATCTTGCATGGGCCTTGACCTTTGGCCACATGCATCTTTATACCCCTGCAGGGTACTCCACCACTCCATGGGGCCATGCAGTGTCTCCCTCAGTCTTGCCGGGTCCTGTTGAGCTTCTTGTGTCTCTGGTGTGGCGGCCCTGGTACTCGGCACAGCAGCACTGGCACCAAGGCCCTTAATCTGTCATCGCAACCCACCTACCTCCGCTCTATATGGTCTTGGGCTGTGGCGGTCAGAGTAGGCGTGTCTCTGTGGCTGGTAGAGTAGGATTAAGGTGGATAAATGGCGGTGTCAGAGTGGAGCGATCGACTCACATATCCGCCATCTTCCTTCGACAAGCCACGCCCCCACATTCATTGACTGATGGCCCCCATTTCTGACATAATGCTCTCCCTTGCATAATTGTGGTAACTTTCGCATTTGGCATATTTTGGGGATCATTCACTAGATCATCTCCACCATGACCCCAAGGTGTCAATTCTTAGTGAATTTTAAGCATACGTTGTTATGTTATGTTATATCCATTTCATAAAGCGAAGGTGTATCTCAGCGCTTGACCTCCACATAAGTCGGATCTAGTAATTAAAACAGCAAGGTTTTTACCAATCTTTTGAATTTGGCATAGTCCGAGCAGCATCAAAGATGGCCTGGAGCTGATTCCACACCATTGGGGCAATATAGGTAAATACTCTGCCCCCATATCTTGAGGCAAGGATACGGGAAATGGACAGAAGCATCTTATTCCAGGATCTCAATGTGAGAGAGGGACAATAGTAGCGTAATTTGTTTTTAAGATACAGAGGGTATTTGCCCAACAAAGCTTCGTGGGCAAGACAGTATATTTTAAAGTCAATGTGCTTTCTGACTGGAAGCCAGTGGAGAGATCTGAGGATGGGGGCAGAAGTAGAGCCTGCTGGAAGGTTACAAACTAATCAGGCAGCTGTATTTTGCACCACCTATAGCTAAGTCATGAGAGTATCATTTGCTGCCATAAGCAAAGCATTGCTATAGTCTAAATGGCAAATTATCAATGCCTGGACCAATGTTTTCCTAGCTGAGGATAGAAGCCAGGGTAAAACGTTCTTCAAAAGCTGCATGGTGGCAAAGCATGTCCCTCTTGTAGTGGCTATGTGGCTTTCCATAGACAATTCCTGGTCAATTTTGATGCCTAGAGTTTTTGCCAATTGTCTTGGGCAGGGGGCGGACCCCAATTTAGAAGGCCACCAGTCAGGAGACCAGAGATGTTGGACTTTGCCAAACAGCAGGACCTTCGCCTTCTCACTATGCAGCTGAAGACAGTTCTTGGACATTCAGGCTGCAATATTCCTCATACAATACAAAAACGGAATATAATACCTTCAATGTCCTGTCCCAAAGAGATGATCAGCTGAGTGTCATCGACATAGGAAATTACTTCAAAACCAGATGTTTTAACAATCTGGGCCAACGGGGCAACAAAGATATTAAACAGCGTTGGGTTCAAAGATGAGCCCTGTGGTACTCCTTCGGTGATGGAAACCAGACTAGATTCAAAAGGACCCAGGGTAATTATTTGAGCCCGATCTTGTAAGAAATCAGCCAAGCTTTGAAGGACAGTAACTCTGACAATGATCTCATGCAGTTTGCTAATCAGTATTGGATGAGAACTGGAGTCGACAGCTGGTGAAAGATCCAATAGCACAGCATAGCAGGAGTACCCACATCCAAAGAAAGACAGATGGAATCTGTGACTGCAACCAGTGCAGTCTTTGTGCTGTGGGCCGCTCTTAATACAGATTGAGAGGGATCTAGGATTGCATGAACCTCCAAGAATGTCATGAGCTGTTCACACAGCTTTCGAGCAATTTCCTTAACAGAAGAAGGAGGTTTATGAGATGATAGTTGGTCAGGTTTTTTGGGTCCACATTAGGTTTTTTAAGAATCGGTAAACCAAAGCAGTCTTCCAAGCTGATGGCAATTTAACAGATTCAAGAGAAAGATTAAATAACAATAGAATGGCAGGAGCTAACACTGCTGACAGGTTGGCTGAACTCCTGGGGGGACTGACATCCGTAGGAGAACCTGATTTAGCTTAAGTCAGGAGTGTGAGGATATGATCTATACTAAGGAGTTCAAACCTACCTCAGAGCGGTGAAGAGCCATTACAGGCTGGTGCCAGTGAGAAAAAATGTATCTACCCCTGATTGATGGGAAACTGCTTGTAAATAGTGTCAATCTTGTCCTAAAAAATCATCTAGAAAATTACAAAGTTGTTGAGAGGCAGGAATGTCTGAGACGCAAGCATGGGGATGGATGAAATCATTGAGCACTTTATAGAGCTCTTTAGAAGATTTGCCTGCACTTTGACTGCAGAAAAAACTCCTCCTGGTCTTCTTAAGTGGGCATGGTATTCAGATAGAGCAGATTTAAAGGCTGCTTTGTCATTAAAAGATTTTGAACGGCTCCACAATTTTTCCACATTTTTGCACCCTGCCTTCAGCTAACTTAATTCACTAGAAAACCAGGGGGCACGAGGCCTAGAAGAAGTCTGCTTGGATGTTTCGTAAAAGCATTGTGCATCAAACTGAACCTCTGGATATCATTTTTTTTTTTTTAATAGTTAGAATATCGTATTATGCAATACATAAAAAAGAATTATGAACAATAAATATTTAGCACTCCATAGAATAAATGGAATCAATGTCGTAAGGAATATCCATGTAGTAATGAAGTCAATTACAAAGGAACAGAAACCAACTTGAAGATGTCAAATGTATTACATAGGATCAGTAAAATACACATGAAAAGGAAAATAAAAGAAGCAGAAAAACAAAATAGAGAAAGACAGTAGTAAGGAAGAAAAAGAGAAAGAGTAAAGAGATAGAAGAAAAAGCACGGGACTCCTGCTAAAAAAGGAAAGATAAGTTAAGAAGAAGACAGGAAAGGATATTGAGCTACCAGACCTTGTGAAGCTGAATGCATATATTTATCAAGAGATCTCCAGACCCCATTAGAAATAAAAGGGGTGAAATGTTTCTCCTCCACCGAAATGTGAGCCCCTCTGAGAAATGATACCCATGCCCACCACGTATGATAAGATATGGACTTAAAGGATTTCCATTCTGTCATTATAATCTTGACAGCAATTGATAACAACAAATCAAGTAATTGCAAATCTATATCATCTAAGGAGAGCGGAGATGGAGCAGCCCAAGGACCCAACAGAATTAAAGGTAAGGAAAGCTCAAATTGAATATCAAAGATTAACAAGAGATGTTTATGGATTAAGTCCCAAAAGGTTGGAGTAGGGAGCATTCAAAAAACATATGCTGATATGTACCAGCAGCACTATTGCAACTCCAACAAAGATCATCATCTTTAAGTTTGAGTGTATACAAACGGGCCGGGGTCCAATGTAAAAAATTAATAGTAAAAAATTTAGACTGGATAAGAGAAGGAACAATCTTATTACGTAAGGAAAATTTCCCAATTGTTTGCCAAATTTCTGGTGTAATGTGTTTGAACACATCTTGTTCCACATGGTGTAACCATTTGTGTTGTGTAACTGTATACTTCAAGGGCGGTGTGGAGGACAAAAACGTATATATCCTAGAGGCAACATGGCCTGCTTTACACCACAAATGAAGGAGGGAAATGGTATTTGAATCTGGATGAAGAGCAACTTTAGACAATGCTACCTTAATTTTGAGAAATGAATAAAAATCCATAGTATCAAGGTTGTATTGAGTAGCTAACGAAGAGAAAGGGAGAGGGTCATGACTGGAATCATACAGTTGTTTAACCAAGGCAATACCTTTACTAGCCCAATGTAACCTTGTCACCGAATCAATGTCAATCTTAAATTTAGGAATATGCCATAAAGAAGTCCATCTAGATTTATGAATCGGCTTAGATACCTTCTTATCTATATATTTCAATGCAATAATGGTATCCGAGATAATCCGCCTGGAGAAAGGTATATTCAATGTAGAAGTGGTCATAAGAGAAGAAGTAGGTAGAGGAAAAGCGATCTGTTGTTCGATATATAACCATGGTGGAATGTGCCGAGGGTCCGAAGAAAACCAAAGAGCACCCTGGGAGGCTAAGAACGCAATTTGATACAAATTCCAATCTGGAAAATTACAGCCATCCATAACATAGGATTTCCTCAACTGTTTGTAAGCAATTCTAACACGTTTATTGCTCCATAAAAATGTTGAGGTAAGAGCATCGATCTCATGAAAAAAAGAAGCAGATAATCTTATAGGGAGCATAGAAGACACAAAATTAACAATGGGAGTTATAATCATTTTCAAAGTTTGAAGACGTCCCCACCAGGAAATGAATTTAGGCGACCATGCTTCCAGCAACTGTTTGACTTTAGCTAACACCTGAGATTCATTATATGAAATGGTATCTGCCAGATTATTACAGAACCAAATCCCTAGAAATTTAATCCGCTCTGATTGCCATTTAAAACCAGCATCCCCCATGTGAGAAGAAAAACATAGCGCATTAAGAGGAAACATTTCCGTTTTGTCTTTATTCAGAGTATATCCTGAAACAACAGAAAAATCTTTAATTATGTGAGAAATGGTAGGGATTGCCGTTTCTATATTCTCCGAGAAGATAAGCACATCATCTGCATACGCAGCCGTCTTGATGTACTGTGATCCAAATTGAAAACCCTGAATATTTGTATTATGATTTAATAGCCGAAGAAGAGGGTCAATTGATAGTAAGAAAAGAAGAGGTGATAGCGGGCAACCCTGCCTAGTGCCCTGACAGAGATCAAAAAAAGAAGAAGTAGCACCATTAATTCTAATATTAGCTTTAGGTCGCGCATAAAGAAACATTACCATACCAATAAATGTATCCCCTAAATTATGAGATTGAAGTACTGCTTGTAAGAAAGGCCAAGAGACCTTATCAAAAGCCTTCTCGGCGTCGAGAGCAATGGCTGCCGACGGAGAGTTAGACAACTTTGCTTTCTCTAAAATATGACAAAACGTCCGAATATTGTCTCTAGCCAATCGACCTTTAACAAAACCGGTCTGAGAGGAATGAATAAGCGAAGGAATGTGACACTCCAAACGTTTGGCCAAAATTTTAGCGAAGATCTTTGCTTCCATATTCAAAAGAGAGATTGGCCGAAAGTTTTTAGGGTCTGAGTGGTCTTTACCCTCCTTAGGAATTACAACTATAGTAGCCTCAGTCGCTGAACCCGAAACCTTCCCTGACGAAACAAAATTATCAAAAACGTCTTTGAGATAATCTAATATAGACGGTAGGAACATCTTATAAAAATCGATAGGAAACCCATAGGGGCCTGGAGCCTTACCTGACCTAGTAGCCTTAATGGCTTGAATAATTTCTTCAGAATCAATTGGTTTGCCCAAGGCCTTCACATCAGTGTCGGTAATAGTAGGGGTAGGAATAGAGGCCAAAAATTGTTGGCATTGTGCCAAAGAGACCTGATCTTGGGGCGTATATAATTTTTTATAAAAATCACGAAATACCTCTAGAATATCTTTAGTCTGAAATTTCCTAGCCCCTGAACTATCATTAATACAAGAAATCTGAGCTGTCCTGATGTTCGTGTCTTGATATTTTCACGTAGCCGCCAATACTTTCCCTGCACGATTTTTTAACAACAAGCGTTTAGATTTTTGTACCTGGACACCAATATGAGCCCTTCTCGTTACAATGGAATTATAAGAATATTTTATGTTCTTAATATCCTGCAACAACAGTTTACTATTAGAACTTCTATATAGACATTCTTTCTGTTTAATGTTATCTGCCAAAGACGAGAGTTCCATCCTAATATCAGAATTCCTTTTTGCCATTTTTTTTAATAATATGTCCTCTGATAGTATATTTGAAAGCGTCCCATAAAACTACTGGGGATGTCACCGAAGCTATGTTTTCCTGAAAAAAATTATGAATATCTATATTAAGCCGTTCAACCTCCTGATCATCATGCAAGATCTCCGTATTCAAACGCCAAGTGCGTGGGCCATTACTGTCCGACAAATTAAGAAGAGTGAACGAGACCGCTGCGTGATCAGAGACGACTGTAGGATGAATCACAACATTCGAAGAATGCTTCAAAAGAGATGCATGAGCCAGAAGATAATCAATGCGAGAAAAACTAGAGTGTGGAGAAGAAAAAAAAGTGAAATCACTACCGGTGGGATTATGCATTCTCCAAACATCAGTAAGCTGAAGAGAGGAACACATATTAAGCATCTGTTTATGAGCCCTAGGGGGACGGAATTTAAAAGCAGAGTGTCTGTCTAAAACAGGATCCAATGGAAGATTAAAATCACCTCCCACAATAAGTTTATCATTATGGGAGACGTCCGAAAGGTTTTTAGTTATTGTGCGCCAAAAAGACGGGTCATCACCATTAGGTGCATAGATATTCATGATATAGAAGTCAACCGAACCATTAGAGAGACAGGTAAGCAACCACCTACCATCTGAGTCATGTTCTGCAGAAACAATAGACAGACCAGAATTTTTAGAAATTAAAGTCACCACCCCATTCCTTTTACCAGAGGCCTCCGAACAAGCAACATCAAGGACCCACTCCTTCCGCAACAATAACGCTTCCTTATATGCCACCTTGGTTTCTTGTAGCAACACTATATCACTAGAAAGACTTTTACAATAATCCAAAATTTTTGCCCTTTTAACTGGGTGATTCAAACCTCGTACATTAAGAGAAAGCACATTTAGGCCAGGCATATTCGCGGAGAGACACCATAAATAAATGCACTCAGTAAATGAGAGAAAGAAAAATAAAGTATTTGCATCCTAGACTCAGTAAGAAAAATCAAGAGAATAGAGACAGCCATAAGCGATTGAAGCAGGAGTCTCGAGGAAAAGAGAAAGAAAGAAAGAATAAGTCAAGATTGGGAAAAAGAGAAAAACGGAGAACGAGAAAAGAACAGAAAAGTACACAAAAGAGAGCAAAAACCCCACCAGGGGAAGTCTATAATAGACCAAAAGCATGTGAGGGAAAAACATAAAGGAGCAACCACAGAGGCCAGCATGTATAACATCGCCTATGTCAAAGAAGATAATATAAATTATAGGCAACGGAGAAAGAGAAAGTAATAATACATATACTTAATCAATTAATGAGTAAAACCATTAATGTGCCACATTACCAATCAGTCTCTATCAACTCTATTGAGAGGAACATTTAAACATCTTATTTGTGAAAAAACGAAATCCTACACACCTACATAGTTCTATTATAAATGACGTGAAAGAATTAATATTTGCAAATAAGTACAGAATTTCATATATCTAGAAACATTCATATATATAAACTTATTAAGCTTAATAAAGAGCAAGAAACTGGGTACATATAAATAATTAAAAATAGATAGTAGTATTCAGTTGATAGAACCTACATGCCCGGAATTCATCTTGCAAATCTCATGTATAAAAGTAACTATTACACAATATAATTCATAACAAGAATCTTAGGTTATACATTAAGAAGAATATAAATCAAAACATACCACCAGAAGAAATAACATTGCAACACACACAAGACAACTGCAAACACATTAGTAGGCATTACACTATCCGTCAACCAAAGAAATAAAAGGCTACTGACAATAAAACAACATCTGACATACAAAAAAACCATGAACTATATCCCAGCAAAACAAATAAATATAGAACTAAAGAGAAAGATAGAGCATAATCACAACAAAACAAGAGGGGCACAAGCATGACTATAAGTAGAAAGACGAAACAGAAAATGGAAAGTCTAATCTAAAAGACACATAAAAGAAAAAGAGAAATATGAGACCTATAATGGTACATCTGAGAGAAAGTATGATAAAACCAGCGTTATCTTGCAGAAAGAAAGTCAACCCTGCAAAAGGAAAGATTAAGAAGATCACAAATATAAGAACAGCAACAGTCAAATCACCTATAGTAATTAGCCAAGAAAACCCCTAGTATAACACAGGAGTAAAAACCTTAAAGATGCAAGAAAAGGCACCATACACGCCTTCACCAAACAACTAGGAAGGAAGGAATCAACATAACGCGTACTAAGAAGCATTATAGAAGACAGCACTACCCTGTAAATGGAGGTAAGACCTGCAAAGGAAAAGTTAGTAAGTACACAAAGATGAACTAGCAACAGATAAATCACGTATATTGACTAGAGAAGAGTACCCGAAATATATCACAGGGTTACTAGCCGCAAAAATGTTAGGAAAGGTACACATATGCATTAACCCTGACATCTAGAAAAGAAAGGTTACATTAAGAGTTAGATGAACTTGGAGGAGAGTCAGAGTCCATCCGTGTTTCCGACTGATTATCCAAAAAAGTGGACAATTCAGAATGTTCATAGAATATCTGAGTGCGACCTCTGAAAGTTATTCTAAAACGTGAAGGACCAGCAAAGGAAAACGGAATGCTCATCTCCAAAAGTCGTCTTCTTAGATTTAAGAACCCTTTCTGCCTGATAACAGTATCTCTAGCAAAGTCCTGAGAAATGGCAATCCTGTGGCCCTCCCAACTAATCGCTCTGATTTTCCTCATCTGCGCTAATATCAACTCAGAATGTTGATGCCTCAGTGGTTTGAAAACCACAGGTTTTGGATGCGACAAAGACTTTGGTCGAAAGGAGGGAACCCTATGAGCACGTTCTATTTCGAACTCTCTCTGAAAGGAGATATCCAGAACAGTAGGAATCCAATTGAGCAAAAAGTCCAGCATTGATGGAGCGGCCTTCTCAGAATCCTCTGGTAAACCAAAAATGCGTAGATTACTTCTACGGTTCCTGTCCTCCTGCTCCGTGAGGTCTCTCCGTAAAGAAACCAGGGAACGCTCCAAACTTTGCATATGCTTAGACTGTTGGTGTGTGGTATCCTCCACTACACTTATACGAGATTCTGCAGTCGCAACCCGAAGGGACAAGTTCTTAAAGTCATTCCTGATTGCCGCCACTTCAACCTGGAGTAAATCAGTATTTGTCTTAGTACTCTGCGCAATATCATGAGCAGAATTCAGCCGAGAGAGAATCGTGTCTAAAGTAGTTCCAGACTCCTTCGTAACTAATTCCGGAGTGGGAGATGTTTGCTTGGATCTTTTGAGATTCCCCTTAGCATCTTTGTCTTTTGAAGAAAGACCCATACTGTCTGCCATTTGTAAAAAATTGTAAAAATGAAGATACAATCAACGAGACACTTCTCCTCACTGGGAAACCACAGCCTACTCCCAGCAAGAACCAAGAGTAGCCCTTCAGAGAAAGTCAAAATGGGCAATATGAATCCGGTTGAAATGATCCTTCAGTATACAACACCATCAAGCTAAACGCAACTCCTCACAAAGTTGCCGCCAGGTGTACACACAACCCCCAAGATGGTAGCACAGTAGCCCTGCAATGGGATTGGTATATGTAGATCTCTGAACTGACAGCAGCCATCGAAGTCTGTCTTATGAAACCATCTATAAAAAGTGATGTACTCCAGAGGCAGGTACAAAAGACAGAACAACACTTCAAGTACCAAGCAACGCAGTAACTCCCAGCAATCAGAAATACACTGTGGAAAAGGTTGTTGGCGAAGGCAGCATCGTGAACATCAAGTAGATATGGCCTGAATAGTAGAAATCATCACTGAACTTTGTCATAAAAAAACTGGGACTAAACTTGCTTCAGTAAAATTGCAGCAACTTGCAGAGGCGAACTGACAACATTCAAGCACATGATGACTGAAATGTCTTCCCCCGTCATACAAATACAGTAAATTCCGAGCTTATCTGAATGTCGTCATCATTCCTCTCGCATTCCTCGCGTCGCTCGCGCCGCCATTTTAGGAGCCGATTCTGAGGTAGCTGCAAAAATGTGAAATACACGGCCAGGAGCGCTCAGCCGCTGCTGTAACTTCACATGAAGACTCTCGCCGTGTTCCGCTGCCGATTTCCGTGAATTAACAAGGCATTCAAGGTCTCCGTCACCTACAACATCTGACGGCCCCTCGGAGGCGCGCCGGAGCTCAAAGGAATGCGGCCATCTTGGCTGCGCGCAAACCACGCCCCCTCTCTGGATATCAGTTTTTAACAAAATGTGGTAGGTTATGGAACAGATGCCTTCACAACTTACTCTGTAGATGGCAAACAGTGTCCCGAGACTGTTTGAACATTTCAAAGCAAATGACTGGAGAATGTTACTAAATTCTCTCAAGTAGTTTGTTGTTTTTACACACTGCTCTGTCCTCCATGGACAGGAGATGAAATGACACTGAGCTCCAAATATGAAGAAGGATTTATTTTATTCCTTAATCCATATTAGTCTGTTTCATCCATTGGCAAGTGAGAAAGTGCAAAAAGTTGGTGGAAGGCAAGCACTGAAAACACCAAACCTTTTCCCATGTCCAAGGGTTTTCTGAAGGTCATATACCTGCATGGCTCAATTAATTTCCAATGCCATCCTTAAAGGAACAGAATGACAATCTACCACTGAGATGCATTATGGGACAGTGACTTCCAGTTAAAAAGCAGCAGTTAATTACAATATAGTAGATATAAAGTACCCCCTGCCGGACATTATAAGGATATTGCAAGTCATAGAGGAGTTCCATAACCATATAGAGGAATGAGGCCGAAGGCTGAGTTCCTTTTTAAGGTTATGGCACTCCGAGGTGACTTGCAATATCCTAATCATGTACACTAGGAGGAATTATATCCCATATAAAACCTGGTCACACCCTCACCTTTCCATAAGCGACTTAAAATCTTGGTGCATAGCTCTTTCGTATGAAAGAGTGAGCATGTTTGCAAACATGAAGAATACAAATAAAACCTCTAGTGCAAACTAAACACATCAAAAACCTGTTAGATATTTGCTGCAAATAGATATTAGAAACAGTTCTATTATACAAGACAGTAGCAGTAGCTCAGAATGTGTTGAAAAAAAGCAGCAAGATTGTAGCTTTTCTCTAGCAAAGGAGTGTAAAAAATAAACATGTTCTCTACTTGTCATTGTAAACTAATATAATAGAGCAGAAGAAAGAAAAGCAATGTTCTTTTTGTTGTTTAAACAGCGGCTGTAGTTATGCTTAGTGACCTGACCTGCCTTTCACCTGGATGCTGGCTCTGGCAGCAAGCATTGTGATGTCAGAACTCGACTGTAATAACCTTATAGCCGAGTTCTGATGACTTTTCTTTGCAATCAATGACTTGGTGTGTTGTGACTTCCGTTTATACAGGGACAACAGAATCCCATGTATTATATGAATATTACCTACATGCCATGAATAGCTAATTATTACATTTAAAGCTTGAAACTCTTAATCTAATAAACCTAATAATGTATCAAATAAAGGTTAGAACTTGGCCCAAAAAATAAGGCGCTTCATATTGAGGAAGCAGAAACATTAATAGATTTTGATTCATGTGCCTCTTGCCTGAATTAGCTTGTAATTAATATTATATAAAATATAACATACAATTCCATACTGATTTCCTTTCTAGGCACAAAAGTAAAATGTAGTGGGACCCTCATCACTGCGGACTGCATCCCCTGGCATTCCTTGCCCAGGTGTGGCCACATCGGATCACCAAAGGTGCCAGAGCACCATAAATTCCACAGAGGCGTTGCACAGCGCGGGACCCTCATCACCACGGACTGCATCTCCCATCATTCCTGGCCCAGGTGGGGCCACATCGGATCACCAAAGGTGCCGGAACGCCATAAATTCCGCAGAGGCCAGTGCGGGACAGCCGTGAGTCACATCTGGGCATGGGCCAAGCAAAGAACGGGCCCAGAACGGACCAGCTGTGCCCGTCTGCGGCCGGACAAGGCTGGGCTGGGCCACGGCTCTTTTACCCTCAATTTCACCGCCTGAGGACCTCCTGTGGTCCTATGCCGAAGCAAGCCTTTCCCAGTGGTGAGAGAAGCTTCTGGTCTGGCCTGTGTTTTTGTTTGCTCCATTGTTGTTATTCCAGCATTCGAGGACGGGCGTCATAGTGGGTAAACAGGATCCCCACAGTTGAATATGGGGAGTGAATTTACCAGGGAAAGATACATGCACAGGCCCCAGCTCCATCCTCACAATCTACTTCAATAGATAGAATGTCACTAAGAGCCAAAGGGGTTGTGGCTTCTGAAATTGAATTAACAAAATGACGTCGCTCCCTAACTTCTGACCCACATTGCTCTTCAAAGCAAACACAATGAGATGATGGACGGTGCGCTGAAACTTTTCAGTCACTCACCCCCAGTCACAGATCTGGGTTGAATCAATCATCGTTCTTTAGCTCACTTCGCCACCCCAGTTCAGACACAGCTATATGCAAATCAGTCTTGACCCTGTGCCTCATGGGAGCAGTCCAGCCCAAACTGCCAAGCCATGTCTTCCCTGGACCGGAAACAAGCATCCTGGGACCGGTTTCGGGCTAACAGCCCTCATCAGCCAGGCTAGCTTGAATCCAGTGGCAAAGAGAGCAAGGGACCCACGTCTGGGCATCCCCTGCCAACTTAGGGCGAACAAAGCAAACACAAGGAGATGATGGACGGAGCGCTCTTCAGCAGGCCTGTTGCCTCTCTCAGCCAGTTCTTCTGATCAGCCTGCCACTCGGTCTAACCCACCCCTTATTCCTCAAGGAGACAATGACCATCAAATGGTACTATCCAATGATCGAACACAGATAAGGGGGGGAAGCGCAAAATCCACCTTGACCGATAAGTCCAAAACTGCCAAGCGGTGCATGTCTAAATGTAGGAATCTGGCTGGCAAAATGCCTGATAACTCAAAGTGTACACTAGATAATATGGACTTCAGCAGCGCCAGTAGAGTAGGAGGTGGCACGGCATATCCCATGTGGGCTGCTAATTTATTAATAGACACCTGCCAGAAGATCAAACTTAGCCTTAAGGAAGACCTTTCCCCCCCTTATGTCTAGTTTGGACAGAGTAACCCAATTTTGTGAGAGGATCCAGAATAGAAACAATAGGGACATCGCTATATGAGTGGATGCTACTTGTCAGATCGCTCTCCCTTCTCTGGCTAAACCACTATGGGCCTCTAATTTGAGTACCCAGGATGGCTGTAAACGTGCTAATGACTGGGATTTGGTAGGGGGGCTGGTTCACTTTAATGGGGCCCGTTCGAGTCATTGTCTGCCTAGAAGCTCTGTCGAGGACCAGCCTACGACTAGGGACCCAGTGGAGGGGTTCGATCTTGGTTGTACTGACATCACGCAATTTCCTATTATTAATTTACCTCCCACCTCATGCCCATATGTCGTGGTTCTTGCTGCGGTCTCCGAGTTAAAAAGAAGCCAAAGAGAAAATCAGGAAGAGCTAACCAATAAATGCCTGTATTGACTAGTGAGATATAGGCTTTTTCCCTATGACAGGGCTGTTGAGATCCTCATGACTCACAGGGCCAGTTGGATAGAAAAGGGACCCAAAGACAGGCAAGGGGATAGTTTTGTTATCAACTTTATTAAACCAAAGATCACCCACAGTCTTTTGTTAGGCGACCTTTATGAACAGGTTCCGGGCACAGTGATTGAGCTTCTACTACTCGGTTATTACTATAAACTATCATATAGGGAACAAAACAACAGTGCCTTGGCCATTCAGAACCCAACCTATAGGCAGGGTAGACACTGACATCAGACACCTAGGCCCCTGCTCTTTTCAATTCCAGTAACATATAGATATGGGGCTCTGGATGGGGGTAGATTGACATCCCGATCATCCTGCCCTGAGTCAGATGAAGTCTCTGATGGGGGGTCATTGGGGGGTCTAGACATGATCTAGGGTCTCATACTACACACAGTCTCTAGAGGTCCTGGACAGGAGGAGCTGAGTACCAGAGAGAACTCTTCAAGGCCCACATTAGTTCAGACCCGAGTGGAGAAGGAACAGTGAATAGGCTGTTGATCCACACAGGGTCCTGTACCTTGGAATACTTCCCCATTCCCCTGGCGCCCTCTCTCGAAAATAGGCCAGAAAATAAAGATGGTCCAACCCTTGGAGTCGATGTCTCAGGTAGTAGGAGATCTCTGCCAGGGACGGGGGGTGTCCTAATGCCACCAAGGGTTGTCCATCTCAAAGTAAAGTGCCCAACACACTAATTCCGGGTATCCAGGAAGCGCAAACATCTCTTAAGGTAGTATCCTGGAATGTTGCTGGCCTAAAGAACAAATTGGATTGCACTGATTGGGGGTGTTTTATAGACCAGCTTGATCTGTGTTTGTTTAAGGAAACATGGTGCAGGGAGGATGCAAGGCAGCTGGGCTTTGTGGCTTTTTTTAACAGCTGCTATCACTAGGGGGAGGGGCAGACCATATCACTAGGGGGAGGGGCAGACCATCTGGTGGGCTCACAATATGGGTGGCAACCCACATGGGCTGCACGGCCAAGAGGGTTGAGCTGGCTTCCAATGATATATTGTGTGTCCTACTTACCTTTGTCACTAAGGTTGTTGAGGCACTTGTTAATGTTTATTCTAGACCTATTAGAATTTTCCACAAATCTCCGGTTGTGGAACAATTGCCCACTTTTCTATCCTCTGTTGCAGTTAGTGCCTATCTGGTCATATGGGGCGATTGTAATTGCCAATTTGAGCCACAAGATGCCAATAACGGTGACGTTGTTTGCGAAGAGGACAGGCTAGCGGCTATTCCAGAGCTGATCATACCACCTATTGAAACTTGGTCCCAGTTGGCCCTCCAGATTAAAGCCCTTACTCTGAATCATTCAGTGAGAGCTTGTAATGGGTGGACAAAATTTCGATACCCAGGGGATGCACATGTTTAACCGGGTAAGGTACTACTCTCTAATTGACTATATCCTGGTAGAGACCAGGTTGTAGTCAATGGTTGTAGATTTTGCTGTCCTGCCCAGGCATGCCAGTGACCATAATGCTTTGACCCTGGATCTTGCTCTACCTGAAGTGAGTTCTTGGCCAGTAACAAGTGCACAGCTGGATGATAGTCCAAGATTGACAACTGGTAGGCAAAGAATACTCTGACCGGTAATGCAGCAATCTACAGAGCAAGTAGTTGCTCTGTATGAGGAGATGGGTAGCTCTTTATTGGATTTGAATAAAGTTATCACAGAGGGAGGCGCAATTCACTCAATCACAGGGATGGCTGAGATACATACTGCATTTACTGACAAATTAATGGATCTATTTTATGCGGAACTAGAGATTATCGGCCAAAGAAAGTTTGCCCTCTCCTGGTTCAATTGGCAGTGTTGTGAAGCCAAACTCCCCTTGCTATAAGCTCTAAAATCCAAGGATAGGTCGCCCACTAAACTCAAGTGGACCATTTAAAGAGAGACCACCGCCTTAGCAAAAAAATCCTGGGAGCAGGAAAAGGGGGACTCGCTGCGTGGGACATTGAAATATAAAGACTTCAAAAGCTTTTGGAACATAGCAACCACTGGGTGCAGTGAGGGCAGAACTGGTTGTGAACCCAACATCAAGACCGAATTGTGGAATGAGCACAACCAGGCCTTATACGCCACACCACAGGCAGATGCAGAAATGAGGGGGCTTGATGTAGGCAATTTAACTAGGGAACCATTCCCGTGTGAAGTCAAGGAGCACCGAGTGATAACTCTGTCTGAAGTGCTTAGTGCCATTAACAAAATAGCTCCGCACAAAGCAACTGGGATGGACAAATTCCCCAGGGACCTCTTTTTCTCATTTTGCCCAGGTTAGATATGGGAAATATGGGGAGCTTACTGCACCATTTACTGTAACAGAGGCGTCAGACAGGGATGCGTGCTGGCCCTGACTTTATTCTGCTTATACGTCAATGGCCTGGTAGATCAATTGAATAGGGTAAAGTATAATGATACCCCAAAGATTGCTTTAAACAAAGTGCCGGCATTGATGTTTGGCGATGATACCCTTCTTCTTTCAAAATCTCCAAGCGGTATCCAGAACATCCTTGACAGCTTTGACTCTTTTTGCAACACTAGAGGGCTAGTAGGTAACATCACCAAGACCAAATATATGGTGTTTAATCAATTAAATTCGACACGCCCCAATCCCTGTCTGAATGGCATCCCCCTTGAGAGGGTATCTACATTTGAATATATAGGGCTTATTCTCACTGAACTCATGGATTGGTCAACTCATATTGCCAAAACAAGCCTTAAATTAGCTCAAATATTGGGGGGGTCAGGCCAAAATGTATAGGAACTCGTTTCATAAGCCCATCAGCCCCACTGTTGAGATTTACAAAGTGCAACCTCTGGATGCTAGTATGTATGGGGCAGAACTCTGGGGGCATAGCTCCACAAAAGATATCACCACAATAGAAAACGATTTTATCAGAGAGCTAGTCTCCCCTCTAGCACCCCACTTGTTCCACTTTGACTAGACTTAGATGTTAGACAGATCCCAGAGGAAGATGGGCTTAGACCGCTCAACTTTTGGAGAAGAATTTACGCCACCCTGAGCTGATCTCCTACAGACTTTAGCTGGAGGAGGTGCTGGGGTTGCATGGGGCTGGAAGACTACCTGGTTTATTTATATTATGGATACGGTGAATCGCATCGGTAAAACCAACCTTTGGATTGATCCAGCAACATCTAGAAAGGAACTTCCCAAGTGCTACAAGGAGCACAAACTCACTCTTTTCCAGGGGAGCACAACACTAAGCTCTCTGACAGAAACTTTCATTGGGGTAAAAGATACCTAAAGCGTAGAGCCCTTTTTAGATGATATCCAGACTGCCTTAGCTAGGAAACTTTGCACACAATTCAGACATGGGTAACTTCCTCTACGCACATTTACCAGAAAATGGGTGGGCACTTTATCTTCTAAGGGGCATATTTACAAGCCCCTTGCGCCACTTTTGCGCCGCCGTTGCGTCACGCATGTGACGCAGCGGCGACGCAAACCATGCGCCGCGTTGCGCTATATTTACAACGTGACGCATCTAGGGAGATGCGTCACGTAGTAAACCCCTGCGCCACATGAAACCTGCGTCAGGTTTCATGTGGGCGTACCGGCGCAGGGGGGGGCATTCCGGCACAGGAACGCCTCGGAAAAGTGACGTAGTGAAATCTACAAGATTTCACGCAGTTACTTTTCCGACGCTGGTGCGTCAAATCCTTACGCCGGCTTCAAGCAGGCGTAAGGATTGACGCACCATGTTAGGGATAGGGAAGGTTGGAACAGTGCTGGAGTTGCGTCGCGCTTGCGACACAACTTCAGCACTGCGCCAACCTTCCGACGGCAGATGCGTCACGCATCTGCTTATCCTTGCGCCACGATGCGCCGCATTGTAAATGCGGCGCATCGGACGTGGCGCAAGGGTAAACTTGCGTGACGCATTTTCCCTGGCGCATCCCTGCTGATATGCAGGGATGCGCCAGGGAACGTAAATATGCCCCTAAGTGTCCAACTTGTGGTGCAGCCAAGGAATCAGAACTGCATGTACTTTTTTCTGCCCAGCCTAAAAAAAATGTAGATCAAAATGGCTGATACAATTGTGCAGAAATCTGTGGACCCCACATTGCTTAGAAGCATTCAGGCTCTTGAAGTATGACATCCAACAACCCATTGTCTTGGCTGTCACAAGATACCTTCTCACAATGTGGTGTACACGCATGTGTTTCCTATGATTTTATTACCCATGTTCAGGTTTAATATTTTATATCTAGGTAAAAGAGCAGGGCAGCTTGTTGTGGATGGCCCTCACCAAGATGGTAATACGGTCCTTTGTTTTTTATGAATTGTTGGCAAGGGGGAGAAGATGATTTGGGTCTCAATGAATTTATGTTTGCTCCTCTGCTGTTGCTTGCTATTGCACTTTATGATTTTTGCTGATAGTGGTTTACTATCTGCTTTTGTTTTGAATCATTTTAACTAAGATGTTTTATTAAAAAGGAAAAATGAATATTTTATATTTTTATGTATTTATTCTGTACTTTTATGGTAATTGCCAAAATAAAGATTTACAAAAAGAATGTACTATGTATATGTGGAGTCGAAATGTAAGATTTCATATTTTCAAATAATGAATCAAACCCTCATCAGAAATCAGTCCATCCAGTTACATAGTTGATAAAAATGATGATTTGTGATTCTGTTTGTCTTAGTTTGTATATTTATCTTTACAACAGATCCTTCCGAACCTAAGCAACTTATAATTACAATTCTGGTTTTCTTAGAAGGAATGGGTAATGGGTTATTTATTGGTCACAACCTTTCTAAATAGCACAAATATATTCCAAAATTCTGAAGAGTAAAGACAGCTTGTTGCAAAGTCATTCTTGTGCCCCGGGCACCCCTCATTTATTTGCTCACAGGTACTGGTAGTAACTGACTCTGACTGTCCCTGGGCTCTGCCTAACCAGGCCCAGGGCCAGTGCTATGCTGAAAAGACACTTAGAATACAGTGAAAAAACCTACATACACTATAGGCTAGGGTACCACTATGATTGGCATGACCTTCCCTATATGGCCCTAGTACATAATAGGGCAGAGGGAACAAAACTTCCTTTAAGTCCCTAGTTTATAATAGGGCATGTAGCTTAGAGACCAGCGACCCTTTCTGCACTTGCATGTGTGCACTGCTGAGGCCTGAGGTCAGTTTAAAAGTAGCCCTGTGTTGCAGGACTGCTTTTAAAATGCACATTGTGCCCAAACTCGACTTACTTTAATGTTTGGGCGCTTAATAAATTGATACACTACAATGTTGTGGCATATTGGGTACCCCCAGGGTCTCCCCTAGGTTTCCCAGTGGTGGGGGGTCAGGTATTTATAAGAAGGACCCTTATAAACTAAGTTTTATATGCCTTGGGTTTAGTGAAATTTCACTCCCCACATTGTAGTAAAGTGCTTCCCAAAATCGACTTTGTGCTAGGAGCACTGTGGAGTGAGGATTTGCAATATTTGTACATATTCAGAACCCCTAAAGTCTCCCCTAGGTATCCCAGGGGTGTGGGGTCCTGTAGATTTAGTCAGGTCCTTATAAAGGATGCTTTATAAGCCCTGAAGTTGGTAAAATTGCCCAAGTCATTTTCTCCAATGCAAATCCCAGCCATATAGGTTATCATGACAAGAAGTTATTAAAGAATAACTAACATATAGGATGTCAAATAAATATCATTCAAGGACTTCCTTGAATGGTATTGATAAATCCAACAATATGCTTTTGTTGAATTTATCCTAAAATATACAGACAAGAAGCTATAAGACGTCTATAAGCCAACATTCAGCCTTCCTGTGGTCTGTCCTTATTGGTTAGAGTTAAGTGGATTTGCCAGGCTGCTTTGATGAGGTGATAAGTAGCCCCTGGGGTTAGAGAGTCATTCTGGGAGGGCAGGGTTCTGCTACATAGGAATGCCAGAGCAGGAGGAGGGGGCCCTAGACAAAGATCTTCAATAGAAGGAGGAGACAGGCACGAGAAGCCAGTTTAATTTACACCCCTACTCTTTGAGCCCAGCCAGATGGAAAGATTAAGGAAGGAATGAGCAGATGCAAGGGGGAGGGACAATATGGAGATGAACCATCTTGAAGGTTTGTTTAACCAGCTCTTGTCTCTCTGCTGGAAAATCAGCCATGTTGACTTTTGGAGAAATGGTGCTCTCTAGGACACTATAGTGGCACACTTTGGAGGATAAGGTCATACTCTGGGTTGTTGCCCTGCACCTCATTGGACAGGAGTGCTCTCCTGCTTGACCCAGGGAACTTGTAATAAGTATCTGAGAGGGACAGAGTCTCTCAGATCTGCTGCTTGAAACGTAAGGATGCAGAAGGGTCCATGCTGGAAGTTTGATTTGCACCAACCAGGCCCTGCACTCTGATTGACTGCGCCTGCTGCACAGTCTGGAACTACAGCCCTGTGGATCAAATCTGCTTCAAAAGGACTAAAGAGTGGATGCACTGCAGCCACAGGTTAACAGAGCTCACCTGGACCATCACCACCAAGAATCCCCAGCCTGGAGTGCCACCAGTGGATTTGTAAGGGCTTTGTTCAAGTAAATTGTGGGAAATGAAGCCCCAAACTTTTAAGGACCGTCTTAGAGCTTCCAGACCCTTGAAGTAATTTTTGGACACTTTGGGACCCTCAAAGCAACTTCAGGAAGAAGTTCAAGATGTTTGGAGAAGTTTGGAGCAACTTTGGATAAAAGTGCCATAAGTGGACTGACTCGACCTGGCCAGCTGAGCCAGCGACCCTCAACCGCGAGCTGGCTTGCCGTCCAAGTTCGTCCCGCTGAAAAGCTCCGGAGGTCTGACTTCCAGAGTTTGACCGGGAGTTGGCTGAAAACCCAGCCAGCAGACCCTCACCAAATCCAGCCTTGTGAAGAGCATCGAGGGACCCCGCGAGAAAAAGCTCCATAAAAGTTTCTAAGTCCGAATGTAGAAAATGTGACCGGGACCAACCGCGAGGGTCAAGCCGCCCAATTCAACCATGAGCCGGCCTGAATCTTTGGTTCGTCCTGCTGGAAAGCTCCAGAGGTCGGACTTCCACATGTTTGACCGAGAACTCAATGCAAGGCAAGTCACCGAACCCTCACCGAACCCGGACTGGCTGAGCGTTTCGAGGGACCCTGGAAGAAAAGCTCCAGAAACGTTTCTAGGCCAGAAGGTAAAATCTTTGACTGAAATCTACTGTCAGAAGGAAGCCGCCCAGGGCTCCATCGTGGTCAGCCTGAAACTTTGACTTTGTCCCGGTCTAGCATGACCAGATGTCCCAATAGGGCTATAGGTTTCTATGTGCTATATAGTGCTAAATCTTTAAAAATTCATATCTCCAGTTCCCTACAATGGATTGTTTTCATTTTGGTGTCATTTTAAAGATAAAAGTATTTCCTAGTTGTATAAATTGGTGTTGGATTTTTATTGTTTGTTGTATCTTCATTATTTACTGAATTTGTGTTTTTAAATGCTTTACATATCATTTTTTGAAGTTAAGCCTGCCTGCTCGCAGCCAAGCTACCAAGGGTTGATCATGGGTATAATTTTCTAAGACCTATACTGAGTCCTATATTATGTTAGTGGTCTTATCGTCAGTGGAAGATACATATTTACCATTACTAATATTCCACTTTCCAACATTTGGTGGCAGTGGTGGGATGATGACTTGTGTTTGAAAAGACCACCTTTCAGTAAAGTGAATTAAGATTTTTAAAATCCTCTCAATTGCCTTAGAACAAAAACTTTGAGTTTGATTTTTGGAATTTGGACTAAACTGTTTTTTATCCATTGTTTTGATTTTTCCAAAATTGTTCTAAGTCTGTTTTGCTAGTTGTTATGAGCCAAAACTAGGGAACCATGGAGCTAGAGCAGACTAAACTGTATACATTCCTGGATGGCTAATTGTAGGGTCTAGTGTAGGTTTAGGGGGCTGCCTGCATCCAACAAGATTAGGAAGGCAGGGTTGATTGAGTCCCTTAGGGCCTGGGCTGGGGTAGCAGAGGAGATTCAAGGTGGAATGGAGGGTGTCCAACGCAATCTCACCCAGGAGGGGTGAGGATGCTGCTTCTTCCATTTTCTCCTGTGTTAGCCATATGATCCCAGATGGTGGGAGGGGGAAGGGTCCTCTACTCAGGAACCGCCACTGTCCCTTGCAGAGAGACAGCTTGAGGTCAATTAGCTTTGATAGCTTTGGAGCAGAGGAAACTGGAAATGGCTATGAAGAAGTGGGAGAGGGAGGAGGGGATAAAAATAAATGGTGGCAGTGAAAATGATTAAGAGTTTGAGATGTCCAGGGGTGGATTTGAGCCCAAACTTCGCAAGGGTATAGTATCCAAGTACCCAGAAGGGGATGGCATTGATAAGTGGCTAGCAGCCTTTGAGAGGGCCCTTAGAATGAATAGGGTCCACTCTAAGTATTGGAAAACACATCTGTGGGAGTTGATTCCAGTAGCTGGGAGAAATAGGCTCTAGACCCTGAGGAGGGAGGTTGCAGAATAATACCAGCAGATGAAGGCATGCTTTGTTGAGAAACATGGTTTAACCCCAGAGCAGGTGAAGTTCAGATAAACCAACAAAGTCATGGGTAGACTTTTGGAC
Source organism: Calotriton arnoldi (assembly GCA_963921515.1). Lineage (NCBI taxonomy): Eukaryota > Metazoa > Chordata > Amphibia > Caudata > Salamandridae > Calotriton > Calotriton arnoldi. Next base: position 461,413 of record CAWUFW010011665.1, on the reverse strand, counting down.
ATTTCCACAGAAGGCACTGGAAGGCTGGACTGTTGGTAACAATGTTGACACATTTGAGGGATTGTATAATTTGTTTTTGAGAGAAAACATTTTGACTCATTGTGCTGAAGAGAAGTTGTACCTTACCCAGTGGACTCAAAGCTGTCTAGTCATAGAGACCTAGTCAAGGCAGCTGATGAGTGAGTGAGAACTAGCGTTCCCAGTCAGCACCAGGGGGGTGACCAGAAGAAAGGAGGACAGGTCCCGCCCAAGCGGAAAGCCCAGGGAAAAGAAGGCCAAAAACAGAAGGAGTCCTCCGAAGATCCACAAAAACCTGAACAAGAAGGAGGGCCTGAGCCAACCTAAGTTCAAAGGGAGGGGGTATCAGGAAAAGAATGGTAGGTTCTTTGATCCCTCAAATGTGGGTATGTGCTCTGACTTTAAACAGTCAGGGCATGAAAAGGGTGATGCTGTCTGCACCAAGAAGCTATCCCCATAAGGGGCCATCCCTGGGACTGCCAGTGTAAGTGTGGGGGTGGAATGGTGCTCCACAGAGGAGTAGGCAGGTGATAGATGCAACCTTAGTGTCCCTGGGTGGGGTGAATATTGCAACCTTTGCTGCTTTACCCCCAAACATGGATAAGTACAGGCCGTGGCCTAAAGTTAATTGGGGCTGAGGTAGAGGCTATCAGAGACACAGGGGCTAGTATAACTATGGTCCTGGGCCAGCTTGTGCCTCAGGAGAGGTTGCTACCTGGTGAGTTTCACCAGGTTACCTATGCAGACAGCACTACTAAACTCCATCCTATGGCTGTGATGGAGTTGGAATGGGGAGCTGTGACAGGCTCTATGAAGGTAGCTGTATCTCCTGTGCTCCCAGTTGAGTGTTTACTGGGCAATGACCTCAAAGCATCTAAGTGGTCAGAAGTGGGAAGGGGTCTCCCAATGAAAATATTGGAGCTCCCTGAGTGGGTATGTGTTGTGGCTAGGTCACAGACAACCCAGAAGGAAAAGGCTGGACACTTGGACCCTGGAACAAAGGGCCAAGCATCCAAGGACAAGGGTACTGGGCCTGGTGAGCCAGCCAGGGAACTCCAGAGGTGCAGGAAGAATCTAACCCTGATGGAGGGACTCCATCTCTGCCAGAGCTGTCAGATTTGACAGAACTGAAAAGGAGCAGATGGACCCTCCAGAGAAGAGTTCAGTAAGGGACAGAAAGACTGTCCCACCCATGAGAGTTTGAGGCGTATTGCCTCTAAGCAGGAAGAAGGGGATGAGAGTGGGTTTCACAGAAACTACTGCGAATATGGACTGCTTCATATAGAGGCCAGAAACCTCAAGGTGGTGCCCCAGAAGTACAGAAAGTTCATCCTGACCTTGGGTCATGATATTCTCTTGTTAGGACATTTGGGACAGACAAAGACTTGGAACTGGTTGGTGAACCATTTCACCTGGCCCCATATGTCTGAAAAGGCAGAGGAGTTTTGCAGCTCCTGTGTCCCCTGTTAGGCCAGTGGCAAGGCAGGGGGCAAGACAAAGGCTTTCCTAATACCATTGCCATTGGTTTGGATTCCTTTTGAAAGGGTGGGAATGGACATTGTTGGTCCCCTGGGCAGGGAATAGGTACATCTTGCTGGTAGTGGACCATGGAACTAGGTACCCTGAAGCAATCCCTCCTAAAACCATAGATCCTCCTGCAGTGGCTAGAGCACTGCTTGGTGTGTTTACCAGAGTGGGTTTTCCAAAAGAGGTGGTGTCAGATAAGGGCACAAACTTTCCCTCCAACTCTATCTGATTGCTATGTGGGATGAGTGTGGTGTCAACTACAAGTTCAACACCCCCTATCACCCACAAACAAATGGTCTTGTGGAGAGGTTTAACAAGACCCTGAAGGGCATGACCAATGGGTTGTCTGAGAAACTTAGGAGGAGATGGGATGTTCTCCTCCCATGCCTACTGTTTGCCAAAGGGAGGCTCCACAGAAAGGGGCTGGTTTCAGTCCCTTTGAGTTGTTGTTTGGACACCCTGTGAGGGGGCCAACGTGCCTACTGAGAGAGTCTTTAGAGAAGTCTCTCAAAGAAGCAAAGGACAATGTGCTTGATTATGTGCTAGGCATGAGATCAAGGATGTCAGAGTACATAAATAAGGAAGCAGAAAACTGGAGGCTAGCCAGGACCTCATGAAGCACTGGTATGATCTTTAGACTACCATGCCTGAATATAATCCAGGACAGTTGGTGTTGGTGTTGGAGCCTGTGGATCCCAGGGCCCTACATGACAAATGGAGTGGGCCTTATCCAATCTTAGAAAAGAAGGGGAGGTTACCTGTTTGGTTGACCTTGGCACCCCCAGAACCCTCATAGGGTTCTGCATATGGACAGATTGAAACCCCACCATGACAGGGCAGATATGACCATATTACTGGTCACTGATGAGGGAGTGGAGAAGGAAACTGAACCAGTGCCTGGCCTCCTCTCCAATAATGTGCAAGATGGGTCAGTGGAGGGAGTGGTACTCTCTTTCAAATTGGCAGACCAATAGCACAGAGACTGCATGCAGGTGCTGGAGCCTTTTGCTAGCCTGTTCTCTTTGACCCCAGGCATTACTGAGTGGTGTGTGTACCACATTGATACTGGTGACATCCTACCTGTCAAAAATAAACTGCACAGGTTGTTTGCCCATGTCAGAGCCAGCATTAAGGCTGAGGTAGCTAAGATGCTGAAGTTGGGGGTAACTGAACCATCTGAAAGTCCATGGGCCAGTCCAGTGGTGCTGGTGCCCAAACTTAGTCCTCCGGGGGGACCAAAAGAGTTAAGGTTCTGTGTGGACAACAGAGGACTGAATGCAGCCTCAAATTCTGACGCTCACACTATACCTAGAGCTGATGAGCTCATTGACAGGTTAGGGGCTGCTCAGTACCTGAGTACTTTTGATTATATTTCAGGCTACTGGCAGATTGCACTCACAGACGGAGCAAAGGAGAGTTCAGCATTCCCCACACCAGAGGGATATTTCCAGTTCAAGGTAATGCTCTTTGGCTTATAAAATGGGCGCTGTGGCGGCCCGATATGAGGGAGTGTGAGCGGATGAAAAACTGGATAAATAGACCCTAACACAGTCTGTAAATAAACCTACCTGCTCCCAGCACGCTCTTATTCTGCCATGGCTTGTTATATGGCCGTTAGGGTCATTGTCGACATTGCTAAGTTAGCATGAGCTCTGCAGCCATGATGCTGCCTTTGCGCACGTTACTACATGACTTTATTTTGCGAGACTCTGTTTGTGCCTTTCAAATGAGAACTGTCTGCTTTCTGCGTTCTCTGCCTGTTTCTGGAGTTTAGTCTGAACACGTTGTGCAAGGTTGATAAACAATGCCCCTTGTTATTCTGGTCTGGTCAGTCCGTAGCACCTAGACAAAACATGCTAACACATGAGCTGATCTCCTACAGACTTTAGCTGGAGGAGGTGCTGGGGTTGCATGGGGCTGGAAGACTACCTGGTTTATTTATATTATGGATACGGTGAATCGCATCGGTAAAACCAACCTTTGGATTGATCCAGCAACATCTAGAAAGGAACTTCCCAAGTGCTACAAGGAGCACAAACTCACTCTTCTCCAGGGGAGCACAACACTAAGCTCTCTGACAGAAACTTTCATTGGGGTAAAAGATACCTAAAGCGTAGAGCCCTTTTTAGATGATATCCAGACTGCCTTAGCTAGGAAACTTTGCACACAATTCAGACATGGGTAACTTCCTCTACGCACATTTACCAGAAAATGGGTGGGCACTTTATCTTCTAAGGGGCATATTTACAAGCCCCTTGCGCCACCGTTGCGTCACGCATGTGACGCAGCGGCGACGCAAACCATGCGCCGCGTTACGCTATATTTACAACGTGACGCATCTAGGGAGATGCGTCACGTAGTAAACCCCTGCGCCACATGAAACCTGCGTCAGGTTTCATGTGGGCGCTACCGGCGCAGGGGGGCATTCCGGCACAGGAACGCCTCGGAAAAGTGACGTAGTGAAATCTACAAGATTTCACGCAGTTACTTTTCCGGCAGCTGGTGCGTCAAATCCTTACGCCGGCTTCAAGCAGGCGTAAGGATTGACGCGCCATGTTAGGGGATAGGGAAGGTTGGAACAGTGCTGGAGTTGCGTCGCGCTTGCGACACAACTTCAGCACTGCGCCAACCTTCCGCCGGCTAGATGCGTCACGCATCTGCTTATCCCTGCGCCACGATGCACCGCATTGTAAATGCGGCGCATCGGACGTGGCGCAAGGGTAAACTTGCGTGACGCATTTTCCCTGGCGCATCCCTGCTGATATGCAGGGATGCGCCATGGAACGTAAATATGCCCCTAAGTGTCCAACTTGTGGTGGAGCCAAGGAATCAGAACTGCATGTACTTTTTTCTGCCCAGCCTAAAAAAAATGTAGATCAAAATGGCTGATACAATTGTGCAGAAATCTGTGGACCCCACATTGCTTAGAAGCATTCAGACTCTTGAAGTATGACATCCAACAACCCATTGTCTTGGCTGTCACAAGATACCTTCTCACAATGTGGTGTACACGCATGTGTTTCCTATGATTTTATTACCCATGTTCAAGTTTAATATTTTATATCTAGGTAAAAGAGCAGGGCAGCTTGTTGTGGATGGCCCTCACCAAGATGGTAATACGGTCCTTTGTTTTTTATGAATTGTTGGCAAGGGGAGAAGATGATTTGGGTCTCAATGAATTTATGTTTGCTCCTCTGCTGTTGCTTGCTATTGCACTTTATGATTTTTGCTGATAGTGGTTTACTATCTGCTTTTGTTTTGAATCATTTTAACTAAGATGTTTTATTAAAAAGGAAAAAGGAATATTTTATATTTTTATGTATTTATTCTGTACTTTTATGGTAATTGCCAAAATAAAGATTTACAAAAAGAATGTACTATGTATATGTGGAGTCGAAATGTAAGATTTCATATTTTCAAATAATGAATCAAACCCTCATCAGAAATCAGTCCATCCAGTTACATAGTTGATAAAAATGATGATTTGTGATTCTGTTTGTCTTAGTTTGTATATTTATCTTTACAACAGATCCTTCCGAACCTAAGCAACTTATAATTACAATTCTGGTTTTCTTAGAAGGAATGGGTAATGGGTTATTTATTGGTCACAACCTTTCTAAATAGCACAAATATATTCCAAAATTCTGAAGAGTAAAGACAGCTTGTTGCAAAGTCATTCTTGTGCCCCGGGCACCCCTCATTTATTTGCTCACAGGTACTGGTAGTAACTGACTCTGACTGCCCCTGGGCTCTGCCTAACCAGGCCCAGGGCCAGTGCTATGCTGAAAAGACACTTAGAATACAGTGAAAAAACCTACATACACTATAGGCTAGGGTACCACTATGATTGGCATGACCTTCCCTATATGGCCCTAGTACATAATAGGGCAGAGGGAACAAAACTTCCTTTAAGTCCCTAGTTTATAATAGGGCATGTAGCTTAGAGACCAGCGACCCTTTCTGCACCTTTCATGTGTGCACTGCTGAGGCCTGAGGTCAGTTTAAAAGTAGCCCTGTGTTGCAGGACTGCTTTTAAAATGCACATTGTGCCCAAACTCGACTTACTTTAATGTTTGGGCGCTTAATAAATTGATACACTACAATGTTGTGGCATATTGGGTACCCCCAGGGTCTCCCCTAGGTTTCCCAGTGGTGGGGGGTCAGGTATTTATAAGAAGGACCCTTATAAACTAAGTTTTATATGCCTTGGGTTTAGTGAAATTTCACTCCCCACATTGTAGTAAAGTGCTTCCCAAAATCGACTTTGTGCTAGGAGCACTGTGGAGTGAGGATTTGCAATATTTGTACATATTAGGAACCCCTAAAGTCTCCCCTAGATATCCCAGGGGTGTGGGGTCCTGTAGATTTAGTCAGGTCCTTATAAAGGATGCTTTATAAGCCCTGAAGTTGGTAAAATTGCCCAAGTCATTTTCTCCAATGCAAATCCCCAGCCATATAGGTTATCATGACAAGAAGTTATTAAAGAATAACTAACATATAGGATGTCAAATAAATATCATTCAAGGACTTCCTTGAATGGTATTGATAAATCCAACAATATGCTTTTGTTGAATTTATCCTAAAATATACAGACAAGAAGCTATAAGACGTCTATAAGCCAACATTCAGCCTTCCTGTGGTCTGTCCTTATTGGTTAGAGTTAAGTGGATTTGCCAGGCTGCTTTGATGAGGTGATAAGTAGCCCCTGGGGTTAGAGAGTCATTCTGGGAGGGCAGGGTTCTGCTACATAGGAATGCCAGAGCAGGAGGAGGGGGCCCTAGACAAAGATCTTCAATAGAAGGAGGAGACAGGCACGAGAAGCCAGTTTAATTTACACCCCTACTCTTTGAACCCAGCCAGATGGAAAGATTAAGGAAGGAATGAGCAGATGCAAGGGGGAGGGACAATATGGAGATGAACTATCTTGAAGGTTTGTTTAACCAGCTCTTGTCTCTCTGCTGGAAAATCAGCCATGTTGACTTTTGGAGAAATGGTGCTCTCTAGGACACTATAGTGGCACACTTTGGAGGATAAGGTCATACTCTGGGTTGTTGCCCTGCACCTCATTGGACAGGAGTGCTCTCCTGCTTGACCCAGGGAACTTGTAATAAGTATCTGAGAGGGACAGAGTCTCTCAGATCTGCTGCTTGAAACTTAAGGATGCAGAAGGACCCATGCTGGAAGTTTGATTTGCACCAACCAGGCCCTGCACTCTGATTGACTGCGCCTGCTGCACAGTCTGGAACTACAGCCCTGTGGATCAAATCTGCTTCAAAAGGACTAAAGAGTGGATGCACTGCAGCCACAGGTTAACAGAGCTCACCTGGACCATCACCACCAAGAATCCCCAGCCTGGAGTGCCACCAGTGGATTTGTAAGGGCTTTGTTCAAGTAAATTGTGGGAAATGAAGCCCCAAACTTTTAAGGACCGTCTTAGAGCTTCCAGACCCTTGAAGTAATTTTTGGACACTTTGGGACCCTCAAAGCAACTTCAGGAAGAAGTTCAAGATGTTTGGAGAAGTTTGGAGCAACTTTGGATAAAAGTGCCATAAGTGGACTGACTCGACCTGGCCAGCTGAGCCAGCGACCCTCAACCGCGAGCTGGCTTGCCGTCCAAGTTCGTCCCGCTGAAAAGCTCCAAAGGTCTGACTTCCAGAGTTTGACCGGGAGTTGGCTGAAAACCCAGCCAGCAGACCCTCACCAAATCCAGCCTTGTGAAGAGCATCGAGGGACCCCGCGAGAAAAAGCTCCATAAAAGTTTCTAAGTCCGAATGTAGAAAATGTGACCGGGACCAACCGCGAGGGTCAAGCCGCCCAATTCAACCATGAGCCGGCCTGAATCTTTGGTTCGTCCCGCTGGAAAGCTCCAGAGGTCGGACTTCCACAAGTTTGACCGAGAACTCAATGCAAGGCAAGTCACCGAACCCTCACCGAACCCGGACTGGCTGAGCGTTTCGAGGGACCCTGGAAGAAAAGCTCCAGAAACGTTTCTAGGCCAGAAGGTAAAATCTTTGACTGAAATCTACTGTCAGAAGGAAGCCGCCCAGGGCTCCATCGCGGTCAGCCTGAAACTTTGACTTTGTCCCGGTCTAGCATGACCAGATGTCCCAATAGGGCTATAGGTTTCTATGTGCTATATAGTGCTAAATCTTTAAAAATTCATATCTCCAGTTCCCTACAATGGATTGTTTTCATTTTGGTGTCATTTTAAAGATAAAAGTATTTCCTAGTTGTATAAATTGGTGTTGGATTTTTATTGTTTGTTGTATCTTCATTATTTACTGAATTTGTGTTTTTAAATGCTTTACATATCATTTTTTTGAAGTTAAGCCTGCCTGCTCGCAGCCAAGCTACCAAGGGTTGATCATGGGTATAATTTTCTAAGACCTATACTGAGCCCTATATTATGTTAGTGGTCTTATCGTCAGTGGAAGATACATATTTACCATTACTAATATTCCACTTTCCAACATTTGGTGGCAGTGGTGGGATGATGACTTGTGTTTGAAAAGTACACCTTTCAGTAAAGTGAATTAAGATTTTTAAAATCCTCTCAATTGCCTTAGAACAAAAACTTTGAGTTTGATTTTTGGAATTTGGACTAAACTGTTTTTTATCCATTGTTTTGATTTTTCCAAAATTGTTCTAAGTCTGTTTTGCTAGTTGTTATGAGCCAAAACTAGGGAACCATGGAGCTAGAGCAGACTAAACTGTATACATTCCTGGATGGCTAATTGTAGGGTCTAGTGTAGGTTTAGGGGGCTGCCTGCATCCAACAAGATTAGGAAGGCAGGGTTGATTGAGTCCCTTAGGGCCTGGGCTGGGGTAGCAGAGGAGATTCAAGGTGGAATGGAGGGTGTCCAACGCAATCTCACCCAGGAGGGGTGAGGATGCTGCTTCTTCCATTTTCTCCTGTGTTAGCCATATGATCCCAGATGGTGGGAGGGGGAAGGGTCCTCTACTCAGGAACCGCCACTGTCCCTTGCAGAGAGACAGCTTGAGGTCAATTAGCTTTGATAGCTTTGGAGCAGAGGAAACTGGAAATGGCTATGAAGAAGTGGGAGAGGGAGGAGGGGATAAAAATAAATGGTGGCAGTGAAAATGATTAAAAGTTTGAGATGTCCAGGGGTGGATTTGAGCCCAAACTTCGCAAGGGTATAGTATCCAAGTACCCAGAAGGGGATGGCATTGATAAGTGGCTAGCAGCCTTTGAGAGGGCCCTTAGAATGAATAGGGTCCACTCTAAGTATTGGAAAACACATCTGTGGGAGTTGATTCCAGTAGCTGGGAGAAATAGGCTCTAGACCCTGAGGAGGGAGGTTGCAGAATAATACCAGCAGATGAAGGCATGCTTTGTTGAGAAACATGGTTTAACCCCAGAGCAGGTGAAGTTCAGATAAACCAACAAAGTCATGGGTAGACTTTTTGGACATTTCACAGAAGGCACTGGAAGGCTGGACTGTTGGTAACAATGTTGACACATTTGAGGGATTGTATAATTTGTTTTTGAGAGAAAACATTTTGACTCATTGTGCTGAAGAGAAGTTGCACCTTACCCAGTGGACTCAAAGCTGTCTAGTCATAGAGACCTAGTCAAGGCAGCTGATGAGTGAGTGAGAACCAGCGTTCCCAGTCAGCACCAGGGGGGTGACCAGAAGAAAGGAGGACAGGTCCCGCCCAAGCGGAAAGCCCAGGGAAAAGAAGGCCAAAAACAGAAGGAGTCCTCCGAAGATCCACAAAAACCTGAACAAGAAGGGAGGGCCTGAGCCAACCTAAGTTCAAAGGGAGGGGGTATCAGGAAAAGAATGGTAGGTTCTTTGATCCCTCAAATGTGGGTATGTGCTCTGACTTTAAACAGTCAGGGCATGAAAAGGGTGATGCTGTCTGCACCAAGAAGCTATCCCCATAAGGGGCCATCCCTGGGACTGCCAGTGTAAGTGTGGGGGTGGAATGGTGCTCCACAGAGGAGTAGGCAGGTGATAGATGTAACCTTAGTGTCCCTGGGTGGGGTGAATATTGCAACCTTTGCTGCTTTACCCCCAAACATGGATAAGTACAGGCAGTGGCCTAAAGTTAATTGGGGCTGAGGTAGAGGCTATCAGAGACACAGGGGCTAGTATAACTATGGTCCTGGGCCAGCTTGTGCCTCAGGAGAGGTTGCTACCTGGTGAGTTTCACCAGGTTACCTATGCAGACAGCACTACTAAACTCCATCCTATGGCTGTGATGGAGTTGGAATGGGGAGCTGTGACAGGCTCTATGAAGGTAGCTGTATCTCCTGTGCTCCCAGTTGAGTGTTTACTGGGCAATGACCTCAAAGCATCTAAGTGGTCAGAAGTGGGAAGGGGTCTCCCAATGAAAATATTGGAGCTCCCTGAGTGGGTATGTGTTGTGGCTAGGTCACAGACAACCCAGAAGGAAAAGGCTGGACACTTGGACCCTGGAACAAAGGGCCAAGCATCCAAGGACAAGGGTACTGGGCCTGGTGAGCCAGCCAGGGAACTCCAGAGGTGCAGGAAGAATCTAACCCTGATGGAGGGACTCCATCTCTGCCAGAGCTGTCAGATTTGACAGAACTGAAAAGGAGCAGATGGACCCTCCAGAGAAGAGTTCAGTAAGGGACAGAAAGACTGTCCCACCCATGAGAGTTTGAGGCGTATTGCCTCTAAGCAGGAAGAAGGGGATGAGAGTGGGTTTCACAGAAACTACTGCGAATATGGACTGCTTCATATAGAGGCCAGAAACCTCAAGGTGGTGCCCCAGAAGTACAGAAAGTTCATCCTGACCTTGGGTCATGATATTCTCTTGGAAGGACATTTGGGACAGACAAAGACTTGGAACTGGTTGGTGAACCATTTCACCTGGCCCCATATGTCTGAAAAGGCAGAGGAGTTTTGCAGCTCCTGTGTCCCCTGTTAGGCCAGTGGCAAGGCAGGGGGCAAGACAAAGGCTTTCCTAATACCATTGCCATTGGTTTGGATTCCTTTTGAAAGGGTGGGAATGGACATTGTTGGTCCCCTGGGCAGGGAATAGGTACATCTTGCTGGTAGTGGACCATGGAACTAGGTACCCTGAAGCAATCCCTCCTAAAACCATAGATCCTCCTGCAGTGGCTAGAGCACTGCTTGGTGTGTTTACCAGAGTGGGTTTTCCAAAAGAGGTGGTGTCAGATAAGGGCACAAACTTTCCCTCCAACTCTATCTGATTGCTATGTGGGATGAGTGTGGTGTCAACTACAAGTTCAACACCCCCTATCACCCACAAACAAATGGTCTTGTGGAGAGGTTTAACAAGACCCTGAAGGGCATGACCAATGGGTTGTCTGAGAAACTTAGGAGGAGATGGGATGTTCTCCTCCCATGCCTACTGTTTGCCAAAGGGAGGCTCCACAGAAAGGGGCTGGTTTCAGTCCCTTTGAGTTGTTGTTTGGACACCCTGTGAGGGGGCCAACGTGCCTACTGAGAGAGTCTTTAGAGAAGTCTCTCAAAGAAGCAAAGGACAATGTGCTTGATTATGTGCTAGGCCTGAGATCAAGGATGTCAGAGTACATAAATAAGGAAGCAGAAAACTGGAGGCTAGCCAGGACCTCATGAAGCACTGGTATGATCTTTAGACTACCATGCCTGAATATAATCCAGGACAGTTGGTGTTGGTGTTGGAGCCTGTGGATCCCAGGGCCCTACATGACAAATGGAGTGGGCCTTATCCAATCTTAGAAAAGAAGGGGGAGGTTACCTGTTTGGTTGACCTTGGCACCCCCAGAACCCTCATAGGGTTCTGCATATGAACAGATTGAAACCCCACCATGACAGGGCAGATATGACCATATTACTGGTCACTGATGAGGGAGTGGAGAAGGAAACTGAACCAGTGCCTGGCCTCCTCTCCAATAATGTGCAAGATGGGTCAGTGGAGGGAGTGGTACTCTCTTTCAAATTGGCAGACCAATAGCACAGAGACTGCATGCAGGTGCTGGAGCCTTTTGCTAGCCTGTTCTCTTTGACCCCAGGCATTACTGAGTGGTGTGTGTACCACATTGATACTGGTGACATCCTACCTGTCAAAAATAAACTGCACAGGTTGTTTGCCCATGTCAGAGCCAGCATTAAGGCTGAGGTAGCTAAGATGCTGAAGTTGGGGGTAACTGAACCATCTGAAAGTCCATGGGCCAGTCCAGTGGTGCTGGTGCCCAAACTTAGTCCTCCGGGGGGACCAAAAGAGTTAAGGTTCTGTGTGGACAACAGAGGACTGAATGCAGCCTCAAATTCTGACGCTCACACTATACCTAGAGCTGATGAGCTCATTGACAGGTTAGGGGCTGCTCAGTACCTGAGTACTTTTGATTATATTTCAGGCTACTGGCAGATTGCACTCACAGACGGAGCAAAGGAGAGTTCAGCATTCCCCACACCAGAGGGATATTTCCAGTTCAAGGTAATGCTCTTTGGCTTATAAAATGGGCGCTGTGGCGGCCCGATATGAGGGAGTGTGAGCGGATGAAAAAACTGGATAAATAGACCCTAACACAGTCTGTAAATAAACCTACCTGCTCCCAGCACGCTCTTATTCTGCCATGGCTTGTTATATGGCCGTTAGGGTCATTGTCGACATTGCTAAGTTAGCATGAGCTCTGCAGCCATGATGCTGCCTTTGCGCACGTTACTACATGACTTTATTTTGCGAGACTCTGTTTGTGCCTTTCAAATGAGAACTGTCTGCTTTCTGCGTTCTCTGCCTGTTTCTGGAGTTTAGTCTGAACACGTTGTGCAAGGTTGATAAACAATGCCCCTTGTTATTCTGGTCTGGTCAGTCCGTAGCACCTAGACAAAACATGCTAACACAGCTGCGCTGCTAGAAACTCGTGCTGTGATATTACGAGGATGCATGTTGTTCAAACACACACTTGGAGAGGGACTTTTCCAGGGAGAAGAGCTATGCTGTTCCTATGATGTAAAACTTCCAACTAGGCACTAAGGTATGCAGTCTGCTGACAAAGCCCAGAGATCTTCCTTTATATAATAAACTTCACCTTACCAAGGGGAGGGTGGTTAGGCCTTATAGTCCTTTTTCCACTGTCTGTATATGATGACATCCCTCTTTATATTCTGTGAAATTGTAACAATGCTAACTGTTTTAGGTTTATGCATTTCGCTGCTGATAGTGGCTCGTATACTGCATTATAGAGCACAATAGTTAAAATAAACCTTTTGAACTATAACAGTGACTCTGACAATTCTTATTGTGGACAAGCATGAGTGAGTGAGCCAAAGGGTATGTCTTGCTACCACGATTCCTGAGAGAGTCCGGAGTGTTGTGTTCTGGGTTGTCTAATCATTTGTAGCTTCATGATTATGTAGGAGAACGAATGAGACACTATAGCTAGTCGGTTTTGGGATTTGGGTACTAAGGTGGTAGGAAGGTTCAGCCCCTATACACCGTGGTCCTGTTTTGCTGCGCATAGTTCTGTGTATGTGCAGAATCCCGGCAACATGGCACTGCCAACGTTTCGTCTGGTACTAATCTGTGAGACTCCTGAGTAGTGCTTGTGCTTGTCCACAATCCCCTCACATCTGTTTCCGGAGACAGTTGTGACAGTGTAGCCTCCTATATTGATATTTTATAGGTTTTTCATGCTTGAATTTTAAAAGGTCTTTCTCTTTCTTTTTATCCCATTATTGCGCTGACACACATAAGTTGTTATTTTCTGCTATTGATTATGGCGGTTGCCATAACACCTCCTAACCGCGCACCAGTCACGGCTTATTTGACTCAATATGGAGTCCCTGCTGATGGTGTTGCGCTTATTTTTGTTGTTGAAGCGGATGCAGCTCACCACTTCAAGGTATTTTATTCTTGGGTCACCTTTCCGGCAGTCCCATATATAGTAACAGTTTCACAAGGTGTTACTTGTTGTAGCAATGTGCTTTTTCCGCCCCAGCATGGGAAAATAGATAGTTCCATTTGGCCTTCCATTCCGACTTTGAAAACAGATTTCAACAATAAGCAGACTCAAAGTGCTATTGTTTCAACAAGAAGTGCCTCTCACTTCAGGTCGAGAGACCTTCGAATAGCAGGTGGCTAGAACATCTAGTGAGATTCAGTCACTTCTGAGCACGAACCTCCCACTTCACTTTGGGGAGCTGATACATCAAATATTTAATGCATCTGACACCAAAGGCCTTGCTCATTTTTTTAAACTTGTGGGATCCGGCCTTGTGACTTCTTTTCAGACGATATTTTGAGTAATACTGGCCTTTATTCATTCTATTTTTTCCAGCGTCTTTGGAGGATTCCCATTAATACTGGTGCTAGCTGGTGGAATCCTGTTCCTTCTGTTCCTACTCCGCAATGGCTGCTCATCTTGTGGTAATGCACAGACCAGGCCAATTGCAGCTGTACAGTGACGGAATGCAACAACTTTTTGGATGCTTGCCATTAGCATCGCTTAGCGTGAGTTATGGACCAACTTTTCACTTTGCCTACTTCACTTGCGTGCAACCTGTGTTCTACTGTCAGCGGTGCCCCTTCTACTGGGCTTTGGATTTATGCCTCTCCAATACGTCATGTTCAGACCCGGATTATGACCAGTTAATGGGTCCCTTGGTGTCCCATGAGCAGGCCTGTTATAGGGATGGACATATGGCGCGTGCAGCTGCACTTGGAGTCTTGGGTGAATGGAATATCTGTGCGGCTGCGCAGAACCTATTGCGACGGAGCTTCATCGAATATCACGCAAGTTGCCCGGATATGTTTTTGGAAGCATCGGATTATGAGGAGCACGTCTGATCCTTTGGTCTACTTGATTGGATGGCATCCCTTTTTTCTACTAACGATAGGGATGACCTTTTGGAACGAATTGCATTCTTAGGTTCACGTACTTTGATGGATTCACCACCTCCATAATAATCACGTCTTACGTGAAACAATTTAAACGACATATTTTTACTTTTCCAATTTGGTTTTTTTGAGGTGCATTTGAACTCCGCTTACCCTTGAAATCTGTTTTGGTCTTTTGTCTATATACTATGACCTTACCAAGGGGAGGGTGTTATATGGCCGTTAGGGTCATTGTCGACATTGCTAAGTTAGCATGAGCTCTGCAGCCATGAGGCTGCCTTTGCGCACGTTACTACATGACTTTATTTTGCGAGACTCCGTTTGTGCCTTTCACATGAGAACTGTCTGCTGTCTGCGTTCTCTGCCTGTTCCTGGAGTTTAGTCTGAACACGTTGTGCAAGGTCGACAAATAATGCCCCTTGTTATTCTGTTCTGGTCAGTCCCTAGCACCTAGACAAAATATGCTAACACAGCTGCCCTGCTGGAAACTTGTGCTTTGATATTACGGGGATGCATGTTGTTCAAACACACATTTGGAGAGGGACCTTTCCAGGGAGAAGAGCTATGCTGTTCCTATGATGTAAAACTTCCATCTAGGCACTAAGGTATGGGATCTGCTGACAAAGCCCAGAGATCTTCCTTTATATAATAAACTTCACCTTACCAAGGGGAGGGTGGTTAGGCCTTATAGTCCTTTTCCCACTGTCTGTGTATGATGACATCCCCCTTTATATTCTATGAATTTTAACAATGCTAACTGTTTTAGGTTTATGCATTTCGCTGCTGGTAGTGGCTCGTATACTGCATTATAGGGCACGATAGTTAAAAATAAACATTTTGAACTATAACACGAGTGAGTGAGCAAAAGGGTATGTCTTGCTACCGCGATTCCTGTGAGAGTTGGGAGTATTGTGTTCTGGGTTGTCTAATCATTTGTAGCTTCATGATTATGTAGGAGAACGAATGAGACGCTATAGCTAGTCGGTTTTGGGATTTTGGGTACTAAGGTGGTAGAAAGGTTCAGCCCCTATACTCCGAGGTCCTGCTTTCCTGTGCATAGTTCTGTGTATGTGCAGAATCCCCGCAACAGGCTCACTGCTGCGAAAAATGAAGGCCTTCCTCCGGCCTGGCTCCGTCATGTATCTCCGTAGCTCTGGGCGACTTAAGCAACTGCTGCCATCTTGGGGGCGGTTCAGCCACGCCCCCCAAGCTCTGTCTGGTTTATCATGTCTGCTCTTTTCCTGATGAATTGAGTACGGTAGCTGAATGAACGTTTGATTTTCATTCATGTGGATAATTGGTATTTTTCATCCATCTTGATGATTGTGAACATTTTAGAATGGATATAGGCAGGAGATGTTGTTTAATCAAGTTAAAGTAAAGATGTTAAGTAATTTTTCGTGGTAGTATGAAGTAATATTGTAAATAGTATTTTTTGACTTATTTTTATTATATTTTTTTGTTTCATTATTTCAGCCCTGATGATGTCCTAAATAGGACGAAACGCGTTGGCTGATTCAGAAATTGAAGTTTTGATGTTAACGATGGAGTTATAAACAGAATTTGGGAATGAAAATCAAACGTGTTTGAAATGAACTTTTGTGATATTTTCAATAAAGAAGAAGAATTCTTAATTGAATCAACTGCCTAAAGATTAATCATTACAAGGACTACAATAATTGATTGTTTTGATATTGGTGCTCCTTCTTTATAAAATTTATTATCACTAAACTCACTCATTCATTAATCCGAACATTGATTTACAGCCTGATTTAGAGTTTAGCGAACAGGTTACTCTGTCACAAACTTGACGTATTTGCTGTCCCCTTTATTTCACTTGTAATAATGCAGATGTGAATATCTGACCTACACCAATTTCTAAATTAAGCCCTTAGTCTCGATTTTACTTCGTCTATCCACAGAAGTAATTTTACTTGTGAAAAGCCTGACCCATTGGTTGTGTCTACACTTGTTTTAGAAATGTCCCCATGTTTAAACCAAGGAGGAAAGTTCTTGTGTAAGTAGCAGCCGATATATACATATTGTTTGCTAGATGGAGAATTCCAATGGTACTCAACTGTGCATCATCACTTGGATGACTTTAAACAGACGGGTTTGGAAACAAAGGCAATATAGCAACTAAACCAATGTTAGTTAATAATTTAGATGCCAACTTCTGTAGATGGCAAATTCAATGGCTCTTAAAGATATTGACTGGTGTGTGGGTTTTTTCATCCAGTCCTACGTAATATTTACTGCCTAAAGTCTGTGGCCCAAGCTTTTATGTGGGAATATTATCCACATATGTCTATGCATGGTCAACATCTGGCTAAAATAAGCTCTTTACAATTATTTCAATTTAGATGCCTGAAATTGATTTTCTTGCTACAGACTCTAGAGATGTTGCACGTGCTTAGATACTATCTGTGCTTAATGGCAGGAAATTTGTGTCTTTGGTGTAGCCATTGGCTGCTGACCAATTAAAAAGTGATCATGCATGGACCGTATCTCTGCTGGCTGTCATATTATTTAAGAGTCACATTCAAAGTTCCAGTCTAACATGTAAACCCCTTTTCCAGGTCTGCATCCTAATTTCACTAATATGCCCAAATATCTACATCTAAGTTCAGTTTAATCCAATTTACAATATGCAACACATGTTTTTCACAATTCTTCTGAACAACAGCAGCTAAAAAAAAATAATAATAAAAAAATAAAAAAGTCTTTTTATGACTGTAGATTGACATGTATTTAATTTGCTTCATAGCTCCTCTCGTACCAGTGTAGAGTGTCAGAACATTTTACATCACACACACATACAGAGACAATGAGTCATACATGTGTAAATCAGTGTATATAAAATGTTACTTAAGACAAAGGGGACTACAAGGTGTAGGATTCACATGTCATCCATACAGGTAGGCATTTTTAATAGTACTCGGCCTGGGGAAGCACAAACTCAGGATTCTGAATGTAACACAGTGGTTAGGACTGACTTTACTAATAAGAATGTATTTCTACCCAAACAAACCTTTTTTTAGCAAAATTAGGATAATGAAAGACTGGGAAAAAACATAACTTTTTAACCTAGATTACGATTGTAACATGAATTAAACAGTAGCAAAAGGATCTCCGTGACAAAAGCAGTAACCCACTAAGCCCTGCACATAAAATACTGTCCTGTGATCTGCATAGTACACTCTCTTTGCGGCAGGCATATTAACCCTCTGCGCTACAGTAGATGAGTAAAAGCTGCTACTAGACAAAACTAGATCAGTAGGTACATTAATCACCAGAGTTATCCTGGCACTTTTATTGTTGTCTGAAAACTGTTGGATATACAAGAAACTCTGCAGTGCTTTTAAAACTGCCACACTGGTACAAAACGGGCCCCCACTATCACAAGTGGCCCTCCCATCCTTCCAGCCTCCCAGGGAAAGGCCTGGTGCCCGGTAGGGCCAGTTCTGCCTTGACTTCTAGAGTGGCAAAGGATCTGAGAGGAGTTTGGGAATGCTCGTGTAAATACATGTTTGTGTGCGTTCCCATACTTCCAAGGCACAATACGTGTTGCATCAACCACTTCCCACTGTATTTTTCACCAAACTCATGACAGACAAATTCCCAATAATAAATGCATATATGCTTGGCTAATATCAATTCCTGGCAGGTGCAAATAAGGTATTTTGGGCCAATAATGACTTTCGAAATGGGGCCCAATGTTTTGAATTCTGCTTTATATGTATAATATATTCTTAAAGCTGTATGGAAAGGGTCCTTACAATTGCACGAGGGCAATTTTACCTGGCTTAGCATGACCTGTTTTTATCTAAATTGTGGGGCATATTTACGTTCCCTGGCGCATCCCTGCATATCAGCAGGGATGCGCCAGAAAATGCGTCACGCAAGTTTACCCTTGCGCCACGTCCGATGCGCCGCATTTACAATGCGGCGCATCGTGGCGCAAGGATAAGCAGATGCGTGACGCATCTGCCGGCGGAAGGTTGGCGCAGTGCTGAAGTTGTGTCGCAAGCGCGGCGCAGCTCCAGCACTGTTCCAACCTTCCCTATCCCTAACATGGTGCGTCAATCCCTTACGCCTGCTTAAAGCAGGCGTAAGGATTTGACGCACCAGCGTCGGAAAAGTGACTGCGTGAAATCTTGTAGATTTCACTACGTCACTCTTCGAGGCGTTCCTGCGCCCGGAACGCCCCGCCCTGCGCCGGTACGCCCACATGAAACCTGACGCAGGTTTCATGTGACGCAGGGGTTTACTACGTGACGCATCTCCCTAGATGCGTCACGTTGTAAATATAGCGCAACGCGGCGCATGGTTTGCGTCGCCGCTGCGTCACATGCGTGACGCAACGGCGGCGCAAAAGTGGCGCAAGGGGCTTGTAAATATGCCCCTGTGTATTCTCCTCCTTATTCAGTGTTGAAAGTGTTTTTTGCAGGTCTCAGACGGAGTCACATCTGTGAACATAAAGAATGCTCTAACGCAATTTTTTTTTTTTTTTTTTTACTACTCCAGCCACCCAATTTGATTGTAAAAGAATGTCATAAACTGGCGTAGGAGATCATTCTAATCCCTGTGCTGCGGTGCTACTGAACCTACTGCACGAATTCTAGCTCGGCTAGTGGTATGAACTGTAAATAAAGCGAAAATATTGTAATTTAAACAGAATGTTTCAGAGGATGCTTGATCAGCGTCAGAGTAGCATAGTTTCATTGTGGAGTTGCACCAAGAACTTTCAGTATCCCGCCCTCTACTGTTTGTACTCATTATGTTAGATTATGTATAAATAAGGACTAAAAGCTTCTGTTCCAAAAGTGTTGACCGACCCCTGCGCTTTATTAAATCGACACCCAGAGTGTAACTACGATAAGGATCAACAGGCCCAGCCATTCTCTCGATTCTTGACACTAGCTCAGATATTACCTTTGCGCATTCACTGCTATCTCTCCCTCGGGTCTGTCTCATGAATGTTTTGAATTCCTTAGTTGCTTTTATCCTGCCACTTCTGCTTGGAATGTGTCCCTTCCACTCACAGACATTTCAGTGAAAATAGTTAATTCTGTTCCTGAATCGCTTCATTCATTCTTTTTCATGACAATGTCCGTTTCATAATGTGTTGTTAGACGATTCACCATCACACATCTAGCCTTGACATTCTGTATCACTTTTCAGGGCCTGGAAAAAAGACAACAGCTCCATTTAGAAAAAAATCATAATGCAGTACCTGCCAAATGTGGTGTGGACTATTAATCTTTCCCACCAGACACCTATAATATTAGCCTTAAATGGCAATATATCAGGGGTTAACATCTGAAACTGGTTGCATTCCAATGAATGCTGCATATATATATATATATATATATATATATATATATATATATATATATATATATATATATATATATTCACTGAAAAAACCATAGGTTTTAGGGACAGTTATAGTTAGTTGGACATTTCACTCGTACAAAACCATAGAAATTCCCCGTTATAGTTAGTTCAGCTAACTATAACTCGCGCTCCGCAATGCACTGCTGATGACGTCACATATTACATCACTCATGACATGGTCAGTGACATCCCTGATGACATCACTCATGACATCTCAAATGACATCACTGATGACATCATCCAGTGACTGTGTGTTTCTGTAAAGTTTAAATATGTTTAATATATATAGGGAAAGGCGTATTGAAGAATGAGTGGGTGTATAAGTGTCTGAATGGATGATTTAGTACGTGAGTGACTGACTCTACAAGTGAGTGATTAAATGTATCTTACTGAATGCATGGGTTAGTGACTAAACTGTGTGAATGTCTGTATCCGTCTGTCTGTTGGTTTGTAAGCGGCTGCATGGCTTTCTGAATAGCTACATGAGTGTCTACATGGGTTATTGATTGATTGTCTGAGTATCTGTATGGGTGCCTGAGTGTTTGTGTGGGTGGGGTGTGTGTGACTCTGTGCATAGATGTGTGAGTTGGTGATTCACTGGGTGCATGGTTTCAAGAGTGCATCTGTGATGGACTGTATGGGTGGGTGAGTGTGTGTATGGGTGTGTTAGTGATTGAATGTATATCTCAGTGGTACATGTGTGAGTAACTACATATGTGAAAGGCAGTATATATGTGTGTTGGAGTATATAAATGGCTATAAGTGAGAGTGTGTGATTGTGAGAGTGGCTGTATGGATGAGTGTGTACTTGTATCAGTGATTGTATAAGAGTGTAAGAATGTGCTAGTATTTGTATGAGTAAGTGAGCTGGTGTGTGTATAACTGTATAGGTGAGTAAATGGGTGTGTGATTAAGTTTTTGCATGACTGACTAGGTGTGTGAGTACCTCTATGGATGAGTGGCGGTGTGTGAGTGTTTATATAGGTGTATGAGTGCATATGATAGTCCTGTACTGAGTGACTAAGTATGAGTGACTGTACGGGTGAGTGAGTGGATGTGTGTGTAGACCTAAGAATAAGTGAGTGGGTATGTAGTTTTTGGTGTTGGAGTGTCTATGGTTTTGAGAATGGCAGTCTGTAATTTAGAGTGGGTGTATCAAAAGTTATATTAGGGTGTGAGAAGATGCATGAAATTATCACATGGATGATGTCATCAGTGATGTCATTTGAGATGTCATCAGTGATGTCATCAGTGATGTCACTGACCATGTCATGAGTGATGTAATATGTGACATCATCAGCAGTGCATTGCGGGGCGCGAGTTATAGTTAGCTGAACTAACTATAACGGGGAATTTCTATGGTTTTGTACGAGTGAAATGTCCAACTAACTATAACTGTCCCTAAAACCTATGGTTTTTCAGTGAATTTCAAAGGTTTTTTAAATGCTAATTTCTAACTATAACGTGTCTGAAACCTATGGTTTTTTCAGTGAATTTCAAAGGTTTTTAAATGCTAATTTCTAACTATAACGTGCCTGAAACCTATGATTTTTTAAGTGAATTTCAAAGGTTTTTTTAAATGCTAGTTTCTAACTATGAACTATGTGAAGAAAGAAAAAAAAACGCACAGAAAGAAGCAAAAGATGTGCAGAAAGAACCAACAGAGGAGCAGAAAGAGGCCTTGTTACAAAATCATACTGTGCCCACAACTTTTTCAGATGGGTACTGGTGGTAACTGACTCTGACTAACCAGAGCCAGTGCTATGCTAAAAGACACTTAGAATACAGTGAAAACACCTACATACACTAGGGAACACTATGCGTTGGGGTACCCCTGTGATTAGCATGACCTCCTCTGCAAGTCCCTAGTACATAATAGGGCAGGGGGATTAAAACTACCTCTTAAAACGCGCTACAGGGCGCGTTTGCACAGTGGTGAAGGAGGGGGGCCTGAGGTGACATGTGTGCAAACGCACCCCGTGGCGCATTTTAAGTTGCGAGATTAAGTCCCCTTGAATTCTGAGGGTCCCTGGGGCCCAACTAGCCCCCAGGTACCTACAGTTAGGACCACAGAGCTGAGTTGCAGAGAGGCGTTCCGAGGCCACGCACCTTTTCACCTCTCTGCAACGCAACTCTGTTGTGCTTACTGAAGGTACCTGGTGGGCTAGTTGGCCCCCAGGGTCCCTCAGGATTCAAAGGGAATTAATTCCCCAACTTAAAACGCAACACAGGGCGTGTTTGCGCACATGTCACCTGAGGCCCCGCCCCCTCCCTTCACCACTGTGCAAACGCGCCCGTGGTGCGTTTTAAGTTGGGGGATTAGGTCACCTTGAATCCTGAGGGTCCTTGGGGCCCAACTAGCCCACTAGGTACTTCCAGTAAGCACCACAGGCCTGCGTTGCAACGCCTGTAACAAATTGTGCAGTTGTGTTTAGGTAGTGAAGAGGGTCGTGCTGGGGGTAGTGTTTTAGGGTTTAGGGTAGTGCAGTGGTGTTTGTGTAGTGTAGGGGGTCATGCTGGGGGTAGATTTAGGGTTTAGGGTAGTGCAGTGGTGTTTGGGTAGTGTAGGGAGTCATGCTGGGGGAGTGTTTTAGGGTTTAGGGTAGTGCAGTGGTGTTTGGGTAGTGTAGGGGGTCATGCTGGGGGTAGTGTTTTAGGGTTTAGGGTAGTGCAGTGGTGTTTGGGTAGTGTAGGGGGTCGTGCTGGGGGTAGTGATTTAGGGTAGTGCAGTGGTGTTTGGGTAGTGTAGGGGGTACTGCTGGGGGTAGTGTTTTAGGGTTTAGGTTAGTGCAGTGGTGTTTGGGTAGTGTAGGGGTACTGCTGGGGGTAGTGTTTTAGGGTTTAGGGTAGTGCAGTGGTGTTTGTGTAGTGTAGGGGTAGTGTTTTAGGGTTTAGGGTAGTGCAGTGGTGTTTGTGTAGTGTAGGAGGTCGTGTTTTAGGGTTTGGGTAGTGCAGTGGTCTTTGGGTAGTGTAGGGAGTCATGCGGGGTAGTGTTTTAGGGTTTAGGGTAGTGTAGGGGGTCATGCGGGGGGTAGTGTTTTAGGGTTTAGGGTAGTGCATTGGTGTTTGGGTAGTGTAGGGGTCATGCGGGGGTAGTGTTTTAGGGTTTAGGGCAGTGCAGTGGTGTTTGGGTAGTGTAGGGGGTCGTGCTGGGGGAGTGTTTTAGGGTTTAGGGCAGTGCAGTGGTGTTCGGGTAGTGTAGGGGGTCGTGCTGGGGGAGTGTTTTAGGGTTTAGGGCAGTGCAGTGGTGTTCGGGTAGTGTAGGGGTCGTGCTGGGGGAGTGTTTGAGGGTTTAGGGCAGTGCAGTCGTGTTCGGGTAGTGTAAGGGGTCGTGCTGGGGGCAGTGTTTGAGGGTTTAGGGCAGTGCAGTCGTGTTCGGGTAGTGTAGGGGGTTGAGCTGGGGGTAGTATTTTAGGGTTTAGGGTAGTGCAGTGGTGTTCGGGTAGTGTAGGGGGTCGTGCTGGGGGTAGTGTTCTAGGGTTTAGGGCAGTACAGTGGTGTTTGGGCAGTGTAGGGGGTAATGCTGGGGGTGGTGTTTTAGGGTTTAGGGCAGTGCAGTGGTGTTCGGGCAGTGTAGGGGGTCGTGCTGGGGGTGGTGTTTCAGGGTTTAGGGCAGTGCAGTGGTGTTCGGGCAGTGTAGGGGGTGGTGTTTCAGGGTTTAGGGCAGTGCAGTGGTGTTCGGGCAGTGTAGGGGGTCATGCAGGGGTGGTGTTTCAGGGTTTAGGGCAGTGGTGTTCGGGCAGTGTAGGGGTCGTGCTGGGGGTGGTGTTTCAGGGTATGGGGCAGTGCAGTGGTGTTCGAGCAGTAAAGGGGGTCGTGCTGGGGGTGGTGTTTCAGGGTTTAGGGCAGTGCAGTGGTGTTCGGGCAGTGTAGGGGCGGTGCAGGGGGTGGTGTTTCAGGGTTTAGGGCAGTGCAGTGGTGTTCGGGCAGTGTAGGGGGTGCTGCAGGGGGTGGTGTTTCAGGGTTTAGGGCAGTGCAGTGGTGTTCGGGCAGTGTAGGGGTCATGCAGGGGTGGTGTTTCAGGGTTTAGGGCAGTGCAGTGGTGTTCGGGCAGTGTAGGGGGTCGTGCTGGGGCTGGTGTTTCAGGGTTTAGGGCAGTACAGTGGTGTTCGGGCAGTGTAGGGGTCGTGCTGGGGCTGGTGTTTCAGGGTTTAGGGCAGTGCAGTGGTGTTCGGGCAGTGTAGGTGGTCGTGCTGGGGCTGGTGTTTCAGGGTTTAGGGCAGTGCAGTGGTGTTCGGGCAGTGTAGGGGTCATGCTGGGGGTGGTGTTTAGGGTTTAGGGTAGTGCAGTGGTGTTTGGGTAGTGTAGGGAGTCATGCTGGGGGGAGTGTTTTAGGGTTTAGGGTAGTGCAGTGGTGTTTGGGTAGTGTAGGGGTCATGCTGGGGGTAGTGTTTTAGGGTTTAGGGTAGTGCAGTGGTGTTTGGGTAGTGTAGGGGGTCGTGCTGGGGGTAGTGATTTAGGGTAGTGCAGTGGTGTTTGGGTAGTGTAGGGGGTACTGCTGGGGGTAGTGTTTTAGGGTTTAGAGTTAGTGCAGTGGTGTTTGGGTAGTGTAGGGGTACTGCTGGGGGTAGTGTTTTAGGGTTTAGGGTAGTGCAGTGGTGTTTGTGTAGTGTAGGGGTAGTGTTTTAGGGTTTAGGGTAGTGCAGTGGTGTTTGTGTAGTGTAGGAGGTCGTGTTTTAGGGTTTGGGTAGTGCAGTGGTCTTTGGGTAGTGTAGGGAGTCATGCGGGGTAGTGTTTTAGGGTTTAGGGTAGTGTAGGGGGTCATGCGGGGGTAGTGTTTTAGGGATTAGGGTAGTGCATTGGTGTTTGGGTAGTGTAGGGGGTCATGCGGGGGTAGTGTTTTAGGGTTTAGGGCAGTGCAGTGGTGTTTGGGTAGTGTAGGGGTCGTGCTGGGGGAGTGTTTTAGGGTTTAGGGCAGTGCAGTGGTGTTCGGGTAGTGTAGGGGGTCGTGCTGGGGGAGTGTTTTAGGGTTTAGGGCAGTGCAGTGGTGTTCGGGTAGTGTAGGGGGTCGTGCTGGGGGAGTGTTTGAGGGTTTAGGGCAGTGCAGTTGTGTTCAGGTAGTGTAAGGGGTCGTGCTGGGGGAGTGTTTGAGGGTTTAGGGCAGTGCAGTCGTGTTCGGGTAGTGTAGGGGTTGAGCTGGGGGTAGTATTTTAGGGTTTAGGGTAGTGCAGTGGTGTTCGGGTAGTGTAGGGGGTCGTGCTGGGGGTAGTGTTCTAGGGTTTAGGGCAGTATAGTGGTGTTTGGGCAGTGTAGGGGGTAATGCTGGGGGTGGTGTTTTAGGGTTTAGGGCAGTGCAATGGCGTTCGGACAGTGTAGGGGGTCGTGCTGGGGGTGGTGTTTCAGGGTTTAGGGCAGTGCAGTGGTGTTCGGGCAGTGTAGGGGGTGGTGTTTCAGGGTTTAGGGCAGTGCAGTGGTGTTCGGGCAGTGTAGGGGGTCATGCAGGGGGTGGTGTTTCAGGGTTTAGGGCAGTGGTGTTCGGGCAGTGTAGGGGGTCGTGCTTGGGGTGGTGTTTCAGTGTATGGGGCAGTGCAGTGGTGTTCGAGCAGTAAAGGGGTCGTGCTGGGGGTGGTGTTTCAGGGTTTAGGGCAGTGCAGTGGTGTTCGGGCAGTGTAGGGGTCGGTGCAGGGGTGGTGTTTCAGGGTTTAGGGCAGTGCAGTGGTGTTCGGGCAGTGTAGGGGGTGCTGCAGGGGGTGGTGTTTCAGGGTTTAGGGCAGTGCAGTGGTGTTTGGGCAGTGTAGGGGGTCATGCAGGGGGTGGTGTTTCAGGGTTTAGGGCAGTGCAGTGGTGTTCGGGCAGTGTAGGGGGTCGTGCTGGGGCTGGTGTTTCAGGGTTTAGGGCAGTACAGTGGTGTTCGGGCAGTGTAGGGGTCGTGCTGGGGCTGGTGTTTCAGGGTTTAGGGCAGTGCAGTGGTGTTCGGGCAGTGTAGGTGGTTGTGCTGGGGCTGGTGTTTCAGGGTTTAGGGCAGTGCAGTGGTGTTCGGGCAGTGTAGGGGTCATGCCGGGGCTGGTGTTTCAGGGTTTAGGGCAGTGCAGTGGTGTTCGGGCAGTGTAGGGGTCTTGCTGGGGCTGGTGTTTCAGAGTCTAGGGCAGTGCAGTGGTGTTCGGGCAGTGTAGGGGGTCTTGCTGGGGCTGGTGTTTCAGGGTTTAGGGCAGTGCAGTGGTGTTCGGGCAGTGTAGGGGGTCGTGCTGGGGGTGGTGTTTCAGGGTTTAGGGCAGTGCAGTGGAGTTTGGGCAGTGTAGGGGTCATGCTGGGGCTAGAGTTTCAGGATTTAGGGCAGAGCAATGGTGTTCAGGCAGTGTAGGGGTTTTGCTGGAGGTGGTGTTTCAGGGTTTAGGGCAGTGCAGTGGTGTTTGTGCAGTGTAGGGGGTGGTGTTTCAGGGTTTAGGGCAGTGGTGTTCAGGCAGTGTAGGGGTCTTGCTGGGGTTGATGTTTCAGGGTTTAGGGCAGTGCAGTGGTGTTCGGGCAGTGTAGGGGGTCAAGGCTGGGGGTGGTGTTTCAGGGTTTAGGGCAGTGCAGTGGTGTTCCGGCAGTGTAGGAGGTCGTGCAGGGGGTGGTGTTTCAGGGTTTAGGGCAGTGCAGTGGTGTTCGGGCAGTGTAGGGTGTCGTGCTGGGGGTGGTGTTTCAGGGTTTAGGGCAGTGCAGTGGTGTTCGGGCAGTGTAGGGTGTCGTGCTGAGGGGTGGTGTTTCAGGGTTTAGGGCAGTGCAGTGGTGTTCGGGCAGTGTAGGGGGTCGTGCAGGGGTGGTGTTTCAGGGTTTAGGGCAGTGCAGTGGTGTTTGGGCAGTGTAGGGGGTCGTGCAGGGGGTGGTGTTTCAGGGTTTAGGGCAGTGCAGTGGTGTTCGGCCAGTGTAGGTGGTCTTGCTGGGGGTGGTGTTTCAGGCTTTAGTGCAGTGGTGTTCGGGCAGTGTAGGGGTCTTGCTGGGGGTGGTGTTTCAGGGTTTAGGGCAGTGCAGTGGTGTTCGGGCAGTGTATGGGGTCTTGCTGGGGCGGGTGTTTCAGGGTTTAGGGCAGTGCAGTGGTTTTCGGGCAGTGTAGGCGGTCGTGCTGGGGCTGGTGTTTCAGGGTTTAGGGCAGTGCAGTGGTGTTCGGGCAGTGTACGGGGTTGTGCTGGGGCTGGTGTTTCAGGGTTTAGGGCAGTGCAGTGGTGTTCGGGCAGTGTAGGGGGTCGTGCTGGGGGTGGTGTTTCAGGGTTTAGGGCAGTGCAGTGGTGTTCGGGCAGTGTAGGGGGTCGTGCTGGGGCTGGTGTTTCATAGTTTAGGGCAGTGCAGTGGTGTTAGGGCAGTGTAGGGGGTCGTGCTGGGGGTGGTGTTTCAGGGTTTAGGGCAGTGCAGTGGTGTTCGGGCAGTGTAGGGGGTCATGCTGGGGGTGGTGTTTCAGGGTTTAGGGCAGTGCAGTGGTGTACGGGCAGTGTAGGGGGTCTTTCTGGGGGTGGTGTTTCAGGGTTTAGGACAGTGGTGTTCGGGCAGTGTAGGGGGTCTTGCTGGGGGTAGTGTTTCGGGGTTTAGGGCAGTGCAGTGGTGTTCGTGCAGTGTAGGGGGTCGTGCTGGGGGTGGTGTTTCAGGGTTTAGGGCAGTGCAGTAGTGTTCGGGCAGTGTAGGGGATCGTGCAGGGGGTGGTGTTTCAGGGTTTAGGGCAGTGCAGTGGTGTTCGGGCAGTGTAGGGGGTCGTGCTGGGGGTGGTGTTTCAGGGTTTAGGGCAGTGCAGTGGTGTTCGGGCAGTGTAGGGGTCGTGCTGGGGCTGGTGTTTCAGGGTTTAGGGCAGTGCAGTGGTGTTCGGGCAGTGTAGGGGTCTTGCTGGGGGTGGTGTTTCAGGGTTTAGGGCAGTGGTGTTCGGGCAGTGTAGGGGGTCTTGCTGGGGGTGGTGTTTCAGGGTTTAGGGCAGTGCAGTGGTGTTCGGGCAGTGTAGGGGTCTTGCTGGGGGTAGTGTTTCAGGGTTTAGGGCAGTGCAGTGGTGTTCGGTGCAGTGTAGGGGGTCGTGCTGGGGATGGTGTTTCAGGGTTTAGGGCAGTGCAGTAGTGTTCGGGCAGTGTAGGGGGTCGTGCAGGGGTGGTGTTTCAGGGTTTAGGGCAGTGCAGTGGTGTTCGGGCAGTGTAGGGGGTCGTGCTGGGGTGGTGTTTCAGGGTTTAGGGCAGTGCAGTGGTGTTCGGGCAGTGTAGGGGGTCGTGCTGGGGGTGGTGTTTCAGGGTTTAGGGCAGTGGTGTTCGGGCAGTGTAGGGGTTTTGCTGTTGGTGATATTTCAGGGTTTAGGGCAGTGCAGTGGTGTTCGGGCAGTGTAGGAGGTCTTGCTGGGGGTAGTGTTTCAGGGTTTAGGGCAGTGCAGTGGTGTTCGGGCAGTGTAGGGGTCATGCTGGGGGTGGTGTTTCAGGGTTTAGGGCAGTGCAGTGGTGTTCGGGCAGTGTAGGGGGTCGTGAAGGGGGTTGTGTTTCAGGGTTTAGGGCAGTGCAGTGGTGTTCGGGCAGTGTAGGGGGTCGTGCTAGGGTATGTGTTTCAGGGTTTAGGGCAGTGCAGTGGTATTCGGGCAGTGTAGGGGGTCGTGCTGGGGGTAGCGTTTTAGGGTTTAAGGCAGTGCAGTGGTGTTTGTGTAGTGTAGGGGGTCGTACTGGGGGCAGTGTTTTAGGGTTTAGGGTAGTGCAGTGGTGCTTGTGTAGTGTAGGGGGTCGTGCTCGGGGTAGTGTTTTAGGGTTTAGGGTAGTGCAGTGGTGTTTGTGTAGTGTAGGGGGTCATGTTTTAGGGTAGTGCAGTGGTGTTTGGGTAGTGTAGGGGGTCGTGCTGGGGGTAGTGTTTTAGGATTTAGGTTAGTGCAGTGGTGTTGGGGTAGTGTTTTAGGGTTGTGCAGTGGTGTTTGTGTAGTGTAGGGGGTCATGCTGGGGGTAGTGTTTTAGGGTTTAGGATAGTGCAGTGGTGCTTCTGTAGTGTAGGGGGTCATGCTGGGGTAGTGTTTTAGGGTTTAGGGTAGTGCAGTGGTGTTTTTGTAGTGTAGGGGGTCATGTTTTAAGATGCAACGCTCCAATACCTGACCAGTCTGCACTACATAAAACTGCAAAAAAACTAAAAATAAAAAGTGTTTTGCACACTTTTGTCATTGGGCTATATGTGGGCTACATCTGGGTAATATTTGTGCTACATTTGGGCTCTTTTTTCACTGGTGGCCATCTTGGAAGACTTCTTTGTTATGAAGTTTCCTAATTTCCTCATTTACTGCAGTCTCCTCAGTAGGAAATGCTTTCAGTTTTTACTTTGATTCCATCAAGAAGGCATTCAGATGTGTCACACATTTGCCATAAATTCAGAATGTTATTACTCTAGTTGTTCATTAGATCACTGTAGTAAAGCTACTGCTCACCAAGGAGTTAACTGGAAGTCTACTGCTGGTATTGAAAGTGATTGTTTCAGTCTGCATGTCAGAATTTTCTAATGAAATAGAAGAGGATTTGAGATCTCACTTAAAACATGCACTAAATTTTCTTTTTGCAGCACTAGCCATAATTTCTATGGCAAAATGAACCCCTCATTTTGTTCCTTTTTAAATTAAATGTTTTAAGTGTTACCAGTTTATTCCAATCAAGATGGCTTCAGGTGTGCCATACTTTTTGTCATAAGTAAGGCTGTTAGCACTCTAGTTGTTCTTTAGAACACTCTGGGAAGCTGCAGTAGAACACAAAGGCATCAACTGACAGGCTGCTCCTGTTGAAATATAACAGGAAGATATTTGAGATCTCACTTAAAACATGTCCTAATTTTTCTTTCTACAGCACTAACCATAATTTCTATGGCAAAATGAACCCCCTCATTTTGTTCCTTTTAAATTAAATGTTTTAAGTGTTACCAGTTTATTCCAATCAAGATGGCTTCAGGTGTGCCATACTTTTGTCATAAGTAAGACTGTTAGCGCTCTAGTTGTTCTTTAGAACACTCTGGGAAGCTGCAGTAGAACACAAAGGCATCAACTGACAGGCTGCTCCTGTTGAAATATAACAGGAAGATATTTGAGATCACACTTGAAACATGTCCTAATTTTTCTTTCCAGAGCACTAACCATAATTTCTATGACAAGATGAACCCCATCATTTTGTTCCTTTTTAAATTAAATGTTTTAAGTGTTACCAGTTTATTCCAATCAAGATGGCTTCAGGTGTGCCATACTTTTGTCATAAGTAAGGCTGTTAGCACTCTAGTTGTTCTTTAGAACACTCTGGGAAGCTGCAGTAGAACACAAAGGAATCAACTGACAGTCTCTGCCCTTGTTGGATGTACATGTTTTACTGAGAATGTCAGACTTCATTCTCACATGACTGAGAAAGATAATGTGAATTTACAGAAAATATGCTCTCATTTTAGCTTCTGGGGCACCTTCCAAAACTGTATGGGACAAGCATGTGAAAATAGTTTTCTCTCAAACATGATTCATGATATCCCAGCAGAAGGTTTTTCACAGGGTAAAAT
Organism: Calotriton arnoldi; assembly: GCA_963921515.1. Lineage (NCBI taxonomy): Eukaryota > Metazoa > Chordata > Amphibia > Caudata > Salamandridae > Calotriton > Calotriton arnoldi. The sequence goes on along the minus strand of CAWUFW010011665.1, from coordinate 431,191 downwards.
CACCTTAGAACACACCACAATTCCTGAAATTAGTATGGTACCATCAACAAATGAATTCTAATGTAACTAAAGTCTGTTATCACCCTTTATAGTTCTCCTTTTGGTAACCCTCAAAATCTTCGATTCACTACAATGCATTTCAATGGGGTACTATCATTTATATTGGTCCCAAGATGGCTGCCAGCAATTCCAGGATGAAGTGCTGACAGCCAATCAGATCTCACGATGACATGTGTGGTTAGGCTCCGCCCAGATATATATGTGTTTTTACTTTTGATTTTCTCAGCAACTACTGAACGGATTTACACCATTTAACAAAAAGGGTTCTTTTTGAACCAAGAACTACCTCTTTGCCAAATTTGGTGTAATTCCGTTCAGCAGTTCGGGCTGTAGCCTTGCATAAAGTTTCCTATGGGAAATTGATTTTTGACTCTTATTTTTTTAATTTCTCCGCAACTACTCAACGGATTTACACCATTTAACAAAAGGGTTCTTTCTGAACCAAGAACTACCTCTTTGCCAAATTTGGTGTAATTCCGTTCAGCAGTTCGGGCTGTAGCCGATGTCTAAAGTTTCCTATGGGAAAATGAATGGGGAAAACACGTTTTGGGACCCCCTTTTTCTCGGCCCCGCTTGACGAATCACCCTGATACTTTCAGGGTAGGAGTGGACCGGAGCGGGCCATAAAGTTTGAAACTTTCGCGAAGATTCGTCAACCGACGCAAGAGTTATTTCAAATAGAATGTCGCGGATTTCCTATGGAAAATAGGTCCTAACTATAACTATCTACTGGCGACCGCTTCTCGTGACGCTTCCTATCTGCCAATTGTCGACAGACCCAGTAGGCACTGACCTCAGCCACACTCAGAGAAAGGCTTGAATCAAAGTTCGTCGTGGACTATGCAGTAAAATTTATTGTGAAATACACCACAAAATTAACACAGGCATAATGCCTGCCATGATTCGTTTCACTCGTCAAAGCAAGCTTGATCATATATATATATGTATCCCAATCCAGAAATTAGCACTTATTAAATGTAATAAGGTAACCCAGTGTTAGTCAACGGGAGACATAGGCCTTACAACAGCAAGTTTTTCACTGCCAGGACATGTAGAACTTAAGTACACATGTCTGACTTTTTAAATACAATGCACACTGCCCTATCAGCCTTTAAGGCATACCTTAGGGGTGACTTATAAGTATTATAAAGGAAGATTTGGGCATGGCAAAAACATTTTTTGTCAGGTCAAAATAGCAGTTTAAAACTGCATTGCATGCTGCAGTGGCAGGCCTGAGACATGCTTTAAAAGGCTGCTTTAGTGGGTGGCATAATGAGTGCTGCTTTCCACTAGTAGCATTTAATTTACATGCCTGATACATGTAATACCATATACAAGGGTCCTAAAGTATGTAAATGAAATGTACCAATCAGGTAGATGCCAATCGTGCCATGCTTTAGGAAAAGAGCACAAGCACTTTACCACTGGTTAGCAGGGGAAAAGTGCACAGAGTCCTAATGCCAACAAAAATCAGGTTCACCAGGAGAAGCCAAAAAAAATTTGGGGCAACTCTGTAAAAAGAGCCAGGTCCAGCAAAAACCAGTTAGCATAGTTCTAACTCTTTCAATTTGTTTTCCTCCAAAAGATTATTTCCTCCTTTCCTACACAGTCACATATCTGAACAGCACCAATACCCTAAGCGCTGGCACTCATTGCACCATATGGAACACCTTCCAAAATAACCCCTTCAGAGTGAGAACTTTAACTATAGCACACTTATTTAAACTTTTTCTGTCCAATCTTTAAACATTTGTACAATATGTGCTTAACGTTCCACAAAACAAACAATCCAAAAGCACACTAACACCAGTCGTATTGGGTTTCAATCCATCAATATTAATGTCATGTCCAGAATACTCTATTTGATGCTGTCTAGATTTGCACTCATCTCTTTGTTAATGTGCCACCTATACTTAAAAAAGTCCACAGTTTATTCAACCTCACTTCATACTTTACCACATAAACCAAGACATTACAAAAACCACCTTTCAGAATTTTTTTAGATGAGTGGCACTATTTGACTTCATAAGTAGGTTCGAGATAAATCTAACATAGACCCCCCAACCCCAAACACCCCCGTTAAATATTCCTAGTGAAATCAATTTTCCAAGGCAAGAAAAAGGACACTTTCCAGCATCACATTGGGTACCATAGGTCAGGAGATGGGACAGTATGCTTTCATTTTATTTTTCTTAACAACACCTCACTTAGTAGCCTCTGTTAGATCAGAAACTACTTGTCACACATAATGAACCTTCTTGGTGAATGACGGAGGAGGTTTACCAAAAATACTCCCCAGTGTCTGATTGCCTTCTATTGACTGACCCAATGTAAGGTACCTTCTATTGAATTTAAACGAGGCAATGTGGCACTGAACATTTCAGACAGCATCTTATCTTTTGGACCCCCACAATCCCGAAAAATCTCTTCTCTCGGGCGAGAGAGTTAGCCACAGAAAAACAGTCTATTTGATTTTTGGTTTCAACGCTACATATAGATTAGGGAGGTATGAGAACCCTAGCATTAATTCTCCCTTATCCATCATGTGTATGTCTTTATTTATACAAAGTTTTTTTATTGTGCCTCTACATATTCTTCGTCGATTTAAATTTCTGAAAAAGATAAACTCTGTATTACGGGGGTTAGAGGCCGAAAAGATGTAAGGCAAGCTTAAAAATCCGTCATTCTTCATTCACTCCCTGGTATAAATGAATGTGGATGGATGACGTGTGGAAAGGTGTTTTTTCAAAAGTATCCTGAATTGAAGGTAGCTGCCTTGAACTTGGCACTCCAGAGTTCCTGGCCTTAAATCCAAAGAATACTCCACTGTGTACCATGTTTTAGTCTTTTGAATGAACACTGCCGGAGCAACTGAGAGCAGGCGGATTGATATGGCATGGTGACCCAGCAGGACTCTTTCACTTCGTTTTACATTTGGTCTTGGCTTCACCTTGAGCCAGTTCTATGCTTTCAAGGCTTGCTTGATACGTCCATGTCTCTGACTCAGGCCTAGTGTTTCAGTCCTTGAAGCCTAGTATTTAGTATTTTGGGCATGTTGAAGTATATGTCACAGTTATCATGGGGTGCAATGCTCAGTGCTCTATTCAGTTATTAGTGTATACGAGAACCAGTGTAAACGTTGTTCCCATGATGAGCGCAATGATTTGAGGAACGAGATTGAGGGCAGATTCAAAACTAACTCCAAGATTTTGGGACTATTGTGGTGTGAGGCCATGCAAAAGGGGAGACTCTGGGAAATCCCAGACTACAATTCAGACTTCAGTCTTTGATCCATGCAATGAATGAAAGCTCACCTTCACTCAGAGTCTGATATGGAGTATTGATCCTTGCGTGCTCTACAGTGCTAATCTCCAGACAGATCCCTGCTGCTCCCTGGGTCCAGGCCCAGTAACAGTTCATCTCCTTCCTGTTACTTCTTGCATTTTTATAGTCTCAGACTTTTGCCCGAGTGTAACCTTCTAAATGGTTTGCACACTTGATCTCATACTCTCGTCCTGGTCCTTATCTGTCCCTTTCACTCACAGGTGCTTTCACCGTATAATTTTCGTGACATCAATGCACTTGAAGAATGGTGGCCACCTCTGAGCTCAAATGCCCCCCCTGACCTCCCCCTACTCTGCTGCAGCACAGAGTGAGCCCAAGGATTCCCTTCATGCTGAGGACCAAGTGTGCTGTGCGGGTGAACCCCCTGCGCTAAGAGCAGTGAGATAGTGCTTAACACATTTTCTGTTTGTCTTCTCACTCAATCCAAAATGAATTGCTCCAGAATTATGCTCCGTCCTGGGATGTAATGTTTAATCAAATGTTGAACGCACCTCAATCCCACTGAAGCCGCCTCCTCTGTCAGCATCATTAGGTGCAGGTAGACGTTCATCATCATTGTAGCATGGGGGAAGATTGGCCTTTTCGTTTTTCACGAGATAAATTGAACTACAAACAGCAATGTTGTAACTCAGAAAGCATTTTCTCCATGGCTTCCACTATAAAATATTTTTTCCTAGGTTTGGCAGGTTAAAAGTGGGATGAGGTAGACGGCATTTTTTCCTCAATACTTACAAACGTTATACAGAATAAGACACTCCCACAGCAGAAACTAAAGAAACACAATTTAGGCACAGATATCCATCAATAGCTGACACATTGCTCTATGTCTGCAAGCCCTATCCTGTGCACAAATTCACACTGTGAAATACACGAAGATAACTCACAGTTTCGAAGAAAAAGCCTGACCTGAAATAAAATGCCCTGTCCAGCCATGCCGGAAGAATCCCCCACAGCAGTGCCTGCAGCCACCCAGAAGCAAGGAGGCTACGCTCGTACTACATTATTTTCTCCTCACCTCAAAGTATGCCACAAGTTTGGCTTCCAAAGATCTTTCACTTCATGAAATGTCTCGCAGGGATGTCGCACAGAAGGCACGCCTTCTTTGGGAGCAGATACTATCCCTCTTGCCCTCCAACACATGATCACACAAATATGTTTTGTAACATGCTGGACAACCAAACTCATAGACAACAAATTAGATCCTGCACTTAAGACAGCATGACTGTCCTGCTTACCTTGCAGGCAATGGTGAATAACATTGTCCCGGCCTTCTTAGACATTCAAAAGACCCCAGGCCTCAAAATGTACACTTCAGTGCATAGAGCACTATGTTTTCATTGCAGCCACTCTATGCTCCATAAGAGACAGATCTGTTGTCCCACTGCCAGCCTCCAACCCAGCATTTACCATGTTTCACAATGAGTCGGACGCTGACTCCCAACAGAAAAACTATTAATGAGGTGGCCCGTCTATGTTTTTTTTTACAAAAAGTTCCTTACACTGTGAGGGGTTCGAGAATTTTTCAGCTCACAGAAGGTGATGCAGAACACGGTGCAAAGCATAGCAGTGACACAGTCTCTTTGAGCAAAAAGCCCTAGGGACAGAATCCTGAACAGCTGTGCAGGCTCAGAGGTAAACACCTGCGTTTATGCGTTTCCACTCTCTAAAGTGCATACATTGAATTCAGAATTTTGCATTAAGTACAAACAGCACAGCTCGGAAACAGAGAGAAGCAACAACTGCTCATTGTTTCTGGTCTGTGCCATATGCAGTTTGTGCATTAAATCAGATTGTGTGATCAGATTCAGCAGAATCTAATGCACATGCATAAAAGCAGGCACTCAGCAGTGCTTCTAGGAAGTGCAATTGTTCATGAAACGACCAAGGTTTTACATTATTTTGACAAATATTTAGCTTTTCTTAGTTTGTTTATTCTATGTAGTCAGTGAATGTTCAGTGTGTATTTCTCCTGTAGTGTCTTCAGATCTGCTGAGCTGCTTCTAGCATTGTGTGGTTTTCTTTTCCTGTGGTCTGGCTGCACTACCGGAGCATTTTCCTGATTTTCCTGTATCTGTATCTTTTAGTGATCTCTTGGCTGAGTAGATCTCTGTGGTTTAATAGGCTAAGTCATACAAAGACTGTAGGTTTCTACAAGGACTCTATTTTTATTTTGATGGCTGAACATACTTTCGCTGCAGGTTTTCATCTTATATTCTGTGCGGGTGCATTTGAAGTCAGTTCACTTATTTTTTTCGCTTAAACTTTTGTTCACATTTTTTATCTTCCCACCACCGGAAACTTAATTGAAATGTTTTCGATAAAGGCACTTATGGGACCTTAATCATTTTGATCCGTTCCGTAGAGTGTTGTTTCCAAATGCTGTCGTTTGAGTTGCTATATTGCCTCTTACATCTCTTTTTCTTCTCTGACTGCTACAGTAATATGTCCTATATCTAGTAAGGCATTTACACATTCTAAAATTCTCATGTCATGCCACCATCAAATGGAGTGGACAAAAGACCATGCGAAAATGAGACAACAATAGTATAAGAAATTGGACTATTAATAATAATAATAATAAACTTTTTTCGGTCGGATGACCGTAAAAGTGCAATGTGCAGATAAAATACATATTAAAATTACACATATTAATATATACAAAAGACAGAAACACAGATATCAAGTAGCAGCTTAAAAGTACAACAAGAACCTTCTGGTTAGACAGGCAAGACCATTAGCAGCAAAAAACCTCTGAAAACCTACAGAGGGCTAAAAGGATCCATCATGCTGCCCTGAGTTTCCAGGCCAGCAGACGTTTTTCGGGGCCTCGAGGTCAAACCCGTGTGACATTAGTCTTGAGCTAATAATTAAAACCATATAAAAATACGGACTGTACATCCAGATACACAGTACATGCCAAGGGTTGAATCCAGATTGGCCACTAAAGTGCAAACACTACTTCAGGGTAACCAACAATTAGCGGGTAGCACCCAATGTCCACCACACTTTGACACATATATATGTCAGCAGTAGACACTCGTTTGTTTTTTTATTTCCATAGGGCAATTATTGTATGCTATCAGGGCTAACATGCTCTACATTCTTCCATCTCTGCCAGCAAGTACCCAGAACTAAAATTATGTGTGTATGTACAGTTTGCACCTTCTCTACTAACAAGGGTGGGGATTCCCTCCAGGCAACCCTTTCAATCTGATGTTCCAGGCTCATTGTAAACAGCGTTGACCCGTGCATGTAAGAGTGGAGTGGAGGTGGGGCCGGGTGGGGGAGGATTTCGAAGGATGATGATGAGGGAAAATTAAATAAATAACTAATTTACCCTCATCATCGTCCGTCGAAATCCCCCCCACTCGGCCCCACCCCCCTACCGCTCTGACCTGCACGGGCCACGTATGATTGTAAATAGCGTGCTACCGCAAAGACTATTGTTTCCTTCGTATCACTTTTCAAAATTCTTAATGCCTCCCAATAGTGCCTACCCTCTCTAGATTGCACACTGCAATTATCCACTTCTTACGCTGTGATATATACCTACGGCAGAATAAGAAAAAGTGAGCTTCTGTTTCTTTTACCTGGGGGCAGTAAGGGCAATGATATGGTGTTCAGCCTAATTCATCCCATTTGGATGTGAGCTATCTTAGGGGTAATGAACCTCTTCTGAACTGCACATACAAGTGTTTTGCTGCTTGGGGATAGATTCTATGCATAAAGCGTTCAAAATTAGGAGAATATTTGTGGCTCAAGAACTGCCCTGTTGAACTCCCATTTTTTGTCAAACATATGTTTATTAGCATTTAGGTATAAACTGCAATACCATATGACAAAGAAAAGATCAAGTGGAGCTGACAAAGTACAGCAGTGGTAAAAGTCCAGGGTTGATGCATATTATAAGGTATAGTTCCAAGCCATCTTCCCATAAAAGATCTAAAGTAACAGGTACAGAGTTCGATATTTGCAAGGCCCAGAATGTGTCCACAGTAAAAAAGAAAATGATGCATTCAGCCCGTCTTTCTTTTGTGACAGGTTTTAACTTTAACCCTTCCAACTGGGAAGGAACCCCTGTATAAAAAGAAAACCCCCAAAACAGAACCCCCATAAAGAAAGGAAAATATAATAAAAGACCCACCCCCTCCCTACTAACAAAATAATGGTGGCGGCAACATGTTATCAGAGTATTACAAGGTTCGAGTCATGTACAGATAATTTAAAATTGAAAGAGATGCATATCTCTAATGGATGGAGGACAGACTGATGAGGGCAATCCCTTCGTAAGAAAGGCAACCAGCGGTCCCCATTTATATTCAAAATTTTTATAGTTGTCTCGAAAGATGTCTGACATCCTTTCGAGGCACAACAATTTCCAGAGCCTGGAATGCCACAATGAAACCGCAGGAGCCTCCTTCCGCTTCCAGGCTGCCGCTATCGCTACTTTCGCCGCCCCTATGCATGTCCACATAATAGGCTTGTCCGCCTTGGTTTGATATACAAGCAATGGATCCCGAAGACCTAAGAGAATCTCTGCCATTGTAGTTGGAATGGGGTAGCCAAGCATATCTTTAATGTGTGCAAGAATTTCCTCCCAAAACGGGCGTATGGTGAGGCACTCCCACCAAATGTGTTGAAAGTCACCCAAGAGCCCACAACCCCTCCAGCATCTATCTGATGTGTTCGGGAATATCTTCGCAAGCTTAGCGGGGTACAGGTACCAGTCCATCATTGTTTTGAGATGAGCTTCTCTGAGTTCTAAAGAGTGGTTACATTTCATAACATCTGACCATAGCCCAGACCATTCCCTGTCAGAGATGTTGCGTTGTAAGATTCCCTCCCACATATTCATGCAGCGTGGTCTAGGGGAATGTGTAGAAGTAAGCAGGTAATTGTATAAAAAGGAAATCACCCCTTTCATAGAGCCTACGTTTTGTACATAGATTTCAAACTTTGTAAGTGGGCGCGTAGCTGCGTCGCGAATGTGTGGTGTGAGGACCCAGTGCTTCAGTTGAAGGTAATGATAGTATTCAGCAGTTCTCAGACCATAATCCCTTCTACAATTATCGAAAGTAAGAGGGTCAAAGTTATGGAATAAATGAGTCAGTGCCAGACAACCACCTTCCCTCCATGCATTAAATGGTCCCTCTTGGAGAGCCAGGGGAAAAGCCGGATTGAAATGGAGGTGTGTATAAGGTGAAGGGAATGTGGTCCATTGCTCATTCCCTGATACGGAGTCCCAGACTTTCAAGGTGGTGCGAGTGGGAGTGCTAATGTAAGCATTTGCGTGTCTCTCCCTCCGGGGACGCCAAATGAGGTCCCAGATAGTCCTCCCCACAACGGTTCGATCCATATGGAGCCAGTGTTTCTCTGACTCCTGTTTAGACCACTCTGTCACTACTCGTAGCTGGGCAGCTTTATAGTATAGGCCAAGATCGGGTAGGCCCACCCCTCCCTCCGCCCGTGGGCGTCGCAATATGGAGAAGGAAAAGCGTGCCCGCCCTCCCTGCCATATAAACCGTAAAATCATGGATTTGACTTTGGGAAGGAAATCCCTGTCAAGTTCGATGGGTAATGCCTGAAAAAGGTACAATAGTTTAGGAAGCACCGTCATTTTGACTGCATGTATATGGCCTAGCCAAGATATAAAACGAGGCTTCCATCAAGTAAGATCAGTTTGAAGTTGGCTAAGAGAGGATGGGAAGTTAGCCTTGTATAGTCCCTCCACGCGAGGTGTCAATTGAACCCCCAAATATTGGAGTGAGCGAGAGGTCCACTGGAGCAAAGTGTGTCTCTGCAAGTGTTCGACCTCTTCTTCTGGGACCGTGAGATTAAGTATATATGATTTGTCTAAGTTAACCTTAAAACCTGCTACTGCTTCGAATCGTGCGAGCTCGGTTTGAAGTGTAGGGAGGGAATTGGACGGGTCAGTAAGAGACAAAAGCACATCGTCAGCAAAAAGCGATATTTTGAGGGAATCGCCACTAAAAGGAATTCCCTTGATCTCCGGGGCTGCTCGAATGGACATTGCCAACGGTTCAATGCTAAGGGCGAATAGTAAGGGTGACAACGGGCATCCCTGGCGAGTCCCTCGAGTAAGGGAAAAGGGGGCTGACAAGATCCCGTTCACTTGTACTCTAGATCTAGGTTGTACATAATTAGCCTTGATCATGGTAATGAATTTATCAGCGAAGCCAAATTGTGCAAGCGTATTAAAAAGGAACGACCAATCCACCCTGTCAAATGCCTTCTCAGCGTCTAACCCGACCAGCACTGCCGGTATTTTCCGTTTGGTAGCTTTTTCAATGAGATGTACTATACGTCGGGTGTTGTCATGGGTCTGACGCCCTTTAATGAATCCGGCTTGATCAGGGTGGATAAGGTCTGGTATAAGGTCATTCAGTCTGGCAGCCAGAATAGCCGAATAGAGTTTCGCATCCAAGGTTAAAAGGGCGATATGAGGCGCACAATTGTGGGTTTTTCCCCGGTTTGGGGATAACCGTGACTAATGCTTCGGCCATGGAGTGAGGGACCTCTCCGTCCTCCGCCATCTTGTTAAAAAGACGTGTGAGGTGGGGTATAAGATATGGGGTGAATGTTTTATAGAATTGGGCTGTCAATCCGTCGGGGCCCGGAGCTTTGTGAAGTTTAAGAGCTTTAATGACTGTGCCAACTTCTTCAGGAGAGATAGGGGCTGTAAGTGTATCATTCCAGTCCTGCGAAACCTGGGGAAACTGCAATGTTTGAAAGTAACTATGTTGCAAGTCCTTATCTCGAGGTTCCTCAGTGTAGAGTGTCCTATAGAAGGATCCAAAGAGATCGGCCTTTTCCACATCTTTGTGGACCAACCCACCGTTCCCATCTTGAATGCTGTCTATGTATTCCCTTTCCCGCTTCTCTTTTAACTGTCTAGCTAGGTGCTTACCTATCTTATTTCCCTGGGAGTAGGAGAGTTGACGCAGTTTCAGAAGTGTAAGCTCCGCCCTGTTGTTATAAATGGCCCGAAGTTTCCCCGAAGTGCTGTAAGTTTGCGGAGAGATTCTCTAGTGGGATTAGTTTTATGATCAGTTTCGGCAAGTTCTAATTCAGCCTCGAGATCTTTCCGCTCTTTAGTCCTTTGCTTATTCAGGGTGGAGTTGAGTTCTATGCATTTACCCCGGAAGACTGCTTTAAAAGCGTCCCAGTTATTGAACACAGACGTATCTTCGGGCGTATTCAGAGCAAAAAAGTCAGTGATCGTTTCCCTGAGTTCAGTACAAAGCACCCTATCCCTCGTGAGTGACGTCGAGAAATACCATTTGGGAGTGGTGGACGTAAGACCACTCCACGTCAGACATATCGAAACAAGGCTGTGGTCTGACACGGATAGGGGAAAAATCTTGGCCTCTCGGAGAGTTCCCAATATATTCTGGCTAATAAAAATATAATCAAGTCTGGAGTATGTGCGGTGTACGTGAGAATAAAATGTGTAGTCTCGCGTCTGGGGGTATAGAGTACGCCAGGAATCTCTGAGGCCCATGTCGTGTATTTGTTGTTTAGCCTCTGTGGAGAAGGAACTGGTGTCTGATCTGTGAGAATGGGTGCTATCGAGGTCGGCTTGCCACGTCAGATTAAAGTCCCCCAATAAAATTGTAGGCCCTTCTGCAAAATCTTGTATTTTCGTTAGGAGTATATTTAAAAATGCTGCCTGCGCCGTGTTGGGCGCGTATGCTGCAATAAATGTGCAGAGTTTACCCTTCAGAGTGCCCTTGACCATAACTAATCGTCCCTCCCTGTCTGTCCGAATATCGGCGGGTTGAAATTTGGTAGAGTTATGAAAGAGGAGTGCAACCCCCCGATGTTTAGTGAGTGCAGAAGACCTGTATATCAGCGAGTATTGTTTGTGGTGAAAGCGAGTGTCCCCCGCCCTGGAAAGGTGGGTCTCCTGAAGGGCCACTATATCGAGGTGATGGTCTGTGAGATATTTCCAGACTGAACTCCCATTTTTATGGTTGGACCAAATCTGTAACAAAACATTTTCCCAGTACACTTTGTTCAATTTCAGGGTAGCACCTTTTGCAGCTTCTGCTGGGGTGTTCTATAGTTGCCCAATCTGCAGCAATTCACACAGGTTCCAACTTAGGGTGTGGATTAGTCTGTCACAGATGAATAAATCTTCTAGTGATTCCCTATATGAGGTTAGCTCCGGGGTTGACCATATCCGGAACCAGTATGTTAGTGGCTTCAATGAAGTCACCATATGTATACAATTAAGTGCTAAATCCATCCTTGTGGATAAGGGGAGTACTCTAGTGTAGGATGAGGAGACCCCCTAATAAATCTATTCTCTACAAGTGTAAGGGCAGTTGCGTCTACATACCCCCAAATCTCTACCCCATGCATGGCTGTCGCCATCGCTGTGACTGTATATTTTGAGGGCTGGAGACACCGCACCTCCTGAGGTTGCCTTGTGTTCCCTTCCAATTAGCAGTGCTCTCTGATTGAGGGCTATTTTGCTCTTCCCCATTTTGTAATCCTCAGTTTAAAGTGTCTGTCAGTCTGATACCTAGATAGTCAAAATGTTTGACCTGTACTGTCTGGGAGCCCTCTATCATCATTCTGCCTCTAAAGGACCAATGTTCGTTTATTCCCATGAATTTTGTTTTTGGTGTACTGATTTCTAAGCCCCTGTTTTTGCAAAAAGTGGCGAAGGAGTCCAGTGCTGTCTGTAGACCCATGGGAATTCTCGAGATAAGTAAAGTATCATCCGCGAACATTAAGATTGGGATAGGTATTCCTGCAATTTTTGGTGCATTATGTTTGCATTCAGATAGCCATTTCACTGCCCCATTAATATAAAGACTAAAATAAGTGGAAGCAAGGACACATCCTTGCTTTACTCCTCATTTAATAGGTATCTTTTCTGTTAAATCTCCTCCCATGTTCCACCTCACCTTTGTGTAGGCATTACTGTGTAGGATTTTCAAAATCCATAGATGATCTCCAGGTAGCCCAAAGGCACCCAACACCCTCCATAGGTTGTTCTTTATTACCAGGTCAAATGCCGACCCCAGATCTATATCCCTCTTCAGGGTGATATGCTTCCATCATATCACCTCGAAGCGAAAGACCTGGTCGAGGGTACTAACTTTTTTCCTGAAGCCTGCCGGTGTATCCTCAAGGATATGGTTATCCAATATTCATGTTTATAGCCTTGCCAGAACCTGTCTGCAAAAATGTTTTTGACTGTTGTCAATCAAACTTATTCATCTGTAGTTGGCAGGTAAATCTCTACTCCCCTTTTTAGATCGAGCCCTGAGCCAGCGCGCAAGCGCTGCTCTGGGGTTGATCAGTGGTAGTTGACTATGTGAGGGAACCCAGCCCACTCCCCCGCCCACTTTTTCATTGGCTTGTGTCTTTGTCCTTTGTAAATGCTGCCTTCCGATTGGTTTATAGGCTGCTAGTCCCTCCTTATGATGGCCATGCCGTCATTTGTATCCTTCCATGGCTACTGGCCCCTTTACTGCGTGGTTCATGAGCACTATTTACTTCCCGTTCCCCCCTCCCGCTGTCCGTGCCTTCTCTCCTGCCCCCCCACTCCCGTTGTTCGTGCCTTCTCGCACATCTCCCACCCGCCCATCCGCACTCCCGTTTGCAATGCAATAGGTCTCGCGTAAATGCGAGTCCTATTGCATAGCAAATGCTTGTTTTATTAAGTTTCTGGACAGTTCTGCTTGTGTAGTGTTCAGGCAGTAACCGCTGGGATCCGGAAGGGGGCGCTGCGCTCCCCATTAGGCTTCTTTCTGCTCACAGTGACTCAGCACAACACGCTGAGGCCGCAGCGTCGTCTGCTATCCGTCTCTGCAGGCCTTTAAGACACTGAGGGCCATATTATCAAGAACGGGTGATAACATTATCGCCGCTTAGCGGCAGGAAACTGCTGCTAAAGTGGCGATAAGGGGCTTGATAATATGCCCAATAAATCCAATAGAAGCCCAGGTTTGATGTCCTTCACACCAGAACCTGGGCTTCTATTGGAATTCTATAGGGCATATTATCAAGCCTCTTATCGCCACTTCTAGCGGCAGTTCTCTGCCGCTAAAGCGGCGATAATGTTATCGTCGTTCTTGATAATATGGCCCTTAAAGAGCTTGTGACCGATGGCGGCCCTCCCACTCAACGAAACGCGAGGACCTGTCATGCTATATGCAAACAGCTGGCTGCTGAGCTCTGGTGCGCGCTACAATGCATCATATTCCGGGGTCCGGGAAACACCTGTCCTCGGCAACCACACTACCTTTTAGCCACTGGATGGGATTGTATCCCCATGTTAAAGAGCCAAAAGAAAGTTTTCCGTATAAACATGACTTTCCCCGCCCCCACCACAGCCGGGTTTGCGCTCATCTGCACTAGCCTTGACAGTATATGCCACCATATTCGACTTCATTTTAAAGTACGAGTTCTTAAAGTGGCATTGTTACCTTCCACATTAAGAAGAGATGCATTAGCATTTTATTTCTAGTTCACAATCGGTTTACGTCAAGGCCCCTTGTTCATATATCTCACACACATTCCTGTTCTGTTTCGAGTTCTCCAAGTTTGTTTTTCATGTGCTGGGGTCATTTTTAATTTTCCAGATAACTTATATTTTTTCCCCTCAAGAAACATCCTTGCAATATTCAGCAGAATCTAGGCATCCAAGGTATGTTTTCCCCCCCGGTCTAGCATTAGGAAAGGCCTTTTGGATTTTACTGAAATATACTTGTAAATATAATATACGTTTATGGGAAAGTGTACGTTTTCAGACCAAAAATATTTTAGCCATTTTTTTCAAAGATTGTTAAGGATCCGACAGCCAAAGTCAAAGTACATTTATTTCAGTTCCAAAAAACCATTACATTTTCTACAAGGAAACTAGAGTTGAAATGTTAAACATTATTAACGTATACTGATAAAGGAACATCATGTTATTTCAGCCGTACTTCTAGATTACAGTGCAAGGTATTAGTGCAAATTTTGCTAAAAAGTGCAATACAGTAAAATTGTAAACTAGTACAAGCAGTATCTTCACATCCATATATTCTTGTTTGCTTGGTCAGCAGCAGTAAAGATAAAAATATTTGCAAATTTCGGTAGAGTGCAAAAGTTGTAAAATGATACATTAATGGAGATATCATTGTCTCTCATAATCTCTCATGTTATTACAGCCACGTTGTCGAAGTAAAGTGCAAAGCTGTTAGTGCAAATCTCGCTGAAAGTGCAGTGCAGGAAAGCTGTAAACATAATACAAATAAAATCTCTACGTCAATATTTTCTTGTTTCCTTAGTCAGCTAAGGTAAGGTTGGGGATAATAGTGCAAATTTCACTAAAAGTGTATGGCATTAAAATTGTACGGTGTACAGAGAGTATCGCCACATCCATATGTTCTTTATGGAGGGAACAATAATACAGACTCATAAATGGAGCTCGCAATGTTTATTGTGCCTGTTGCAAACGGTCATTTAGCCTTTCGGTGCCAATAACCTGTCCGCTATTGTGATGAATTTTATGAAGGCTGTAATCGCTTGAGGAAATTCTTCTTTCAAACAAAAAACAAGCATTGGCAATGCCAATCGGTCCCGCCATTGGGATCTTATATGTATTTAGCTATGCAGCATATTAGCGTGGGTGCTCAAACATATACTGTTCTTTAACATGGAGGGAAAGTAAGCACCAAACTGCGTGACACGCTAGGTATGGGAACAGATGGTCACACCGGACGTGGGCGGCAGCGCTTAACTCAATGAACCGTAAGTATGCCAATCCATGATTCTCTCTCCTCAGTCCCACCTTTGTCCATGTGCCCTGTTGGCCCCAGTGTTCCTAAATGCATCTTCTTCTGAGTTTTAAGATATTGCCTTGCACAGGGTTCCCCCTCATTGTTAGGCTTTGCAATTATTAGAGGCCTGTGGACATGTATATAAGAGATGGGAAATGCTTTGAATTACGCGCTTGATATTGAAAATCTTGAAACCTATTTTTACTTTTCTGATGCAATTTATTGATGATATTGTGTATGCGTTGTGGTGGGGGAGCAGGGAGAACCCCCAAACTCTGTACACTTAAAGTTTTATAGCACAGTTCATTACCCACGACAATGTCTGTGTTTGTCTTTCCCTTCATTAATGGTACTCAGATTGAATTTAGTGTCACATGAATCAGTCACATCACTGTGACATGTCAGGGCCTCATCAACTATGGGGCACCCCAAAATGGTACTAAGCGTTGATCATTTTGGAACACTCAGGGTGTCACAAATCTATAGCAAATGCCCCAATTATAGCATTAGACGACATGGTAATACGTCTGATATAAGTGATATAGCCCAGTGGAGTTTGCCGAGTAAAAACGAAGTTCGAATTAAAACAATCGTATTCCCCCATATTTGGCAAGCACCACAGCCTGCTAGTCCATCCGGGGCCCACACTGCCACCCAAATGATAACGAAAACATAACACGTAGTGTTGGGAAAATTATCGTGAGTGCCACATAGTTGTCCCGTTAAATAATTCTGTTGAAAGTGCTCCCCTCATAAAAGCGACCTTAATCGTTTATAAGGATACAGTGGTACCTGAAAACCATAATTAAAAACCGACGTGCCCTAAACCAAAATCATATTAATAAAACGAGCTGCAAAAGCCCTGGCTTATCTAACTATTATGCCCGCTTACCTTGATAAGTCATGGGCATGTAGTCCTCTGTCGATTATCGTCCCAACATAATTCCAACTTGGCGAGTATATGTCCTGCCCATTTAACCAGTAATCCCGCGCCACAAATGCTAATTGTGGGACCAATCCACCGCTGGGGACGCCCTAGCGTCATCAGTGATGTATGCGAACGTCCTGCCCGACCCGAGTGCTTGCGCATGTAGCGTAAAACGGGTATATCCAGGGGCTGTGGCGACGCCATATTTGAATGAACAAATCGGCCATACATTATGGGCATAAAATCAAACGCTTGGTAACCATAAGTGGGTATGCTCCAATAAAGATTGAAAAGAAAAAGCCTCGATCATCGTGGCATAACCGTAACTATACCTTTTTGTTGCGAAAGGGAAAACGGAAAACGTGAGTCCAGAATATATTTATCATGCAAATCCGTGAAAGACAGTATCAGTATCATTTAATTAATAGGATCGACAGCACGTCGCGTTTGTACCATCGGAAGGTGCTCTTGTTGAAGAGGCCATATATAACCAATATACCTGGCAGATGAAAGAAAAGAGGTATTTCACATGCCCCTAGTGGGGTAAAAATAGCGCCCTTTTGTAGGGGGCTTACTTAGTGTAATACATAGTATAACAAGCATTCGAACAATGGGAGTGGGGGGGCGGGAGAGAAGGCACGGACAGCGGGAGGGGTGGCACGGGGACAAAGTAGTGCTCAGGAAACACGCAGTAAAGGGGCCAATAGCCATGGAAGGAGACATGGCCGTCATAAGGCGGGACTAGCAGCCTCTAAACCAATCGGAAGGCAGCATTTAGAAAGGAGAAAGCCACAAGGCAATGAAAAAGTGGGCGGGGGAGTGGGCGGGGCTTCCCTCACATATAGTGTATACTGCATGCCTCGCAAAGCGAGCAGTGCATGCGCTGCACCGCTAGGCGAGACCTAATGGGTGCATGTCGACATGACCTAATACCATGCTGGTTAAAAATTCTCCACAGCAAACCCTTGCGTTCAGTTAGCAGCATGGGGCAGATCGAAATGTTAATCAAGCTTTCTTCTTGTAAATGACAAAGTCTGCACTTAGTTGTAGATGGTTTCGGCAGCCATTTAGAATAGTCAATTGTTTGACACAAGCCTAAGTGCAAGTGACGCAGCTTATTTTTAGGTCGAGCTTGGGCAGCGCATGCTCTGCGAGGCATGCTGTATTCGAGTATGTAGTTGAAGCTCAGCCCACTCTCCGCCCATATTTTTCATTGGCGTGTGTCATTGTCCTTTGTAAATGCTGGCTTCTGATTCGTTAATAGGCTTGTTAGTCCCTCCTTAGTACCGCCTTGTCTTCATTTGTATTCTCCCCTGAGGACTGAGCCTTTTACTTTGTTCCTACACGTATGTCTTATTTAGTCTGTAAGCACTATTTTCCTTAATGAGTTTCTCCTACTGCAGGCACAACATGCTTTCCTGCAACATTCAGCGGGCCGTGCGCGCTTTCAATTTCCATGCAGCTCAGGACAATGGCGGCCAATTCTTTGAAACGAAATAGGTCTCGCATTTACAAGAGTTTCAGCTATTGGCATTGTAAATGACAATGCCTTTTATTTATGTGTTAATTATCAAAACAGATACATAAAAGGCATTATCGTTTACAATGCCAATAGCTTAAACTCTCGCAAATGCGAGACCTATTGCATTGCAAATGCTTGTTACAGATTGGAATTATAGCAGCACCATGCCAGATAGGAGTGATGTTGCTACCCCTTATAATTGCATTACTCAGATGATTAAGGTAAGGGACCCACACTTCCGGTTGGGACAGGAATAGATCACCAGGGATGCCATCCAGTCCGGGATCCTTTTCTTTCTTCATTTGTTTTAAGGCATGCATCATTTCAGTTAGAGTAAAACATGAGGGCTCCCTATCTGTACTGTCCATGTGATAGGGTTGGGGCGACTTGCTCTATTTCAGGGAACTTTTCCTTGTTCTTATCCTGGATCATTTTTTGATCCCACTATCTACAGAGAGCACCAAAGTGGGCAACCCACTTGTTTGGTTGTGCAACTGCCTCTAAGTGATTGTCAAGTACTTGAGTACCAGCTTCTACTAACTTCCAAAAAGCCTTTGGGTTCTTGTTATCTAGTGTGTTGGTGTTTCATTTCTCACCTCCTTTTGGCTTTAATCAGAATGGATGCTTTCGCTTGCAGAGGCTATTTCTGTTTGATTACCATTCTTTATAGCGTCTAGAAGGCAGTTCTCTGCAAATTGGCATTTTTTATTGAAACAGCTGGGTGAAGTCTTATGATGACACCCCTTCTTCCCGGCCTTAACAAAGAGGGCCTCAGTTGCTCCATAAGTTGGCAATGTACATTGACAAATTCAGGGATTGCCCTGTCTGATCTTTCTATAGAGGGCAGTTTATCCACAAATATCTCATATATTTGTGTTTGTACTGCAGAGTTGGTCGATATTTCTGCCCATTTGACATTTCTCATATTACTAACCGTCTCAACAGGACTTTTTGAGATTGAGGGTGCCAGGTTTGAGCTCATAAACACAGGGAGTAGAAATTTAGAGCTCAGAGCTTGATGGTAGTTGTTTAGTCTAGAGACAATTGGAATTTTATGGTTGTGGGTGACTGTGCACCTCAACAAATACTCACAACTCTCATCAGGGTGAACCCTAAAAATCACTAAATTAACCTGAGCTCAACCCCCGCTAGCTATGACATAGAGCACACAGGTGTAAGTTATGGCAATGTGTAATGTATTTATGCAGTACCAAAAAAGGAATTAGGTGAAAATGCCAAACAATAAAAATCCCACATCAAATTAGGACAATTGAGTAAAACATTATAAACAAAATGATACTAAAATGACAAAAGCCCAATAAGGGGAACTGGAGATATAATATTTTTTAAGTTTTAAGTAGAAATGGTGCCAAAAATGTCAAAGCGCCAATGATAGCCTTTGGTAGAGGCAGACCACGACCTAGGCATGATTTGGGGTGGAACGCAATGGAGCACTAGTCATAAAGTTTCCAAAACTTTATTCTGTTGTCTAAACATCTACATGAATACAGTTCTAAGACCCCCAGGACTTGGGGGAGGGCACCCAGAGATTACCAGGTGTAAGGCAGAAGCCAACATCAGAGTCCAGTCCAAGTCCAGTTGCCGCTGATCAGCTGGGCACTATAGGAAAAGGCCTCTTCAAGCTTGTTGTGTCCCTATACCCACCCAGGAGGTCAGGCAACTAAACTTTAGAGACCACGTCTTTCTCCTAAGGACTGGGGTTGCAGGTTCAGTCCTTCAGGGCTCCCCTCAGGTCACAAACAAAAGGTCCAGTCTCTTCTGTTCTTCCGCAGCTTCAGAAACTGTTCTGAGGATGGAACCTTGGGGCACCACATTTATGGCTGGTACCAGTTAGTGGAAAATTATGACTCCAGGCCACACCTTCACCAATAGGGTAAAAGGTCTTAAGAGCAAACTTAGCTACTTTTTTAATAGTTCCTGTTTGCTTTACTGCAGCCTGGCCCAAAACTGCATGTGCTAGGGCATTTTCAAGTTGGCAAAAGTCTTTGGCTACACTAAACTTGGACTCTCGTGGCTGGGGTGTGTGGGGGAGAGTCATAGGGAAATCACACTGGGTCCTCCCACATCTAACACTAACATCCAGTATGAGAACAGGCCCTGGACCCTTAGCAAACAAGAAGATAGAAGTTTGGTAGGACAAAAGCAGGGTCCTGCAGCACCCAGCCAGGGGATATTGACAGTCAGAATTATACTGACATCCTGTTTGCTCTCTTTAAAGTGTGTCAATGTTTTACATGTACTTCAGATAGACCTGCCAGGCATGATTTGACAGTGATTTACCAACAGGATCCCTAAAGCCTTCATACTGAATAATTTACTGACAACAGAGGAATGATCCCTGCATATTCAGTCCGACCTATCTATCAAGCTGATCATTTGTGTAGCTCCTCATTCATACCTCATTCAGGCCGAATGCAGGCTGGGAATTTTCAGAGGCTTCTGAAAGCTTAGGCCTTTAAAGGGTAAGCTCTAAAAGTTACATTTCCAAAATATTTAATACAAATCTGGTTTTACCATTACATTGTTCAATTTCAGATTAGATTAGATTTTTATTAAATGTAAAAATAAGCCTTTGAATGACATCTGCAGCTATTACAGGTCAAATGTTTTAGATTTAAGTGTATAATCTTTACTTTAACCTTTTCTATGTGCCAGTTATAGCCTGACCATTGACAATGTCATTTTGGACCTAATCACTAGGGGGAAAATGGTATGTTTGATGTCACACCTGCTCCACTCTTAAATATCATGTAGGCAGCAAGGTGCACCTAGGAGGTAATTTATATAATATTTACAATGGGTTTTCCTACCAGTCAAAAGGGTGATTTTGACTGGTCTGTGCATCAGGGTTTAAGTTGCTGCCATAAGGCTACCCAGGGTAGGCCTGAAGCCATGTTTTCACTGCCACTCTAGTGGATGGCACAATAGGTGCTGCAGCCCACAAGTGGTGTTTAACTCTTCAGGCCATGGGTGTATTTCTGCGCCATATACCATGCTATTGCCTTAAAGGGAAAGTTACATGTGTCAATCAGGGTTAAGCCAATTTAACCATGTTTACAGGGGAAAAACAGGCACTTTACTTTAGGGTCTAAAAAAATGTGAGCAATCTGGGGTGATCACTCAGAAAAGCCAGATTTCCTACAGACTGTACTCGATGAAAATGTATAGCTACATGTGTTTGAAGAGGCCTTCTTCCTAAATTTAGCGCTGAGGAAGAAGGATGTGTAAGTTTTAAACTTGGCCCCCCGTCTTCATTTCCATTTGACATGATTAGGAATCCTTAAAAATAAGCATTATGTAAAAATCTCCACATTTTCATACTTTCATGTTGCACTGAAAGGGACTGTATAAAAAGAAGTGCAGTGCAAATCAATAGGAAATCCAGATCAGTAGGACAAACATGAGCACACACTTTCATGCCACTGCTTGGACTGTCTGTTAGACTACTTTACAAAGACATGGAATATTATAAGTTTTCTCAGAGTTCAAAAACTGTTTTTAAAACTTATTTTGAAATTAGTGAACAATTTTGGGCAAGCAGCTGGGGCTTCAACTTATTTTGTGACAAGGTATGACTAAAAATATATGCTATAATCTGAGATGCCAAATGTACCAGGGACATTATTGCGCTGACAACTTGTTGTAAGCTGCTAAATAAAACATTGACAAAATGAATGTTTTTGTACAGTGTGTGCACACTGAGGCACCCAGCATTCTGAGCACATATATATACATATATATATTCGCTGAAAAAACCACAGGTTTCAGGGACGTTATAGTTAGGCTGACATTTCACTTGTACAAAACCAGAGAAATTCGGCCGTTATAGTTAGCTGAGCTAACTATAACTCACGGCCCCATAATGCACTGCTGATGACGTCACATATTACATCACTCATGACATGGCCAGTGACATCACTAATGACATCACTGATGACATCTCAAATGACATTACTGATGACATCACTGATGACATCATCCAGTGACTGAGTGTTTCTAAAAAGTTTAAGAATGTTATATATATACACGCCAAGGTTTATTGAAGAATGAGTGGGTGTATGAGTGTCTGAATGGATGATTTAGTGGGTGCGTAATTGCCTGTATAAGTGAGTGATTAAACGTGTCTTAGTGAATGCATGGGTGAATGACTAAGCTGTGTGAATGTCTGTATCAGTCTGTCAGTTGGTGTGTAAGTGGCTGCATGGGTTGGTGAGTAGCTACATGAGTGTCTATATGGGTTAATGATTGGTTGTCTGCTTACCTGTATGGGTGCCTGAGTGTCTGTGTGGGTGTGTGGGTGGGTGTGTGACTCGCTGCACGGATGTGTGAGTGGGTGATTCAGTGGGTGTATGGGTTCATGAGTGCATCTGTGAGGGGCTGTATGGGTGAGGGAGTGTGCATATGGCTGTGTTGCTGAGTGAATGGATGTCTCAGTGGTATATGTGTGAGTAACTACATATGTGAAAGGCAGTATATGTGAGTGTTGGAGAATATAAGTGACTATATATGAGAGTGAGTGATTGTGAGAGTGGCTGTATGGATGAGTGTGTGCTTGTGCCAGTGATTTTATAAGAGAGTAAGTATGTGTTAGTATCTGTATGAATAAGTGAGGTGGTGTGTGTATAACTGTATAGGTGAGTAAATGGCAGTGTGATTCAGTCTTTGGGTGACTGACTAGGTGTGTGAGTATCTCTGTGGGTGAGTGGCGGAATGTGAGTTTCTGTATGGGTGTATGAGTGCATATATCAGTGGCTGTATTGATGAGTGACTGCGTGTATGAGTGACTGTATGGTTGAGTGAGTAGATGTGTGTAGAACTATGAATCAGTAAGTGGGTATTTACTAACTGGTATTGGTGTGTCTATAGTTTTGTGTATGATATTCTGTATTTTAGAGTGGGTGTATGAAAGGTTATATTAGGGTGTGAAGAGGTGCATCAGATTATAACATGGACGATGTCATCAGTGATGTCATCAGTGATGTTACTGACCATGTCTTGAGTGATGTAATATGTGACGTCATCAGCAGTGCATTGGGGGGGCACGAGTTATTGTTAGCTCAGCTAATAATGTCAGCCTAACTATAACGTCCCTGAAACCTGTGGTTTTTTCAGTGAATTTCTAAGGTTTTTAAATGCTAATTCCTAACTATAATGTCCCTAAAACCTCTGTTATTTTCAGTGAATTTCTAAGGTTTTTTAAATGTTAATTACTAACTATAACGTCGCTGAAACCTGTGGTTTTTGCAGTGAATTTCTAAGGTTTTTTAAATGCCAATTTCTAACTATGCCTACATAGGTAGAACATGTACAGAGAGAGGAAGAAAGGCGCAGAAAGAAGCAAGAGAAGTGCAGAAAGAGGCAACAGAAGTCCTGAAAGAGGAAGAAAGGTGGAGAAAAAAGCAAGAGAAGTCCAGAAAGAAGCAACAGAGGTGCGTAAAAGACCTACTTTGACTGTACCTTTCCACAGACTCATACAAAGTAGCCTAATCACTAATCCTTCTCCCAAGATGTCTTAAACCTCATTGTTCTCTTCAAGGTTCACTATCATTGACTGCTCAGAATGCCTACCAAATGTAAAACACCAATCCTAACCATATCACAGTTGTAAGTCTCACCAAGTTTGTGAAGGTATGCATGCGTGTGTATCCGCTTACCTAGTGAAATGTTACATAAAAATAAACATACACATGTTAATTACTAATTATAATGTCCCTGAAACCTATGGTTTTTTCAGTGAATTTCTAAGGTTTTTTGAATGCTAATTTCTAACTATGCCTACATAGGTAGAACAAGTACAGAAAGAGTAAGAAAGGCGCAGAAAGAAGCAAGAGCAGTGCAGAAAGAACCAACAGAGGTGCAGAAGGAGGCAAGAGGGGTGCAGAAGGAAGCAAAAGGGGTGCAGGAATTTGCAAAAGAGGTCCAGAAAAAAGCAAGAGAACTGCAGAAAGAACCAACAGAGGTGCACAAACAGACAAGAGGGGTGCAGAAAGAGGCACGAGAAGTGCAGAAAGAAGCAACAGAGGTGCAGAAGGACGCAAGAGAATTGCAGAAAGAGAAAAGAGAGTTCTAGAAATAGGCAAGAGAGGTACAGAAAAAGGGAACAGGGGTGCAGAAAGAGGCAAGAGAGGTGCAGAAAGAGTGCAGAAGGGTGCAGAAAGAGGTGAGAGGGGTGCAGAAAGAAGTAAGAGAGGTACAGAAAGAAACAAGAGAAGAGCAGAAAGAAACAACAAAGGTGCAGAAAGAGGCAAGAGGGGTGCAGAAAGAAGTAAGAGCAGTGCAGAAAGAACCAACAGAAGTACAGAAGGAGGCAAGAGGGGTGCAGAAATTTACAAGAAAGGTGCAGAAAGAAGCAAGAACAGTGCAGACAGAAACACCGGAGGTGCAGAAGGAGGCAAGAGGGGTGCAGAAAGAGGCAAGAAAAGTACAGAAAGAAGCAAAAGAGCTGCAGAAAGAGGCAAGAGGGGCACAGAAAGAGGCAAGAGAGGTGCAGAAAGAGGCAAGAGAGGTACACAAAGAGGGAAGAAGGATGCAGAAAGAGGCAAGAGGGGGTACAGAAAGAGGCAAGAGAAGTGCAGAAAGAAGCAACAGAGGTGCAAAAAGAGGCAAGAGAAGTACAGAAAGAGGCAAGAGAGTTGCAGAAACAGGCAAAAGAGGCGCAAAAAGAAGGAAGAGGGGTGCAGAAATAAGCAAGCGAGGTGCCGAAAGAAGAAAGAGAAGTGCAGAAAGAAGCAACAGAGGTGCAGAAAGAGAGAAGAGGGGTGGGGAAAGAGGCAAGAGAAGTACAGAAAGAAGCAACAGAGATGCAGAAAGGGGGAAGAGGGGTGGAGAAAGAGGCAAGCAGGGTGCAGAGAGAAGCAAGAAAGGTGCAGAAAGAAGCAAGAGAAGTCCAGATAGAAGCAACAGAGGAGCCAAAAGACAGATGAGGGGTGGAAAAAGAGAGATGAGGGGTGCAGAAAGAGGCAAGATGGGAGCAGAAAGAGGAAAAATGGGTGCAGAAAGAAGCAAGAGAGGTACAGAAAGAAACAAAAGAAGTACAGAAAGAAGGAACTGAGGTGCAGAAAGAGGCAAGAAGGGTGCAGAACGAGTGAAGGGGGTATAAAAGAGGCATGAGAGGTGCAGAGAGAAGCAAGAGAGGTACAGAAAGAAGCAACAGACATACAAAAAGAGGGAACAGGGGAGGAGAAAGAGACAAGAGAAGTGCAGAAAGAGGCAACAGAGATGCAGAAAGGGGAAAGAGGGGTAGAGAAAGAGGCAAGAGGGGTGCAGAAAGAAGCAAGAGAAGTGCAGAAAGAGGCACGAAGGGTACAGAAAGAAGCAAGAGAGGTGCATAAGGAAGCAAGAGAAGTGCAGAAAGAAGCAACAGAGGTGCAGAAAGAGGAAAGAGGGGTGCAGAAAGAGGCAAGAGAAGTGCAGAAAGACGCAACAGAGATACGGAAAGGGGCAAGAGGGGTAGAGAAAGAAGCATGGGGTGAAGAAAGAAACAAAAGAAGTGCAGAAAGAAAGAAAAGAGGTGCAGAAAGAAGCAGCAGGGGTGCAGAACGAGGGTAGAGGGGTGCAGAGAGAGGCACGAGGGGAGCAGAAAGAAGCAAGAGAAGTGCAGAAAGAGGGAACAGGGGTGGAGAAAGAGACAAGAGAAGTGCAAAAAGAAGCAACAGAGATGAAGAAGGAGTAAGAGGGGTGGAGAAAGAGGCAAGAAGGGTACAGAAAGAGGGAAGGGGGTATGAAAGAGGCATGAGGGGTGCAGAAAGAAGCAAGAGAGGTACAGAAAGAAGCAACAGACGTACAGAAAGAGAGAACAGGGGTGGAGAAAGAGACAAGAGAAGTGCAGAAAGAGGCAACAGAGATGCAGAAAGGGGAAAGAGGGGTAGAGAAAGAGGCAAGAGGGGTGCAGAAAAAAGCAAGAGAGGTGCAGAAAGAAACAAAAGAAGTGCAGAAAGAAGGAACAGAAGTGCGGAGAGAGGCAAGAGGGGTGCAAAATGAGGGTAGAGGGGTGCAGAAAGAGGCACGAGGGGTACAGAAAGAAGCAAGAGAGGTGCATAAAGAAGCAAGAGAAGTGCAGAAAGAAGCAACAGAGGTGCAGAAAGAGGAAAGAGGGGTGCAGAAAAAGGCAAGAGAGGTGCAGAAAGACGCAACAGAGGTGCAGAAAGAGGGAGGAGGGGTGGAGAAAGAGGCAAGAGAAGTGCAGAAAGAAGCAACAGAGATACAGAAAGGGGAAAGAGGGGTACAGAAAAAGGCATGGGGTGAAGAAAGAAACAAAAGAAGTACAGAAAGAAGGTAATGAGGTACAGAAAGAGGCAAGAAGGGTGCACAAAGAGTGAAGGGGGTATGAAAGAGGCATGAGGGGTGCAGAAAGAAGCAAGAGAGGTACAGAAAGAAGCAACAGACGTACATAAAGAGGGAACAGGGGTTGAGAAAGAGACAAGAGAAGTGCAGAAAGAGGCAACAGAGATGCAGAAAGGGGAAAGAGGGGTAGGGAAAGAGGCAAGAGGGGTGCAGAGGGATGGGGTGAAGAAAGAAACAAAAGAAGTGCAGAAAAAAAGAAAAGAGGTGCAGAAAGAAGCAGCAGGGGTGCAGAATGAGGGAAGAGGGGTGCAGAAAGAGGCACGAGGGGTGAAGAAAGAAGCAAGAGGGGTGCAGAAAGAAGCAAGAGAGGTGCAGAAAGAAACAAAAGAAGTGCAGAAAGAAGAAACTGAGGTGCAGAGAGAGGCAAGAGGGGTGCACAAAGAGGGAAGAGGGGTGCAGAAAGAGGCACGAGGGGTCTTGAAAGAAGCAAGAGAGGTGCATAAAGAAGCAAGAGAAGTGCAGAAAGAAGCAACGAAGGTACAGAAAGAGGGACGAGGGGTGCAGAAAGAGGCACGAGGGGTACAGAAAGAAGCAAGAGAGGTGCATAAGGAAGCAAGAGAAGTGCAGAAAGAAGCAACAGAGGTGCAGAAAGAGGAAAGAGGGGTGCAGAAAGAGGCAAGAGAAGTGCAGAAAGACGCAACAGAGATACAGAAAGGGGCAAGAGGGGTAGAGAAAGAAGCATGGGGTGAAGAAAGAAACAAAAGAAGTGCAGAAAGAAAGAAAAGAGGTGCAGAAAGAAGCAGCAGGGGTGCAGAACGAGGGTAGAGGGGTGCAGAGAGAGGCACGAGGGGAGCAGAAAGAAGCAAGAGAAGTGCAGAAAGAGGGAACAGGGGTGGAGAAAGAGACAAGAGAAGTGCAAAAAGAAGCAACAGAGATGAAGAAGGAGTAAGAGGGGTGGAGAAAGAGGCAAGAAGGGTACAGAAAGAGGGAAGGGGTATGAAAGAGGCATGAGGGGTGCAGAAAGAAGCAAGAGAGGTACAGAAAGAAGCAACAGACGTACAGAAAGAGAGAACAGGGGTGGAGAAAGAGACAAGAGAAGTGCAGAAAGAGGCAACAGAGATGCAGAAAGGGGAAAGAGGGGTAGAGAAAGAGGCAAGAGGGGTGCAGAAAGAAGCAAGAGAGGTGCAGAAAGAAACAAAAGAAGTGCAGAAAGAAGGAACAGAAGTGCGGAGAGAGGCAAGAGGGGTGCAAAATGAGGGTAGAGGGGTGCAGAAAGAGGCACGAGGGGTACAGAAAGAAGCAAGAGAGGTGCAGAAAGAAGCAAGAGAAGTGCAGAAAGAAGCAACAGAGGTGCAGAAAGAGGAAAGAGGGGTGCAGAAAGAGGCAAGAGAGGTGCAGAAAGATGCAACAGAGGTGCAGAAAGAGGGAGGAGGGGTGGAGAAAGAGGCAAGAGAAGTGCAGAAAGAAGCAACAGAGATACAGAAAGGGGAAAGAGGGGTACAGAAAAAGGCATGGGGTGAAGAAAGAAACAAAAGAAGTACAGAAAGAAGGTAATGAGGTACAGAAAGAGGCAAGAAGGGTGCACAAAGAGTGAAGGGGGTATGAAAGAGGCATGAGGGGTGCAGAAAGAAGCAAGAGAGGTGCAGAAAGAAGCAACAGAGGTGCAGAAAGAGGGATGACGGGCGTAGAAAGAGGCAAGAGAAGTGCAGAAAGAAGCAACAGAGGTGCAGAAAGAGGGAAGAGGGGTGGAGAAAGAGGCAAGAGAAGTGCAGAAAGAAGCAACAGAGATGCAGAAAGGGGGAAGAGGGGTGGAGAAAGAGGCAAGGGGGTGAAGAAAGAAACAAAAGACATGCAGAAAGAAGGAACAGAGGTGCAGAGAGAGGCAGCAGGGGTGCAGAATGAGGGAAGAGGGGTGCAGAAAGAGGCACAAAGGGTGCAGAAAGAAGCAAGAGAGGTGCAGAAAGAAGCAAGTGAAGTGAAGAAAGAGGGAACAGGGGTGGAGAAAGAGACAAGCGAAGTGCAGAAAGAAGCAACAGAGATGAAGAAAGGAGCAAGAGGGGTGCAGAAAGAAGCAAGAGAAATGCAGAAAGAAACAAAAGAAGTGCAGAAAGAAGGAACAGAGGTGCAGAGAGAGGCAAGAGGGGTGCAGAAAGAGGCAAGAGAGGTGCAGAAAAAGGCAAGAAAACTGCAGAAAGAGGCAAGAGAGGTGCAGAAAGAAGCAAGAGAAGTGCAGAAAGAAGCAACAGAGGTGCAGAAAGAGGGAAGAGGGGTGTAGAAAGAGGCAAGAGAAGTGCAGAAGAAGCAACAGAGGTACAGAAAGATTGGAAGAGGGATAGAGAAAGAGGCAAGAGAAGTGCAGAAAGAAGCAACAGAGGTGCAGAAAGAGGGAAGAGGGATAGAGAAAGAGGCAAGAGAAGTGCAGAAAGCAGCAACAGAGATGCAGAAAGGGGGAAGAGGGGTGGAGAAAGAGGCAAGAGGGGTGCAGAAAAAAACAAAAGAAGTGCAGAAAGAAGGAACAGAGATTCAGAGAGAGGCAAGAGGGATAGAGAAAGAGGCAAGAGAAGTGCAGAAAGCAGCAACAGAGATGCAGAAAGGGGGAAGAGAGGTGGAGAAAGAGGCAAGAGGGATGCAGAAAGAAGCAAGGGAGGTGCAGAAAGAAGCAAGTGAAGTGAAGAAAGAGGGAACAGGGGTGGAGAAAGAGACAAGCGAAGTGCAGAAAGAAGCAACAGAGATGAAGAAAGGAGCAAGAGGGGTGCAGAAAGAAGCAAGAGAAATGCAGAAAGAAACAAAAGAAGTGCAGAAAGAAGGAACAGAGGTGCAGAGAGAGGCAAGAGGGGTGCAGAAAGAGGCAAGAGAGGTGCAGAAAAAGGCAAGAAAACTGCAGAAAGAGGCAAGAGAGGTGCAGAAAGAAGCAAGAGAAGTGCAGAAAGAAGCAACAGAGGTGCAGAAAGAGGGAAGAGGGGTGTAGAAAGAGGCAAGAGAAGTGCAGAAAGAAGCAACAGAGGTGCAGAAAGATTGGAAGAGGGATAGAGAAAGAGGCAAGAGAAGTGCAGAAAGAAGCAACAGAGGTGCAGAAAGAGGGAAGAGGGATAGAGAAAGAGGCAAGAGAAGTGCAGAAAGCAGCAACAGAGATGCAGAAAGGGGGAAGAGGGGTGGAGAAAGAGGCAAGGGGGTGAAGAAAGAAACAAAAGCTGTGCAGAAAGAAGGAACGGAGGAGCAGAAAGAGGCAGCAGGGGTGCAGAACGAGGGAAGAGGGGTACAGAAAGAGGCACAAGGGGTGCAGAAAGAAGCAAGAGAGGTGCAGAAAGAAGCAAGAGAGGTGCAGAAAGAAGCAACAGAGGAGCAGAAAGAAGGATGAGAGGTGGAAAAAGAAAGAAGAGGGGTGCAGAAAGAGGGAAGAGGGGTACAGAAAGAAGCAAGAGGGGTGCAGAAAGAAGCAAGAGAGGTGCAGAAAGAAACAAAAGAAGTGCAGAAAGAAGGAACACAGGTGCAGAAAGAGGCAAGAAGGGTGCAGAAAGGGGGAAGAGGGGTATGAAAGAGGCACGAGGGGTGCAGAAAGAAGCAAGAAAGGTACAGAAAGAAGACACAGAGGTGAAGAAAGAAGGAACGGGGTGGAGAACGAGACAAGAGAAGTGCAGAAAGATGCAACAGAGATGCAGAAAGGGGTAAGAGAGGTGGAGAAAGAGGCAAGAGGGGTGCAGATAGAAGCAAGAGAGGTGCAAAAATAAACAAAAGAAGTGCATAAAAAAGGAACAGAGGTGTAGAGAGAGGCAAGAGGGGTGCAGAAAGAGGGAAGAGGGGTGCAGATAGAAGCAAGAGAGGTGCAGGAAAAAGTGAGAGAAGTGCAGAGGAAGCAACAGAGGTGCCGAAAGAGGGAAGAGGGGTGTAGAAAGAGGCAAGAGAAGTGTAAAAAGAAGCAACAGAGATACAGAAAGGGGGAAGAGGGGTGAAGAAAGAGGCAAGAGTGGTGCAGAAAGAAGCAAGGGAGGTGCAGAAAGAAACAAAAGAAGTGCAGAAACAAGGAACAGAGTTGCAGAGAGAGGCATGAGGGGTGCAGAAAGTGGGAAGAGGGGTGCAGAAAGAGGCACAAGGGGTGCAGAAAGATACAAGAGTGCGGCAGAAAGAAGCAACAGAAGTGCAGAAAGAAGCAACAGAGGTGCAGAAAGTGGGTAGAGGGGTGCAGACAGAAACAAGAGAGATGCTGAAAGAGGCAAGAGAGGTGCAGAAAGAAGCAAGAGCAGTGCAGAAAGAAGCAAAAGAGGTGCAGAGAGAGGCAAGAGAACTGTAGAAAGAGGCAAGAGAGGTACAGAAAGAGGCAAGAGAGGTGCAGAAAGAGGGAAGGAGTGTGCAGAAAGAGGCAAGAGGGGTGCAGAAAGAAGCAAGAGAGGTGCAGACAAAAACAAAAGAAGTGCAGAAAGAAGGAACAGAGGTGCAGAGAGAGGCAAGAGGGGTGCAGAAAGAGGCAAGAGAGGTGCAGAAAAAGGCAAGACAACTGCAGAAAGAGGCAAGAGAAGTGCATAAAGAGGCACGTGAGGTGCAGAAAGAGGCAAGAGGGGTGCAGAAAGAGGCAAGAGAGGTGCAGAAAAAGGCAAGAAATCTGCAGAAAGAGGCAAGAGAAGTGCATAAAGAGGCACGTGAGGTGCAGAAAGAGGCAAGAGGGGTGCAGAAAGAGGCAAGAGAAGTACAGAAAGAAGCAACAGAGGTGCAGAGAGAGGCAAGAGGGGTACAGAAAGAGGCAAGAGATGTGCAGAAAAAGGCAAGAAAACTGCAGAAAGAGGCAAGAGAGGTGCAGAAAGAGGCAAGTGAGGTGTAGAAAGAGGCAAGAGGGATGCAGAAAGAGGCAAGAGAGGTGCAGAAAGAAGAAAGAGGGGTGCAGGAACAGGCAAGAGAAGTATTGAATGAGGCAAGAGAATTGCTGAAAGAAGCAACAGAGGTGTAGAACGTAGCAAGAGAAGTGCATAAAGAGGCAAGTGAGGTGCAGAAAGAGGCAAGAGAGGTGCAGAAAGAAGAAAGAGAAGTGCAGAAAGAAGTAACAGAGGTGCAGAAAGAGGTAAGAGGGTTGCAGAAAGAACAAAAGAAGTGCAGAAAGAAGGAACAGAGGTGCAGAAAGAGCCAAGAAGGGTGCAGAAATAGAAGAGGGAAGAGGGGTATGAAAGAGGCACGAGGGGTGCAGAAAGAAGCAAGAGAGGTACAGAAAGAAGCAAGAGAGGTACAGAAAGAGGGAACAGGGTTGGAGAAAGAGACAAGAGAGGTGCAGAAAGAAGCAACAGAGATACAGAAAGGGGTAAGAGGGGTGGAGAAAGAGGCAAGAGGGGTGCAGAAAGAAACAAAAGAAGTGCAGAAAGAAGGAACAGAGATTCAGAGAGAGGCAAGAGGGGTGCGAAAACGGGAAGAGTGGTGCAGAAAGAGGCATGAGGGGTGCAGAAAGAGGCAAGAGAGGTGCAGAAAAAGGCAAGAAAACTGCAGAAAGAGGCAAGAGAGGTGCAGAAAGAAGCAAGAGAAGTGCAGAAAGAAGCAATAGAGGTGCAGAAAGAGGGAAGAGGGGTGTAGAAAGAGGCAAGAGAAGTGCAGAAAGAAGCAACAGAGGTGCAGAAAGATTGGAAGAGGGATAGAGAAAGAGGCATGAGAAGTGCAGAAAGAAGCAACAGAGGTGCAGAAAGAGGGAAGAGGGATAGAGAAAGAGGCAAGAGAAGTGCAGAAAGCAGCAACAGAGATGCAGAAAGGGGGAAGAGGGGTGGAGAAAGAGGCAAGGGGGTGAAGAAAGAAACAAAAGCTGTGCAGAAAGAAGGAACGGAGGAGCAGAAAGAGGCAGCAGGGGTGCAGAACGAGGGAAGAGGGGTGCAGAAAGAGGTACAAGGGGTGCAGAAAGAAGCAAGAGAGGTGCAGAAAGAAGCAGGAGAGGTGCAGAACGAAGCAACAGAGGAGCAGAAAGAAGGATGAGAGGTGGAAAAAGAAAGAAGAGGGGTGCAGAAAGAGGGAAGAGGGGTACAGAAAGAAGCAAGAGGGGTGCAGAAAGAAACAAAAGAAGTGCAGAAAGAAGGAACACAGGTGCAGAAAGAGGCAAGAAGGGTGCAGAAAGGGGGAAGAGGGGTATGAAAGAGGCACGAGGGGTGCAGAAAGAAGCAAGAAAGGTACAGAAAGAAGACACAGAGGTGAAGAAAGAGAGAACAGGGGTGGAGAAAGAGACAAGAGAAGTGCAGAAAGAAGCAACAGAGATGCAGAAAGGGGTAAGAGGGGTGGAGAAAGAGGCAAGAGGGGTGCAGAAAGAAGCAAGAGAGGTGCAAAAATAAACAAAAGAAGTGCAGATAGAATGAACAGAGGTGGAGAGAGAGGCAAGAGGGGTGCAAAAAGAGACACAAGGGGTGCAGAAAGATGCAAGAGAGGTGCAGAAAGAACAAGAGAAGTGCAGAAAGAAGCAAGAGAGGTGCAGAAAGAGGGAAGAGGGGTATAGAAAGAGGCAAGAGAAGTATAGAAAGAAGCAACAGAGATGCAGAAAGGGGGAAGAGGGGTGGAGAAAGAGGCAAGAGGAAAGCAGAAAGAAGCAAGAGAGGTGCAGAAAGAAACAAAAGACGTGCATAAAAAAGGAACAGAGGTGTAGAGAGAGGCAAGAGGGGTGCAGAAAGAGGGAAGAGGCGTGCAGATAGAAGCGAGAGAGGTGCAGGAAAAAGTGAGAGAAGTGCAGAGGAAGCAACAGAGGTGCCGAAAGAGGGAAGAGGGGTGTAGAAAGAGGCAAGAGAAGTGTAAAAAGAAGCAACAGAGATACAGAAAGGGGGAAGAGGGGTGAAGAAAGAGGCAAGAGTGGTGCAGAAAGAAGCAAGGGAGGTGCAGAAAGAAACAAAAGAAGTGCAGAAACAAGGAACAGAGTTGCAGAGAGAGGCATGAGGGGTGCAGAAAGTGGGAAGAGGGGTGCAGAAAGAGGCACAAGGGGTGCAGAAAGATACAAGAGTGCGGCAGAAAGAAGCAACAGAAGTGCAGAAAGAAGCAACAGAGGTGCAGAAAGTGGGAAGAGGGGTGCAGACAAACAAGAGAGATGCTGAAAGAGAGGTGCAGAAAGAAGCAAGAGCAGTGCAGAAAGAAGCAAAAGAGGTGCAGAGAGAGGCAAGAGAACTGTAGAAAGAGGCAAGAGAGGTACAGAAAGAGGCAAGAGAGGTGCAGAAAGAGGGAAGGAGTGTGCAGAAAGAGGCAAGAGGGGTGCAGAAAGAAGCAAGAGAGGTGCAGACAAAAACAAAAGAAGTGCAGAAAGAAGGAACAGAGGTGCAGAGAGAGGCAAGAGGGGTGCAGAAAGAGGCAAGAGAGGTGCAGAAAAAGGCAAGACAACTGCAGAAAGAGGCAAGAGAAGTGCATAAAGAGGCACGTGAGGTGCAGAAAGAGGCAAGAGGGGTGCAGAAAGAGGCAAGAGAGGTGCAGAAAGAAGCAACAGAGGTGCAGAGAGAGGCAAGAGGGGTGCAGAAAGAGGCAAGAGACGTGCAGAAAAAGGCAAGAAAACTGCAGAAAGAGGCAAGAGAGGTGCAGAAAGAGGCAAGTGAGGTGTAGAAAGAGGCAAGAGGGATGCAGAAAGAGGCAAGAGAGGTGCAGAAAGAAGAAAGAGGGGTGCAGAAACAGGCAAGAGAAGTATTGAATGAGGCAAGAGAATTGCTGAAAGAAGCAACAGAGGTGTAGAACGTAGCAAGAGAAGTGCATAAAGAGGCAAGTGAGGTGCAGAAAGAGGCAAGAGAGGTGCAGAAAGAAGAAAGAGAAGTGCAGAAAGAAGTAACAGAGGTGCAGAAAGAGGTAAGAGGGTTGCAGAAAGAAACAAAAGAAGTTCAGAAAGAAGGAACAGAGGTGCAGAAAGAGCCAAGAAGGGTGCAGAAAGAGAAGAGGGAAGAGGGGTTTGAAAGAGGCACGAGGGGTGCAGAAAGAAGCAAGAGAGGTACAGAAAGAAGCAAGAGAGGTACAGAAAGAGGGAACAGGGTTGGAGAAAGAGACAAGAGAGGTGCAGAAAGAAGCAACAGAGATACAGAAAGGGGTAAGAGGGGTGGAGAAAGAGGCAAGAGGGGTGCAGAAAGAAACAAAAGAAGTGCAGAAAGAAGGAACAGAGATTCAGAGAGAGGCAAGAGGGGTGCGAAAACGGGAAGAGTGGTGCAGAAAGAGGCATGAGGGGTGCAGAAAGAAGCAAGAGAGGTGCAGAAAGAAGCAACAGAGGTGCAGAAAGAGGGATGACGGGCGTAGAAAGAGGCAAGAGAAGTGCAGAAAGAAGCAACAGAGGTGCAGAAAGAGAAGGGTGGAGAAAGAGGCAAGAGAAGTGCAGAAAGAAGCAACAGAGATGCAGAAAGAGGGAAGAGAGGTGCAGAAAGAGGCAAGAGAGGTGAAGAAAGAAGCAAGAGACATGCAGAAAGAAGGAACAGAGGTGCAGAAAGAGGCAGCAGAGGTGCAGAACGAGGGAAGAGAGGTGCAGAAAGAGGCACAAAGAGGTACTGAAAGAAGCAAGAGAGGTGCAGAATGAGGCAAGAAGGGTGCAGAAAGAGGGAAGAGAGGTACAGAAAGAGGCACAGAGAGGTGCAGACAGAAGCAAGAGAGGTACAGAAAGAAGCAACAGATGTACAGAAAAAGGGAACAGGGGTGGAGAAAGAGACAACAGAAGTGCAGAAAGAGGCAACAGAGATGAAGAAAGGGGAAGGAGGGATAGAGAAAGAGGCAAGAGGGGTGCAGAAAGAAGCAAGAGAGGTGCAGAAAGAAACAAGAGAAGTGCATAAAGAAGGAACAGAGGTGCAGAAAGAGGCAAGAGAGGTGCAGAAAGAGGGAAGAGAGGTGCAGAAAGAGGCACGAGGTGTAAAGAAAGAAGCAAGAGAGGTGCATAAAGAAGCAAGAGAAGTGCAGAAAGAAGCAACAGAGGTGCAGAAAGAGGGATGAGGGGTGGAGAAAGAGGCAAGAGAAGTGCAGAAAGACGCAACAGACTTGCAGAAAGAGGGAAGAGGGATGGAGAAAGAGACTAAAGAAGTGCAGAAAGAAGCAACAGAGATACGGAAAGGGGGAAGAGGGGTAGAGAAAGAGGCATGGGGTGAAGAAAGAAACAAAAGAAGTGCAGAAAGAAAGAAAAGAGGTGCAGAAAGAGGCAGCAGGGGTGCAGAACGAGGGAAGAGCGGTACAGAGAGAGGCACGAGGGATGCAGAAAGAAGCAAGGGAGGTGCAGAAAGAAGCAAGTGAAGTGAAGAAAGAGGGAACAGGGGTGGAGAAAGAGACAAGCGAAGTGCAGAAAGAAGCAACAGAGATGAAGAAAGAAGCAAGAGAGGTGCAGAAAGAAGCAAGAGAAATGCAGAAAGAAACAAAAGAAGTGCAGAAAGAAGGAACAGAGGTGCAGAAAGAGGCAAGAGAGGTGCAGAAAGAGGCAAGAGAGGTGCAGAAAGAGGCAAGAGATGTGCAGAAAGAAGCAAGAGAGGTGCAGAAGGAGGCACGTGAGGTGCAGAAAGAGGCAAGAGAGGTGCAGAAAGAGGCAAGAGCGGTGCAGAAAAAGGCAAGAGAACTGCAGAAAGAGGCAAGAGAAGTTCATAAAGAGGCAAGAGAGGTGCAGAAAGAGGCAAGAGGGGTGCAGAAAGAGGCAAGAGAAGTACAGAAAGAAGCAACAGAGGTGCAGAGAGAGGCAAGAGTGGTGCAGAAAGAGGCAAGAGAGGTGCAGAAAGAAGAAAGAGAAGAGCAGAAAGAAGCAACAGAGGTGCAGAAAGAGGGAAGAGGGGTGTAGAAAGAGGCAAGAGAAGTGCAGAAAGAAGCAACAGAGGTGCAGAAAGATTGGAAGAGAGGATAGCAGAAAGAGGCAAGAGAAGTGCAGAAAGCAGCAACAGAGATGCAGAAAGGGGCAAGAGGGTGCGAGAAAGAGGCAAGAGGGTTAAGAAAGAAGCAAAGATAGTTCAGAAAGAAGGAACGAGAGTAGCAGAAAGAGGCAACAGAGGTGCAGAACAGAGAAGAGAGGTGCAGAAAGAGGCACAGAGGGTGCAGAAAGAAGCAAGAGAGGTGCAGAAAGAAGCAAGAGAGGTGCAGAAAGAAGCAACAGAGGAGCAGAAAGAAGGCAAGAGAGGTGCAGAAAGAAGGAAGAGGGGTGCAGAAAGAGGCAAGAGGGGTACAGGAAGAAGCAAGAGAGGTGCAGAAAGAAGCAAGAGAGGTGCAGAAAGAAACAAAAGAAGTGCAGAAAGAAGGAACAGAGGTGCAGAAAGAGGCAAGAAGGGTGCAAAAAGGGAAGAGGGGTACAGAAAGAGGCAAGAGGGGTGCAGAAAGAAGCAAGAGAGGTACAGAAAGAAGCAACAGAGGTGCAGAAAGAGGCAACAGGAGTGGAGTAAGAGACAAGAGAAGTGCAGAAAGAAGCAACAGAGATGCAGAAAGAGGCAAGAGGGGTGGAGAAAGAGGCAAGAGAGGTGCAGAAAGAAGCAAGAGAGGTGCAGAAAGAAGCAAAAGAAGTGCAGAAAGAATGAACAGAGGTGCAGAGAGAGGCAAGCGGGGTGCAGAAAGAGGGAAGAGGGGTGCAAAAAGAGGCACGAGGGGTGCAGAAAGATGCAAGAGAGGTGCAGAAAGAAGCAAGAGAAGTGCAGAAAGAAGCAAGAGAGGTGCAGAAAGACGGAAGAGGTGGTACAGAAAGAGGCAAGAGAAGTGTAGAAAGAAGCAACAGAGATGCAGAAAGGGGCAAGAGAGGTGGAGAAAGAGGCAAGAGGGGTGCAGAAAGAAGCAAGAGAGGTGCAGAAAGAAACAAAAGACGTGCAGAAAGAAGGAACAGAGGTGCAGAAAGAGGCAAGAGGGGTGCAGAAAGAGGGAAGAGGGGTGCAGTATAGAAGCAAGAGAGGTGCAGAAAGAAGCAAGAGAAGTGCAGAAAGAAGCAACAGAGGTGCAGAAAGAGGCAAGAGGGGTGCAGAAAGAGGCAAGAGAAGTGTAGAAAGAAGAAACAGAGGTGCAGAAAGAGGGACAACAGGGTGTAGAAAGAGGCAAGACAAGTGCAGAAAGAAGCAACAGAGGTGCAGAAAGAGGCAAGAGAAGTGCACAAAGAGGCATGAGAGGTGCAGAAAGAAGCAACAGAGAGGTGCAGAAAGAGGGAAGAGGGGTGCAGAAAGAGGCAAGAGAAGTGCAGAAAGAAGCAACAGAGATGCAGAAAGAGGGAAGAGGGGTGGAGAAAGAGGCAAGAGGGTTGAAGAAAGAAAGCAAAAGACAGTGCAGAAAGAAGGCAACAGAGGTGCAGGAAGAGGCAGCAGGGGTTCAGAACGAGGGAAGAGGGGTGCAGAAAGAGGCACAAGGGGTCAGTAGCGGCCCGTGGTGGGAGTGCTGCTGGCGTTGAAGTGGGGCAGGGAGGGGCAGGTAGAGTAGGAATACGGCCAACAGAGGTAAACATATAAATAAATAAAACAAATTTGTTAGTAGCGCTGCATGGCATTTGGCGATGCAGTGCTCGCAATGATTTTTTTTAAATTTATTTATATGTTTGCTTACCTCTATTCGGCCGTATTCCATACTTTACTACCCTCCACCCTGCCCCTCCCTGTAGGAGAGTAGGATCTGCCTCTTATGTTGCCCCCACTTTTTTTCTGATGTTTACACTGGTTTCTGGCTATAGTTGGGCTGGGTCCCTGCTAATCAGGGCCCCAGCCTCTCTGTTCTCTCTAAACGACTTGGAGTGCACTCTAGGTGCACTAGTGATTGGATACTGTGGTACCTTATGAGTCCCTAGTATATGGTACCTTAGGTACCAAGGGCATAGGTACTTCACAGGCCTACCAGGGGCTGAAGCATGTATTATGCCACCCCTGGGAAGCAGACTAAATCTGACACCACAGGTCTGCTACTGCAGCCTGGGTAAGGTGGTGCATGCACCCCTTACTGTGGTATGGGCTACCTATACCACTACATACATACACACATACAAACCTATAAGTCACTCCTATGGCAGGCCTTATCAATCCTGAAGGCAGAGTGCTTGGTTCTTATGTGGGAGGGTGTCCCTGCATGAGCAGAGCCCCTCTGCAGCGTTCAGAGACCCTTCTCTGATGCTGTTTGTAGTGCAGCCTGACCATATACTCTTAAGCGCATTATAACCTCACATTAAATGCTAACTTTGGGATGGCTGCACGGAAATATGTCATGTTTGGTGTCAAACATCTTGGAATACTACCCCCCCCACCAGTTCTGGTGGCGGGGGTAGCATTCCACCCTTCTAGAGGGAGAGACATGTACACACCGGCCTAACCGGTAACTTCTTTCCAGAGCCCTGGCATCACAAGATGGATGCCACCAGTCACAGACACTGGGCTGCCCTCCTGCTGATGACCAAAACTCACAGTGGAGGAAGCCCAACAATAGATATCCTGTCACAAGGGGGTGTGACCACCTCCCAGACAGGGTTTAGTGTATTGGGGCTGGGTGGGTGCACTCTTAGAGTGCTTTGAAGTCCTGCACTGGGGGAGCAGAAGGCTCCTCTGTGCATACCCCAGTTCAAACCGGCTCAGGGGCTACCTGCCCCTGCTCTGGCATGAAACTGGACAAAGGGAAGTGGGTGTAGCCACCCACTCCCCTGACCCTCCCATAGGTGGGGTCATAGAGCTAGTCCCTCCCTTCTTTTTAGTATAAGAGGGGGAACCTGTGCATTGCAACCCAGATCTCCCTGGACGATGCTCTACAGAAGAATCCTGGACCTTCGACGTTCCACTACCTTTGGAAGACTGAAGAATCTCCCTTGGAGTCAAGGAGTGACTCGTCTGCTTGGCAGGCACCAAAAATACAACGATGGTCGCAAACTACGCCGCTCCCGCCGGAGCCTGAAGTCCCTGCAGCCCAGGAAGAGGATTTCCTGACTTCTCCAAGGCCATCATGAGTCCCCAGCGAAGCTGAGGCAAGTGGACCCCACGAGCGTCGAGGAACTGCAGCCCCTGTGTATGGTGCACTATTGTCAAGTGCAACCCCTTCACGACGTTCTATGAACTTGTGCTTTGGACCACATGTGGTCCCAGCCTCTAGCAGAGATTCCTCCTGAATTCAGAGGCCTACACCGTCCCGAGTGACCGTGGGCCCCTGTTGAGTGGATCCTCCCAAGGTGTCTTTGCGATCCCTTGCCAGCCGGCTTGTGGGTCCCCAGAAGACTTTTGAACAAAACCAAAGGGCTCCCTGGTTGCTCCAGGCCTGCCCTGACCTACCCTTGCTGGGTAAGTCCCCCAGACCTTGCTGGTCTGCACCATTGACTTTTCCTCATCACCACGAGACTTGCTGCTACCAAGGCTTGTTGGCTCCAATCGAGTCGCCGACACCTCAGTAAGCTGCAGACATCGTGGGACACACTGAATCCAGCTCCTGGTCATCATCGACGCAGCCTGAACCACGTGGTCGAAGAGTCAAGACACCTGTGACCGACCCGTAGCTGTCGATGACGGTGGGCATTCATCTTCCTTGCCCAGAGTCACTGCCAAGTGACTGTGAACACTGTCCCCTCTGCTTTCAGGTCTTCCTCCTTCCAAAACCAGGCTTGGATTCCAACGGACACTTCTTCTGTCGTCGCAAGCAGCAAGTCTTCACTGGCTCCCATTGAAAACGACGCCGCGACCCGACACCAAAGGACACCTATGCACCCGGCTCACCTGGGTGAGGTAACTTCAGCACTACGGTGCTCCTGTGGGCCCTAGAACTACTTTCCCTGTAAGTGGCTTGCTTGTAGCTACCCTAGAAGTGCCCTAAAACTCCTATTTTCCCCGTGCGATTATCGCACTGGCTCGTACAGGGCTCGCGTCTGTGTTAGACACATCGCGTCCAACTCCCTTGTAACTCTATCAGTATCCGCGTCCTTCGACTCGTACTGACCGATCGGTGTGTTCGCCTCGAACACGCCAGGGACCTGTAACATTGATAACTCAATCGCGTTCTCTCGCATAGACTCGTACAGGACTCGCACCAGTGTCTGAACACCGCGTCCGTCCCCTGTGGGTCTCCTACAACTACCTGGGGTGGTTCTCTGGGGTCCCTCGATTCTAAATGCTCTAGACCACGGTCTAGCCAAGATAAGATTGTGATATTTACTTGTGCTAACTTATTTTGATAAAACATTGACTTGTACATATGTTCCTGGCTTCTAATCTCATAAAGAGATTAGTAGAGAGTTGTTTATTAATAAATACATATATATTTGATATATATACCTGTGTGGTGTCTTTTCATTTGGTGATTCAAGAGATTGTGTGGTAAAACAAGCTGCTTTACATTCCTCCAAGACTTAGCCTGAAGGCTGCTCTCCACAGCTACCACTAGGATAGCTTTCTATAAAGGTTGTCTTAAACCTACCTACTATAAGAGTCGAATTGGACTGGTGCAAGGTTGTCCACTTTAATTAGTGAACAGCATATACCAGGCCAACTTCCTCACCCACGTCACGCCCGGCAGCATCCACCACGGGCGCTACAGAAGGGTGCAGAAAGAGTAAGAGAGGTGCAGAAAGAGGCAAGAAGGGTACAGAAAGAGGCAAGGGGGATGAAAGAGGCACAGAGGTGCGGAAAGAAGCAAGAGAGGTGCAGAAAGAAGCAACAGACGTGCAGAAAGAGGGAAGAGGTGGAGAAAGACAAGAGAAGTGCAGAAAGAGGCAACAGAGATGACAGAAAGAGGCAAGAGGGGTAGCAGAAAGAGGCAAGAGAGGTGCAGAAAGAAGCAAGAGAGGTGCAGAAAGAAGCAAAAGAAGTGCAGAAAGAAGCGAACAGAGGTGCAGAAAGAGACAAGAGGGGTGCAGAAAGAGGGAAGAGGGTACAGAAAGAAACAAGAGAGGTGCATAAAGAAGCAAGAGAAGTGCAGAAAGAAGCAACAGAGGTGCAGAAAGAGGGAAGAGGGGTGCAGAAAGAGGCAAGAGAAGTGCAGAAAGATGCAACAGAGGTGCAGAAAGAGGCAAGAGGGGTGCAGAAAGAGACAAGAGAAGTGCAGAAAGAAGCAACAGAGGTACGGAAAGAGGCAAGAGACCTGCAGAAAGAGGCAAGAGAGGTGCAGAAAGAAACAAAAGAGGTACAGAAAGAAGGCAAAAGAGGTGCAGAAAGAGGCAACAGAGGTGCAGAAAGAGGGAAGAGAGGTGCAGAAAGAAGCACAGAGGGATGCAGAAAGAAGCAAGAGAGGTGCAGAAAGAAGCAAGAGAAGTGCAAGAAAGAGGCAAGAGGGGTGCAGAAAGAGACAAGAGAAGTGCAGAAAGAAGCAAGAGAGATGCAGAAAGGAGTAAGAGGGGTGCGAGAAAGAGGCAAGAGGAGTGCAGAAAGAAGCAAGAGAGGTGCAGAAAGAAGCAAGAGAAGTGCAGAAAGAAGGCAACGAGAGGTGCAGAAAGAGGGAAGAGAGGTACAGAAAGAGGCAAGAGAGGTGCAGAAAGAAGCAGGAGAGGTGCAGAAAGAGGGAAGAGGGGTGCAGAAAGAGGCAAGAAGGGTACAGAAAGAAACAAAAGAGGTGCAGAAAGAAGGAACAGAGGTGCAGAAAGAGGCAAGAGGAGTGCAGAAAGAGGCAAGAGAGGTGCAGAAAGAAGCAACAGAGGTGCAGAAAGAGGCAAGAGAGGTGCAGAAAGAAGCAAGAGAGGTGCAGAAAGAGGCACGAGAGGTGCAGAAAGAGAGCAAGAGAGGTGCAGAAAGAGGCAAGAGGGGTGCAGAAAGAGGCAAGAGGGGTGCAGAAAGAAGCAAGAGAGGTGCAGAAAGAAGCAAAGAAAGTGCAGAAAGAAGGAACAGAGGTGCAGAAAGAGGCAAGAAGAGGTGCAGGAAGAGGCAAGAGAGGTGTAGAAAGAGGCATGAGAGGTGCAGCAAAGAAGCAAGAGAGGTGCAGAAAGAGGCAACA
Source organism: Calotriton arnoldi (assembly GCA_963921515.1). NCBI lineage: Eukaryota > Metazoa > Chordata > Amphibia > Caudata > Salamandridae > Calotriton > Calotriton arnoldi. The sequence goes on along the minus strand of CAWUFW010011665.1, from coordinate 389,448 downwards.
GAGGTGCAGAAAGAGGGAAGAGGGCGTAGAAAGAGGCAAGAGAAGAGCAGAAAGAAGCAACAGAGATGCAGAAAGAAGTAAGAGAAGTGCAGAAAGAGGCAAGAGAAGGGCAGAAAGAGGCAAGAGAGGTGCAGAAAGAAACAAGAGAAGTGCAGAAAGAAGCAAGAGAGGTGCAGAAAGAGGCAAGAGAGGCTGCAGAAAGAGGCAAGAGAGGTGCAGAAAGAGGCACGAGGGGTGCAGAAAGAGGCAAGAGAGGTGCAGAAAGAAGCAAGAGAAGTGCAGAAAGAAGCAACAGAGGTGCAGAAAGAGGCAAGAGAGGTATAGAAAGAGGCAAGAGAAGTACAGAAAGAAGCAACAGAGATGCAGAAAGGGGTAAGAGGGGTAGCAGAAAGAGGCAAGAGAGGTGCAGAAAGAAGGAAGAGAGGTGCAGAAAGAAGCAAGAGAAGTGCAGAAAGAAGCAACAGAGGTGCAGAAAGAGGCAAGAGAAGTGCAGAAAGAGGCAAGAGAGGTGCAGAAAGAAGCAAGAGAGGTGCAGAAAGAGGGAAGAGGGGTGCAGAAAGAGGCAAGAGGGGTGCAGAAAGAAGCAAGAGAAGTGCAGAAAGAAAGCAAGAGAAGTGCAGAAAGTAGCAACAGAGGTGCAGAAAGAGGAAAGAGAACTGCAGCAAGAGGCAAGAGAGGTACAGAAAGATGCAAGAGAGGTGCAGAAAGAAGCAAGAGAAGTGCAGAAAGAGGGAAGAGGGGAGCAGAAAGAGGCAAGAGAAGTGCAGAAAAAAGAAACAGAGATGCAGAAAGAGGCAAGAGGGGTGCAGAAAGAAGCAAGAGGGGTGCAGAAAGAAGCAAGAGAGGTGCAGAAAGAAGCAACAGAGGTGCAGAAAGAGGCAAGAGAGGTGCAGAAAGAGGCAAGAGAGGTGCAGAAAGAGGCAAGAGAAGTGCAGAAAGAGGCAAGAGAGGTGCAGAAAGAAGCAAGAGAAGTGCAGAAAGAAGCAAGAGAGGTGCAGAAAGAGGCAAGAGAGGTGCAGAAAGAGGCAAGAGAAGTGCAGAAAGAGAGCAAGCAGAGGTGCAGAAAGAGGCAAGAGAGGTGCAGAAAGAGGCAAGAGAAGTGCAGAAAGAAGCAACAGAGGTGCAGAAAGAGGCAAGAGAGGTGCAGAAAGAGGCAAGAGAGGTGCAGAAAGAAGCAAGAGAGGTGCAGAAAGAAGCAAGAGAAGTGCAGAAAGAGGCAAGAGAAGTGCAGAAAGAGGCAAGAGAGGTGCAGAAAGAGGCAAGAGAGGTGCAGAAAGAAGCAAGAGAGGTGCAGAAAGAAGCAAGAGAGGTGCAGAAAGAAACAAAAGAAGTGCAGAAAGAAAGCAACAGAGGTGCAGAAAGAGGCAAGAGAGGTGCAGAAAGAGGGAAGAGGGGTGTAGAAAGAGGCACGAGAGGTGCAGAAAGAAGCAACAGAGGTGCAGAAAGAGGGAACAGGGGTGGAGAAAGAGGGAACAGCGGTGGAGAAAGAGACAAGAGAAGTGCAGAAACAAGACAGAGATGCAGAAAGGGGTAAGAGGGGTGCAGAAAGAGGCAAGAGGGGTGCAGAAAGAAGCAAGAGAGTGCAGAAAGAAACAAAAGAAGTGCAGAAAGAAGGAACAGAGGTGCAGAAAGAGGCAAGAGGGGTGCAGAAAGAGGCAAGAGAGGTGCAGAAAGAGGCAAGAGGGTGCAGAAAGAAGCAAGAGAAGTGCAGAAAGAAGCAACAGAGGTGCAGAAAGAGGGAAGAGAGGTGCAGAAAGAGGCAAGAGAAGTGCAGAAAGAAGCAACAGAGATGCAGAAAGAGGGAAGAGGGGTGGAGAAAGAGGCAAGAGGGGTGCAGAAAAAAGCAACGAGGTGCAGAAAGTAACAAAAGAAGTGCAGAAAGAAGGAACAGAGGTGCAGAAAGAGGCAAGAGGGGTGCAGAAAGAGGCAAGAGAAGTGCAAAAAGAAGCAACAGAGGTGCAGAAGGAGGCAAGAGAGGTGCAGAAAGAGGCAAGAGAGGTGCAGAAAGAAGCAAGAGAGGTGCAGAAAGAAGCAAGAGAGGTGCAGAAAGAGGCAAGAGAGGTGCAGAAAGAGGCAAGAGAGGTGCAGAAAGAGGCAAGAGGGGTGCAGAAAGAAGCAAGAGAGGTGCAGAAAGAAGCAAGAGAGGTGCAGAAAGAGGCAAGAGAGGTGCAGAAAGAGGCAAGAGAAGTGCAGAAAGAAGCAAGAGAGGTGCAGAAAGAAGCAAGAGAGGTGCAGAAAGAAGCAAGAGAAGTGCAGAAAGAAGCAACAGAAGTGCAGAAAGAAGCAACAGAAGTGCAGAGAGAGGCAAGAGAGGTGCAGAAAGAGGCAAGAGAGGTGCAGAAAGAGGCAAGAGAAGTGCAGAAAGAGGCAAGAGAGGTGCAGAAAGAAGCAAGAGAAGTGCAGAAAGAAGCAACAGAGGTGCAGAAAGAGGCAAGAGGGGTGCAGAAAGAGGCAAGAGAGGTGCAGAAAGAAGCAACAGAGGTGCAGAAAGAGGCAAGAGAGGTGCAGAAAGAAGCAAGAGAAGTGCAGAAAGAAGCAACAGAGATGCAGAAAGAGGCAAGAGAGGTACAGAAAGAGGCAAGAGAGGTGCAGAAAGAAGCAAGAGAGGTGCAGAAAGAAGCAAGAGAAGTGCAGAAAGAGGCAACAGAGGTGCAGAAAGAGGTAAGAGGGGTGCAGAAAGAGGCAAGAGAAGTACAGAATGAAGCAAGAGAGGTGTAGAAAGAGGCAAGACAGGTGCACAAAGATGGAAGAGGAGTGCAGAAAGAGGCAAGAGAGCTGCAGAAAGAGGCAAGAGAGGTGCAGAAAGAGGGAAGAGGGGTGCAGAAAGAGGCAAGAGAGGTGTTGAAAGAAGCAATAGAGGTGCAGAAAGAAGCAACAGAGGTGCAGAAAGAGGCAAGAGGGGTGCAGAAAGAGGCAAGAGAAGTGCAGAAAGAAGCAACAGAGATGCAGAAAGGGGAATAGGGGTGCATAAAGAGGCAAGAGGGTGCAGAAAGAAGCAAGAGAGGTACAGAAAGAAACAAAAGAAGTGCAGAAAGAAGGAACAGAGGTGCAGAAAGAGGCAAGAGGGGTGCAGAAAGAGGGAAGAGGGGTGCAGAAAGAGGCAACGAGAGGTGCAGAAAGAAGCAAGAGAAGTGCAGAAAGAAGCAACAGAGGTGCAGAAAGAGGGAAGAGGGGTGCAGAAAGAGGCAAGAGAAGTGCAGAAAGAAGCAACAGAGATGCAGAAAGGGGTAAGAGGGGTGGAGAAAGAGGCAAGAGAGGTGCAGAAAGAAGCAAGAGAGGTGCAGAAAGAAGCAACAGAGGTGCAGAAAGAGGCAAGCAGAGGTGCAGAAAGAGGCAAGAGGGGTGCAGAAAGAGGCAAAAGAGGTGCAGAAAGAAGCAAGAGAAGTGCATAAAGAGGCAAGAGAAGTGCAGAAAGTTGCAAGAGAGATGAAGAAAGAGGCAAGAGAGGTGCAGAAAGAAGCAAGAGAAGTGCAGAAAGAAGCAACAGAGGTGCAGAAAGAGGGAAGAGGGGTGGAGAAAGACAAGAGAAGTGCAGAAAGAAGCAACAGAGATGCAGAAAGGGGAAAGAGGGGTGGAGAAAGAGGCATGAGGGGTGCAGAAAGAAGCAAGAGAGGTGCAGAAAGAAACAAAAGAAGTGCAGAAAGAAGGAACAGAGGTGCAGAAAGAGGCAAGAGGGGTGCAGAAAGAGGGAAGAGGGGTGCAGAAAGAGGCACGAGAGGTGCAGAAAGAAGCAAGAGAGGTGCAGAAAGAAGCAAGAGAAGTGCAGAAAGAAGCAACAGAGGTGCAGAAAGAGGGAAGAGGGTGCAGAAAGAGGCAAGAGAAGTGCAGAAAGAAGCAACAGAGGTGCAGAAAGAGGCAAGAGGGGTAGAGAAAGAGGCAAGAGAGGTGCAGAAAGAAGCAAGAGAAGTGCAGAAAGAGGCAAGAGGGGTGCAGAAAGAAGCAAGAGAGGTGCAGAAAGAAGCAAGAGAAGTGCAGAAAGAAGCAAAAGAGGTGCAGAAAGAGGCAAGAGAGGTGCAGAAAGAGGCAAGAGAGGTGCAGAAAGAGGCAAGAGAGGTGCAGAAAGAAGCAAGAGAGGTGCAGAAAGAAGCAACAGAGGTGCAGAAAGAGGGAAGAGGGATAGAGAAAGAGGCAAGAGAAGTGCAGAAAGCAGCAACAGAGATGAAGAAAGGAGCAAGAGGGGTGCAGAAAGAAGCAAGAGAAGTGCAGAAAGAAACAAAAGAAGTGCAGAAAGAAGGTACAGAGGTGCAGAAAGAGGGAAGAGAGGTGCAGAAAGAGGCAAGAGGGGTGTAGAAAGAGGCAAGAGAGGTGCAGAAAGAAGCAAGAGAGGTGCAGAAAGAAGCAAGAGAAGTGCAGAAAGAAGCAACAGAGGTGCAGAAAGAGGGAAGAGAGGTGCAGAAAGAGGAAAGAGGGGTGCAAAAAGAAGCAACAGAGGTGCAGAAAGAGGCAAGAGGGGTGCAGAAAGAGGCAAGAGAGGTGCAGAAAGAAGCAACTGAGGTGCAGAAAGAGGGAAGAAGGGTACAGAAAGAGGCAAGAGAAGTGCAGAAAGAAGCAACAGAGATGCAGAAAGGGGCAAGAGGGGTGCAGAAAGAGGCAAGAGGGGTGCAGAAAGAAACAAGAGAGGTGCAGAAAGAAACAAGAGAAGTGCAGAAAGAACTAAGCAGGGGTGCAGAAAGAGGCAAGAGGGGTGCAGAAAGAGGCAAGAGGGGTGCAGAAAGAAGCAAGAGAGGTGCAGAAAGAAGCAAGAGAGGTGCAGAAAGAAGCAAGAGAAGTGCAGAAAGAAGCAACAGAGGTGCAGAAAGAGGGAAGAGGGGTGCAGAAAGAGGCAAGAGGGGTGCAGAAAGAAGCAAGAGAGGTGCAGAAAGAAACAAAAGAAGTGCAGAAAGAAGGAACAGAGGTGCAGAAAGAGGCAAGAAGGGTGCAGAAAGAGGGAAGAGGGGTGTGAAAGAGGCACGAGGGGTGCAGAAAGAAGCAAGAGAGGTACAGAAAGAAGCAACAGAGGTGCAGAAAGAGGGAAGAGGGGTGGAGAAAGAGACAAGAGAAGTGCAGAAAGAAGCAACAGAGATGCAGAAAGGGGGAAGAGGGGTGGAGAAAGAGGCAAGAGGGGTGCAGAAAGAAGCAAGAGAGGTGCAGAAAGAAACAAAAGAAGTGCAGAAAGAAGGAACAGAGGTGCAGAGAGAGGCAAGAGGGGTGCAGAAAGAGGGAAGAGGGGTGCAGAAAGAGGCACAAGGGGTGCAGAAAGAAGCAAGAGAGGTGCAGAAAGAAGCAAGAGAAGTGCAGAAAAAAGCAACAGAGGTGCAGAAAGAGGGAAGAGGGGTGTAGAAAGAGGCAAGAGAAGTGTAGAAAGAAGCAACAGAGATGCAGAAAGGGGGAAGAGGGGTGGAGAAAGAGGCAAGAGGGATGCAGAAAGAAGCAAGAGAGGTGCAGAAAGAAACAAAAGAAGTGCAGAAAGAAGGAACAGAGGTGCAGAAAGAGGCAAGAAGGGTGCAGAAAGAGGGAAGAGGGGTGCAGAAAGAGGCACGAGTGGTGCAGAAAGAAGCAAGAGAGGTGCAGAAAGAAGCAACAGAGGTGCAGAAAGAGGGAAGAGGAGTGCAGAAAGAGGCAAGAGAAGTGCAGAAAGAAGCAACAGAGATGCAGAAAGGGGTAAGAGGGGTAGAGAAAGAGGCAAGAGGGTGCAGAAAGAAGCAAGAGAGGTGTAGGAAGAAACAAAAGAAGTGCAGAAAGAAGGAACAGAGGTGCAGAAAGAGGCAAGAGGGGTGCAGAAAGAGGGAAGAGGGGTGCAGAAAGAGGCACGAGGGGTGCAGAAAGAAGCAAGAGAGGTGCAGAAAGAAGCAAAAGAAGTGCAGAAAGAAGCAACAGAGGTGCAGAAAGAGGTAAGAGGAGTGCAGAAAGAAGCAAGAGAGGTGCAGAAAGAGGCAAGAGAGGTGCAGAAAGAGGCAAGAGGGTGCAGAAAGAAGCAAGAGAGGTGCAGAAAGAAACAAGAGAAGTGCAGAAAGGAGGCAAGAGAGGTGCAGAAAGAGGCAAGAGAGGTGCAGAAAGAGGGAAGAGGGGTGCAGAAAGAGGCAAGAGGGGTGCAGAAAGAAGCAAGAGAGGTGCAGAAAGAAGCAAAAGAAGTGCAGAAAGAAGCAACAGAGGTGCAGAAAGAGGCAAGAGGGGTGCAGAAAGAGGCAAGAGAAGTGCAGAAAGAAGCAACAGAGGTGCAGAAAGAGGCAAGAGGAGTGCAGAAAGAGGCAAGAGAGGTGCAGAAAGAGGCAAGAGAGGTGCAGAAAGAGGCAAGAGAAGTGCAGAAAGAAGCAACAGAGGTGCAGAAAGAGGCAAGAGGGGTGCAGAAAGAGGCAAGAGAGGTGCAGAAAGAAGCAAGAGAGGTGCAGAAAGAAGCAAGAGAGGTGCAGAAAGAAGGCAACAGAGGTGCAGAAAGAGGCAGAGGGGTGCAGAAAGAGGGCAAGAGAGGTGCAGAAAGAAGCAAGAGGGGTGCAGAAAGAGGCAAGAGAAGTGCAGAAAGAGGCAAGAGAAGTGCAGAAAGAAGCAACAGAGGTGCAGAAAGAGGCAAGAGGGGTGTAGAAAGAGGCAAGAGAAGTGCAGAAAGAAGCAACAGAGATGCAGAAAGAGGAAAGAGGGGTGGAGAAAGAGGTAAGAGAGGTGCAGAAAGAAGCAAGAGAGTGTGCAGAAAGAAACAAAAGAAGTGCAGAAAGAAGGAACAGAGGTGCAGAAAGAGGCAAGAAGGGTGCAGAAAGAGGGAAGAGGGGTGTGAAAGAGGCACGAGGGGTGCAGAAAGAATCAAGAGAGGTCCAGAAAGAAGCAAGAGAGGTGCAGAAAGAGGGAAGAGGAGTGGAGAAAGAGACAAGAGAAGTGCAGAAAGAAGCAACAGAGATGCAGAAAGGGGTAAGAGGGGTGGAGAAAGAGGCAAGAGGGGTGCAAGAAGCAAGAGAGGCAGAAAGAACAAAAGAAGTGCAGAAAGAAGGAACAGAGGTGCAGAGAGAGGCAAGAGGGGTGCAGAAAGAGGGAAGAGGGGTGCAGAAAGAGGCACGAGGGGTGCAGAAAGAAGCAAGAGAGGTGCATAAAGAAGCAGAAGAAGTGCAGAAAGAAGCAACAGAGGTGCAGAAAGAGGGAAGAGGGGTGCAGAAAGAGGCACGAGAAGTGCAGAAAGAAGCAACAGAGATGCAGAAAAGGGGAAGAGGGGTGGAGAAAGAGGCAAGAGAAGTGCAGAAAGAAGCAACAGAGATGCAGAAAGGGGGAAGAAGGGTGAGAAAGAGGCAAGAGGGTGAAGAAAGAAGCAAGAGAGATGCAGAAAGAAGGAACAGAGGTGCAGAAAGAGGCAAGCAGAGGTGCAGAAAGAGGGAAGAGGGGTGCAGAAAGAGGCACGAAGGGTGCAGAAAGAAGCAAGAGAGGTGCAGAAAGAGGCAAGAGAGGTGCAGAAAGGAGCAACAGAGGTGCAGAAAGAGGCAAGAGGGATGCAGACAGAAGCAAGAGAGGTGCAGAAAGAGGCAAGAGAAGTGCAGAAAGAAGCAACAGAGATGCAGAAAGGGGTAAGAGGGGTAGAGAAAGAGGCAAGAGGGGTGCAGAAAGAAGCAAGAGAGGTGCAGAAAGAAACAAAAGAAGTGCAGAAAGAAGGAACAGAGGTGCAGAGAGAGGCAAGAGAGGTGCAGAAAGAGGGAAGAGGGGTGCAGAAAGAGGCACGAGGGGTGCAGAAAGAAGCAAGAGAGGTGCAGAAAGAAGCAAGAGAAGTGCAGAAAGAAGCAACAGAGGTGCAGAAAGAGGGAAGAGGGGTGCAGAAAGAGGCAAGAGAAGTGCAGAAAGAAGCAACAGAGATGCAGAAAGAGGGAAGAGGGGTGGAGAAAGAGGCAAGAGAGGTGCAGAAAGAAGCAACAGAGATGCAGAAAGAGGGAAGAGGGGTAGAGAAAGAGGCAAGAGAGGTGAAGAAAGAAACAAAAGAAGTGCAGAAAGAAGGAACAGAGGTGCAGAGAGAGGCAATAGGGGTGCAAAAAGAGGGAAGAGGGGTGTAGAAAGAGGCACGAGGGGTGCAGAAAGAAGCAAGAGAGGTGCAGAAAGAAGCAAAAGGAGTGCAGCAAGAGGGAAGAGGGGTGCAGAAAGAGGCAAGAGAAGTGCAGAAAGAAGCAACAGAGATGCAGAAAGGGGCAAGAGGGGTGCAGAAAGAGGCAAGAGAGGTGCAGAAAGAAACAAGAGAAGTGCAGAAAGAAGGAACAGAGGTGCAGAAAGAAGGCAAGAGAGGGTGCAGAAAGAGGCAAGAGAGGTGCAGAAAGAGGCAAGAGAGGTGCAGAAAGAGGCAAGAGAGGTGCAGAAAGAGGCAAGAGAGGTGCAGAAAGAGGCAAGAGAGGTGCAGAAAGAAGCAAGAGAAGTGCAGAAAGAAGCAACAGAGGTGCAGAAAGAGGGAAGAGGGGTGGAGAAAGAGGCAAGAGAAGTGCAGAAAGAAGCAACAGAGATGCAGAAAGGGGTAAGAGGGGTGGAGAAAGAGGCAAGAGGGATGCAGAAAGAAGCAAAAGAGGTGCAGAAAGAAGCAAAAGAGGTGCAGAAAGAGGCAACAGAGGTGCAGAAAGAGGCAAGAGGGGTGCAGAAAGAGGCAAGAGGGGTGCAGAAAGAGGCAAGAGGGATGCAGAAAGAAGCAAGAGAGGTGCAGAAAGAAGCAAGAGAAGTGCAGAAAGAAGCAACAGAGGTGCAGAAAGAGGCAAGAGGGGTGCAGAAAGAGGCAAGTGAGGTAAAGAAAGAGACAAGAGAGGTGCAGAAAGAAGCAAGAGAGGTACAGAAAGAAGCAACAGAGGTGCAGAAAGAGGGAAGAGGAGTGGAGAAAGAGACAAGAGAAGTGCAGAAAGAAGCAACAGAGATGCAGAAAGGGGTAAGAGGGGTGGAGAAAGAGGCAAGAGGGGTGCAGAAAGAAGCAAGAGAGGTGCAGAAAGAAACAAAAGAAGTGCAGAAAGAAGGAACAGAGGTGCAGAGAGAGGCAAGAGGGGTGCAGAAAGAGGGAAGAGGGGTGCAGAAAGAAGCAAGAGAGGTGCAGAAAGAAGCAAGAGAGGTGCAGAAAGAAGCAAGACAAGTGCAGAAAGAAGCAACAGAGGTGCAGAAAGAGGGAAGAGGGGTGTAGAAAGAGGCAAGAGAAGTGCAGAAAGAAGCAACAGAGATGCAGAAAGAGGGAAGAGGGTGGAGAAAGAGGCAAGAGGGTGCAGAAAGAAGCAAGAGAGGTGCAGAAAGAAACAAAAGAAGTGCAGAAAGAAGGAACAGAGGTGCAGAAAGAGGCAAGAAGGGTGCAGAAAGAGGGAAGAGAGGTGTGAAAGAGGCACGAGGGGTGCAGAAAGAAGCAAGAGAGGTCCAGAAAGAAGCAACAGAGGTGCAGAAAGAGGGAAGAGGAGTGGAGAAAGAGACAAGAGAAGTGCAGAAAGAAGCAACAGAGATGCAGAAAGGGGTAAGAAGGGTAGAGAAAGAGGCAAGAGGGTGCAGAAAGAAGCAAGAGAGGTGTGGAAATAAACAAAAGAAGTGCAGAAAGAAGGAACAGAAGTGCAGACAGAGGCAAGAGGGATGCAAAAGAGGGAAGAGGGGTGCAGAAAGAGGCCCGAGGGGTGCAGAAAGAAGCAAGAGAGGTGCAGAAAGAAGCAAGAGAAGTGCAGAAAGAAGCAACAGAGGTGCAGAAAGAGGGAAGAGGGGTGCAGAAAGAGGCAAGAGAAGTGCAGAAAGACGCAACAGAGGTGCAGAAAGAGGGAAGAGGGATAGAGAAAGAGGCAAGAGAAGTGCAGAAAGAAGCAACAGAGATGCAGAAAGAGGGAAGAGGGGTAGCAGAAAGAGGCATGAGAGGTGAAGAAAGAAACAAAAGAAGTGCAGAAAGAAGGAACAGAGGTGCAGAAAGAGGCAAGAGGGGTGCAGAAAGAGGGAAGAGGGTGCAGAAAGAGGCACGAGAGGTGCAGAAAGAAGCAAGAGAGGTGCAGAAAGAAGCAACAGAGGTGCAGAAAGAGGGAAGAGGGGTGCAGAAAGAGGTAAGAGAAGTGCAGAAAGAAGCAACAGAGATGAAGAAAGTGGCAAGAGGGGTGCAGAAAGAAGCAATAGAGGTGGAGAAAGAAACAAAATAAGTGCAGAAAGAAGGAACAGAGGTGCAGAGAGAGGCAAGAGGGGTGCAGAAAGAGGCAAGAGAGGTGCAGAAAGAGGCAAGAGGGGTGCAGAAAGAGGCAAGAGAGGTGCAGAAAGAAGCAAGAGAAGTGCAGAAAGAAGCAACAGAGGTGCAGAAAGAGGGAAGAGGGGTGTAGAAAGAGGCAAGAGAAGTGCAGAAAGAAGCAACAGAGGTGCAGAAAGAGGCAAGAGAGGTAGAGAAAGAGGCAAGAGAAGTGCAGAAAGAAGCAACAGAGATGCAGAAAGGGGGAAGAGGGGTAGAGAAAGAGGCAAGAGGGTGCAGAAAGAAGCAAAAGAGGTGCAGAAAGAAGGAACAGAGGTGCAGAAAGAGGCAACAGAGGTGCAGAAAGAGGCAAGAGGGGTGCAGAAAGAAGCAAGAGGGGTGCAGAAAGAAGCAAGAGAGGTGCAGAAAGAAGCAAGAGAGGTGCAGAAAGAAGCAAAAGAAGTGCAGAAAGAAGGAACAGAGGTGCAGAAAGAGGCAAGAGGAGTGCAGAAAGAGGCAAGAGGGGTGCAGAAAGAGGCAAGAGAGGTGCAGAAAGAAGCAAGAGAAGTGCAGAAAGAAGCAACAGAGGTGCAGAAAGAGGGAAGAGGGGTGCAGAAAGAGGCAAGAGAAGTGCAGAAAGAAGCAACAGAGATGCAGAAAGGGGTAAGAGGGGTGGAGAAAGAGGCAAGAGGGGTGCAGAAAGAAGCAAGAGAGGTGCAGAAAGAAACAAAAGAAGTGCAGAAAGAAGGAACAGAGGTGCAGAGAGAGGCAAGAGGGGTGCAGAAAGAGGGAAGAGGGGTGCAGAAAGAAGCAAGAGAGGTGCAGAAAGAAGCAAAAGAAGTGCAGAAAGAAGCAACAGAGGTGCAGAAAGAGGGAAGAGGGGTGGAGAAAGAGGCAAGAGAAGTGCAGAAAGAAGCAACAGAGATGCAGAAAGAGGGAAGAGGGGTGCAGAAAGAGGCAAGAGAAGTGCAGAAAGAAGCAACAGAGATGCAGAAAGGGGAAAGAGGTAGAGAAAGAGGCAAGAGGGTGCAGAAAGAAGCAAGAGAGGTGCGGAAAGAAACAAAAGAAGTGCAGAAAGAAGGAACAGAGGTGCAGAAAGAGGCAAGAAGGGTGCAGAAAGAGGGAAGAGGGGTGTGAAAGAGGCACGAGTGGTGCAGAAAGAATCAAGAGAGGTCCAGAAAGAAGCAACAGAGGTGCAGAAAGAGGGAAGAGGAGTGGAGAAAGAGACAAGAGAAGTGCAGAAAGAAGCAACAGAGATGCAGAAAGGGGTAAGAGGGGTGGAGAAAGAGGCAAGAGGGGTGCAGAAAGAAGCAAGAGAGGTGCAGAAAGAAACAAAAGAAGTGCAGAAAGAAGGAACAGAGGTGCAGAGAGAGGCAAGAGGGGTGCAGAAAGAGGGAAGAGGGGTGCAGAAAGAGGCACGAGGGGTGCAGAAAGAAGCAAGAGAGGTGCAGAAAGAAGCAAGAGAAGTGCAGAAAGAAGCAACAGAGGTGCAGAAAGAGGGAAGAGGGGTGCAGAAAGAGGCAAGAGAAGTGCAGAAAGAAGCAACAGAGGTGCAGAAAGTGTGAAGAGGGGTGGAGAAAGAGGCAAGAGAAGTGCAGAAAGAAGCAACAGAGATGCAGAAAGGGGGAAGAGGGGTGCAGAAAGAGGCAAGAGAGGTGCAGAAAGAAACAAAAGAAGTGCAGAAAGAAGGAACAGAGGTGCAGAAAGAGGCAAGAGGGGTGCAGAAAGAGGGATCAGGGGTGCAGATAGAGGCACGAGAGGTGCAGAAAGAAGCAAGAGAGGTGCAGAAAGAAGCAACAGAGGTGCAGAAAGAGGGAAGAGGGGTGCAGAAAGAGGCAAGATAAGTGCAGAAAGAAGCAAGAGAGGTGCAGAAAGAGGCAAGAGGGGTGCAGAAAGAGGCAAGAGAGGTGCAGAAAGAAACAAAAGAAGTGCAGAAAGAACCAACAGAGGTGCAGAAAGAGGCAAGAGGGGTGCAGAAAGAGGCAAGAGGGGTGCAGAAAGAGGCAAGAGGGGTGCAGAAAGAAGCAAGAGAGGTGCAGAAAGAAGCAAGAGAAGTGCAGAAAGAACCAACAGAGGTGCAGAAAGAGGCAAGAGGGGTGCAGAAAGAGGCAAGAGAGGTGCAGAAAGAGGCAAGAGAAGTGCAGAAAGAGGCAAGAGAGGTGCAGAAAGAGGCAAGAGAGGTGCAGAAAGAAGCAACAGAGGTGCAGAAAGAGGGAAGAGGGTGGAGAAAGAGGCAAGAGAAGTGCAGAAAGAAGCAACAGAGATGCAGAAAGGGGTAAGAGGGGTGGAGAAAGAGGCAAGAGGGGTGACAGAAAGAAACAAAAGAAGTGCAGAAAGAAGGAACAGAGGTGCAGAAAGAGGCAAGAGGGGTGCAGAAAGAGGGAAGAGGGGTGCAGAAAGAGGCAAGAGGGGTGCAGAAAGAAGCAAGAGAGGTGCAGAAAGAAGCAAAGAGGTGCAGAAAGAAGCAAGAGAGGGTGCAGAAAGAGGCAAGAGAAGTGCAGAAAGAAGCAACAGAGATGCAGAAAGGGGCAAGAGGGGTGCAGAAAGAGGCAAGAGAGGTGCAGAAAGAAGCAAGAGAGGTGCAGAAAGAAACAAAAGAAGTGCAGAAAGAAGGAACAGAGGTGCAGAAAGAGGCAAGAGGGGTGCAGAAAGAGGGAAGAGGGTGCAGAAAGAGGCACAGAGGGGTGCAGAAAGAAGCAAGAGAGGTGCAGAAAGAAGCAAAAGAAGTGCAGAAAGAAGCAACAGAGGTGCAGAAAGAGGCAAGAGGGGTGCAGAAACAAGCAAGAGAGCTGCAGAAATAGGCAAGAGAAGTGCAGAAAGAAGCAAGAGCAGAAAGAAGCTAGTGAGGTGCTGAAAGAAGCAAGAGAAGTGCAGAAAGAGGCAAGAGAGGTGCAGAAAGAGGCAGGAGAGGTGCAGAAAGAGGCAAGAGGGGTGCAGAAAGAAGCAAGAGAGGTGCAGAAAGAAACAAAAGAAGTGCAGAAAGAAGGAACAGAGGTGCAGAAAGAGGCAAGAGGGGTGCAGAAAGAAGCAAGAGAGGTGCAGAAAGAGGCACGAGAGGTGCAGAAAGAGGCAAGAGAGGTGCAGAAAGAAGCAAGAGAAGTGCAGAAAGAAGCAACAGAGGTGCAGAAAGAGGCAAGAGGGGTGCAGAAAGAGGCAAGAGAGGTGCAGAAAGAGGCAAGAGAGGTGCAGAAAGAGGCAAGAGAGGTGCAGAAAGAGGCAAGAGAGGTGCAGAAAGAAGCAAGAGAGGTGCAGAAAGAGGCAAGAGAGGTGCAGAAAGAAGCAAGAGAGGTGCAGAAAGAGGCAAGAGAGGTGCAGAAAGAGGCAAGAGAGGTGCAGAAAGAAGCAACAGAGGTGCAGAAAGAGGCAAGAGAGGTGCAGAAAGAGGCAAGAGAAGTGCAGAAAGATGCAACAGAGGTGCAGAAAGAGGCAAGAGGGGTACAAATAGAGGGAAGAGGGGTGCAGAAAGAGGCAAGAGAGGTGCAGAAAGAAACAAAAGAAGTGCAGAAAGAAGGAACAGAGGTGCAGAAAGAGGCAAGAGGGGTGCAGAAAGAGGGAAAAGGGGTGCAGAAAGAGGCACAAGGGGTGCAGAAAGAAGCAAGAGAGGTGCAGAAATAAGCAACAGAGGTGCAAAAAGAAAGAAGAGGGGTGGAGATAGAGACAAGAGAAGTGCAGAAAGAAGCAACAGAGATGCAGAAAGGGGTAAGAGGGGTAGAGAAAGAGGCAAGAGAGGTGCAGAAAGAAGCAAGAGAGGTGCAGAAAGAAGGAAGAGAAGTGCAGAAAGAGGCAAGAGAGGGTGCAGAAAGAGGGAAGAGGGGTGCAGAAAGAGGCAAGAGAGGTGCAGAAAGAAGCAAGAGGGGTGCAGAAAGAAGCAAGAGAAGTGCAGAAAGAAGCAACAGAGGTGCAGAAAGAGGGAAGAGGGGTGCAGAAAGAGGCAAGAGAGGTGCAGAAAGAAGCAACAGAGGTGCAGAAAGAAGCAAGAGAGGTGCAGAAATAGGCAAGAGAAGTGCAGAAAGAAGCAACAGAGGTGCAGAAAGAGGGAAGAGGGGTGCAGAAAGTGGCAAGAAGTGTGCAGAAAGAAGCAAGAGAGGTGCAGAAAGAAGCAAAGAGAGGTGCAGAAAGAGGCAAGAGAGGTGCAGAAAGAGGCAAGAGGGGTGCAGAAAGAGGCAAAAGAAGTGCAGAAAGAAGCAACAGAGGTGCAGAAAGAGGCAAGAGGGGTGCAGAAAGAGGGAAGAGGGGTACAGAAAGAGGCAAGAGAGGTGCAGAAAGAAGCAAGAGAAGTGCAGAAAGAAGCAACAGAGGTGCAGAAAGAGGGAAGAGAGGTGGAGAAAGAGACAAGAGAAGTGCAGAAAGAAGCAACAGAGATGCAGAAAGGGGTAAGAGGGGTGGAGAAAGAGGCAAGAGGGGTGCAGAAAGAAGCAAGAGAGGTGCAGAAAGAAACAAAAGAAGTGCAGAAAGAAGGAACAGAGGTGCAGAGAGAGGCAAGAGGGGTGCAGAAAGAGGGAAGAGGGGTGCAGAAAGAGGCACGAGGGGTGCAGAAAGAAGCAAGAGAGGTGCAGAAAGAAGCAAGAGAAGTGCAGAAAGAAGCAACAGAGGTGCAGAAAGAGGGAAGAGGGGTGCAGAAAGAAGCAAGAGAAGTGCAGAAAGAAGCAACAGAGGTGCAGAAAGAGGGAAGAGGGGTGGAGAAAGAGGCAAGAGAAGTGTAGAAAGAAGCAACAGAGATGCAGAAAGGGGGAAGAGGGGTGGAGAAAGAGGCAAGAGAGGTGCAGAAAGAAACAAAAGAAGTGCAGAAAGAAGGAACAGAGGTGCAGAAAGAGGCAAGAGGGGTGCAGAAAGAGGGAAGAGGGGTGCAGAAAGAGGCACGAGGGGTACAGAAAGAAGCAAGAAAGGTGCAGAAAGAAGCAACAGAGGTGCAGAGAGAGGGAAGAGGAGTGGAGAAAGAGACAAGAGAAGTGCAGAAAGAAGCAACAGAGATGCAGAAAGGGGCAAGAGGGGTGGAGAAAGAGGCAAGAGAGGATGCAGAAAGAAACAAAAGAAGTGCAGAAAGAAGGAACAGAGGTGCAGAAAGAGGCAAGAGGGGTGCAGAAAGAGGCACAAAGGGTGCAGAAAGAAGCAAGAGAGGTGCAGAAAGAAGCAAGAGAGGTGCAGAAAGAAGCAAGACAAGTGCAGAAAGAAGCAACAGAGGTGCAGAAAGAGGGAAGAGGGGTGTAGAAAGAGGCAAGAGAAGTGCAGAAAGAAGCAACAGAGGTGCAGAAAGAGGGAAGAGGGGTGGAGAAAGAGGCAAGAGAAGTGCAGAAAGAAGCAACAGAGGTGCAGAAAGAAGTAAGAGAGGTGCAGAAAGAAGCAAAAGAAGTGCAGAAAGAAGCAACAGAGGTGCAGAAAGAGGCAAGAGGGGTGCAGAAAGAGGGAAGAGGGGTGCAGAAAGAGGCAAGAGAGGTGCAGAAAGAAGCAAGAGAGGTGCAGAAAGAAGCAAGAGAGGTGCAGAAAGAAGCAAAAGAAGTGCAGAAAGAGGCAAGAGAGTTGCAGAAAGAGGCAAGAGGGGTGCAGAAAGAGGGCAAGAGGAGGTGCAGAAAGAAGCAAGAGAGGTGCAGAAAGAAGCAACAGAGGTGCAGAAAGAGGGAAGAGGAGTGGAGAAAGAGGCAAGAGAAGTGCAGAAAGAAGCAACAGAGATGCAGAAAGGGGTAAGAGGGGTGGAGAAAGAGGCAAGAGGGGTGCAGAAAGAAGCAAGAGAGGTGCAGAAAGAAACAAAAGAAGTGCAGAAAGAAGGAACAGAGGTGCAGAAAGAGGCAAGAGGGGTGCAGAAAGAGGGAAGAGGGGTGCAGAAAGAGGCAACGAGAGGTGCAGAAAGAAGCAAGAGAAGTGCAGAAAGAAGCAACAGAGGTGCAGAAAGAGGGAAGAGGGGTGCAGAAAGAGGCAAGAGAAGTGCAGAAAGAAGCAACAGAGGTGCAGAAAGAGGGTAAGAGGGGTGCAGAAAGAGGCAAGAGGGGTGCAGAAAGAAGCAAGAGAGGTGCAGAAAGAAGCAAAAGAAGTGCAGAAAGAAGGAACAGAGGTGCAGAAAGAGGCAAGAGAGGTGCAGAAAGAGGCAAGAGGGGTGCAGAAAGAGGCAAGAGAGGTGCAGAAAGAGGCAAGAGAGGTGCAGAAAGAAGCAAGAGAAGTGCAGAAAGAAGCAACAGAGGTGCAGAAAGAGGGAAGAGGGGTGGAGAAAGAGGCAAGAGAAGTGCAGAAAGAAGCAACAGAGATGCAGAAAGGGGTAAGAGGGATAGAGAAAGAGGCAAGAGGGTGCAGAAAGAAGCAAGAGAGGTGCAGAAAGAAACAAAAGAAGTGCAGAAAGAAGGAACAGAGGTGCAGAAAGAGGCAAGAGGGGTGCAGAAAGAGGGAAGAGGGGTGCAGAAAGAGGCACGAGGGGTGCAGAAAGAAGCAAGAGAGGTGCAGAAAGAAGCAAGAGAAGTGCAGAAAGAAGCAACAGAGATGCAGAAAGGAGGTAAGAGGGGTACAGAAAGAAGCAAGAGAGGTGCAGAAAGAAACAAAAGAAGTGCAGAAATAAGGAACTGAGTTGCAGAAAGAGGCAAGAGGGGTGCAGAAAGAGGGAAGAGGGGTGCAGAAAGAGGCACAAGGGGTGCAGAAAGAAGCAAGAGAGGTGCAGAAAGAAGCAACAGAGGTGCAGAAAGAGGGAAGAGGGGTGGAGAAAGAGGCAAGAGAAGTGCAGAAAGAAGCAACAGAGATGCAGAAAGGGGCAAGAGGGGTGCAGAAAGAGGCAAGAGGAAGTGCAGAAAGAAACAAGAGAAGTGCAGAAAGAAGGAACAGAGGTGCAGAAAGAGGCAAGAGGGGTGCAGAAAGAGGCAAGAGAGGTGCAGAAAGAGGCAAGAGAGGTGCAGAAAGAAGCAAGAGAGGTGCAGAAAGAAGCAAGAGAAGTGCAGAAAGAAGCAACAGAGGTGCAGAAAGAGGCAAGAGGGGTGCAGAAAGAGGCAAGAGAGGTGCAGAAAGAAGCAAGAGAGGTGCAGAAAGAGGTAAGAGGGGTGCAGAAAGAGGCAAGAGAGGTGCAGAAAGAGGCAAGAGAGGTGCAGAAAGAGGGAAGAGGGGTGCAGAAAGAGGCAAGAGAGGTGCAGAAAGAGGCAAGAGAGGTGCAGAAAGAGGCAAGAGGGGTGCAGAAAGAAGCAAGAGAGGTGCAGAAAGAAACAAAAGAAGTGCAGAAAGAAGCAACAGAGGTGCAGAAAGAGGCAAGAGGGGTGCAGAAAGAGGCAAGAGGGGTGCAGAAAGAAGCAAGAGAGGTGCAGAAAGAGGCAAGAGAGGTGCAGAAAGAAGCAAGAGAAGTGCAGAAAGAAGCAACAGAGGTGCAGAAAGAGGCAAGAGGGGTGCAGAAAGAGGCAAGAGAGGTGCAGAAAAAGGCAAGAGAGGTGCAAAAAGAGGGAAGAGGAGTGCAGAAAGAGGCAAGAGAAGTGCAGAAAGAACCAACAGAGGTGCAGAAAGGGGTAAGAGGGGTGGAGAAAGAGGCAAAAGAGGTGCAGAAAATGGCAAGCTGGGTACAGAATGAGGCAAGAGAGGTACAGAAAGAGGCAAGAGGGGTGCAGAAAGAGGCAAGAGAGGTGCAGAAAGAAGCAAGAGAAGTGCAGAAAGAAGCAAGAGAGGTGCAGAAAGAAACAAAAGAAGTGCAGAAAGAAGGCAACAGAGGTGCAGAAAGAGGCAAGAAGGGTGCAGAAAGAGGGAAGAGGGGTACAGAAAGAGGCACGAGAGGTGCAGAAAGAATCAAGAGAGGTGCAGAAAGAAGCAACAGAGGTGCAGAAAGAGGGAATAGGGGTGGAGAAAGAGACAAGAGAAGTGCAGAAAGAAGCAACAGAGATGCAGAAAGGGGTAAGAGGGGTGGAGAAAGAGGCAAGAGGGGTGCAGAAAGAAGCAAGAGAGGTGCAGAAAGAAACAAAAGAAGTGCAGAAAGAAGGAACAGAGGTGCAGAGAGAGGCAAGAGGGGTGCAGAAAGAGGGAAGAGGGGTGCAGAAAGAAGCACAAGGGGTGCAGAAAGAAGCAAGAGAGGTGCAGAAAGAAGCAAAAGAAGTGCAGAAAGAAGCAACAGAGGTGCAGAAAGAGGGAAGAGGGGTGTAGAAAGAGGCAAGAGAAGTGTAGAAAGAAGCAACAGAGATACAGAAAGGGGTAAGAGGGATAGAGAAAGAGGCAAGAGGGTGCAGAAAGAAGCAAGAGAGGTGTAGGAAGAAGCAAAAGAAGTGCAGAAAGAAGGAACAGAGGTGCAGAAAGAGGCAAGAAGGGTGCAGAAAGAGGCAACAGGGGGTGAAGAAAGAGGCAAGAGGGGTGCAGAAAGAAGCAAGAGAGTTGCAGAAAGAAGCAAGAGAAGTGCAGAAAGAAGCAACAGAGGTGCAGAAAGAGGGAAGAGGGGTGTAGAAAGAGGCAAGAGAAGTGCAGAAAGAAGCAACAGAGATGCAGTAAAGGGGAAAGAGGGGTGGAGAAAGAGACAAGAGGGGTGCAAAAAGAAGCTAGAACGGTACAGAAAGAAACAAAAGTGCAGAAAGAAGGAACAGAGGTGCAGAAAGAGGCAAGAAGGGTGCAGAAAGAGGGAAGAGGGGTGCAGAAAGAGGCACGAGGGGTGCAGAAAGAAGCAAGAGAGTGCAAAAGAAGAGAAGTGCAGAAAGAAGCAACAGAGGTGCAGAAAGAGGGAAGAGGAGTGCAGAAAGAGGCAAGAGAAGTGCAGAAAGAAGCAACAGAGATGCAGAAAGAGGTAAGAGGGGTAGAGAAAGAGGCAAGAGGGTGCAGAAAGAAGCAAGAGAGGTGCAGGAAGAAACAAAAGAAGTGCAGAAAGAAGGAACAGAGGTGCAGAG
Organism: Calotriton arnoldi; assembly: GCA_963921515.1. Lineage (NCBI taxonomy): Eukaryota > Metazoa > Chordata > Amphibia > Caudata > Salamandridae > Calotriton > Calotriton arnoldi. The sequence goes on along the minus strand of CAWUFW010011665.1, from coordinate 370,539 downwards.
AGAGGCAAGAGGGGTGCAGAAAGAGGGAAGAGGGGTGCAGAAAGAGGCACGAGGGGTGCAAAAGAAGCAAGAGAGGTACAGAAAGAAGCAACAGAAGTGCAGAAAGAAGCAACAGAGGTGCAGAAAGAGGGAAGAGGGGTGGAGAAAGAGGCAAGAGAAGTGCAGAAAGAAGCAACAGAGATGCAGAAAGGGGTAAGAGGGGTGGAGAAAGAGGCAAGAGGGGTGCAGAAAGAAGCAAGAGAGGTGCAGAAAGAAGCAAAAGAAGTGCAGAAAGAAGCAACAGAGGTGCAGAAAGAGGCAAGAGGGGTGCAGAAAGAGGCAAGAGAGGTGCAGAAAGAAGCAACAGAGGTGCAGAAAGAGGAAGAGGGTGCAGAAAGAGGCAAGAGAGTGCAGAAAGAAGCAAAAGAAGTGCAGAAAGAAGCAACAGAGGTGCAGAAAGAGGGAAGAGGGGTGTAGAAAGAGGCAAGAGAAGTGCAGAAAGAAGCAACAGAGATGCAGAAAGGGGAAAGAGGGTGGAGAAAGAGGTAAGAGGGTGCAGAAAGAAGCAAGAGAGGTGCGGAAAGAAACAAAAGAAGTGCAGAAAGAAGGAACAGAGGTGCAGAAAGAGGCAAGAAGGGTGCAGAAAGAGGGAAGAGGGGTGCAGAAAGAGGCACGAGGGGTGCAGAAAGAATCAAGAGAGGTCCAGAAAGAAGCAACAGAGGTGCAGAAAGAGGGAAGAGGAGTGGAGAAAGAGACAAGAGAAGTGCAGAAAGAAGCAACAGAGATGCAGAAAGGGGTAAGAGGGGTGGAGAAAGAGGCAAGAGGGGTGCAGAAAGAAGCAAGAGAGGTGCAGAAAGAAACAAAAGAAGTGCAGAAAGAAGGAACAGAGGTGCAGAGAGAGGCAAGAGGGGTGCAGAAAGAGGGAAGAGGGGTGCAGAAAGAGGCACAAGGGGTGCAGAAAGAAGCAAGAGAGGTGCAGAAAGAAGCAAAAGAAGTGCAGAAAGAAGCAACAGAGGTGCAGAAAGAGGGAAGAGGGGTGGAGAAAGAGGCAAGAGAAGTGCAGAAAGAAGCAACAGAGGTGCAGAAAGAGGCAAGAGGGGTACAGAAAGAAGCAAGAGGGGTGCAGAAAGAGGCAAGAGGGGTGCAGAAAGAAGCAAGAGAGGTGCAGAAAGAAGCAAGAGAGGTGCAGAAAGAAGCAAGAGAGGTGCAGAAAGAGGCAAGAGAAGTGCAGAAAGAAGCAACAGAGGTGCAGAAAGAGGCAAGAGAAGTGCTGAAAGAAGGAACAAAAATGCAGAAAGAAACAAAAGAAGTGCAGAAAGAAGGAACAGAGGTGCAGAAAGAGGCAAGAGGGGTGCAGAAAGAGGCAAGAGGGGTGCAGAAAGAGGCAAGAGAGGTGCAGAAAGAAGCAATAGAGGTGCAGAAAGAAGCAAGAGAAGTGCAGAAAGAAGCAACAGAGGTGCAGAAAGAGGCAAGAGGGGTGCAGAAAGAGGCAAGAGAAGTGCAGAAAGAAGCAACAGAGGTGCAGAAAGAGGCAAGAGGGGTGCAGAAAGAGGCAAGAGAAGTGCAGAAAGAAGCAACAGAGGTGCAGAAAGAGGCAAGAGAGGTGCAGAAAGAGGCAAGAGAAGTGCAGAAAGAAGCAACAGAGATGCAGAAAGAGGCAAGAGGGGTGCAGAAAGAGGCAAGAGAGGTGCAGAAAGAAACAAAAGAAGTGCAGAAAGAAGGAACAGAGGTGCAGAAAGAGGCAAGAGAGGTGCAGAAAGAGGCAAGAGGGGTGCAGAAAGAGGCAAGAGGGGTGCAGAAAGAAGCAAGAGAGGTGCAGAAAGAAGCAAGAGAAGTGCAGAAAGAAGCAACAGAGGTGCAGAAAGAGGGAAGAGGAGTGCAGAAAGAGGCAAGAGAAGTGCAGAAAGAAGCAACAGAGGTGCAGAAAGAGGCAAGAGGGGTGCAGAAAGAGGCAAGAGAGGTGCAGAAAGAGGCAAGAGAGGTGCAGAAAGAAGCAAGAGAAGTGCAGAAAGAAGCAAGAGAGGTGCAGAAAGAAGGAACAGAGGTGCAGAAAGAGGCAAGAGAGGTGCAGAAAGAGGGAAGAGGGGTGCAGAAAGAGGCAAGAGGGGTGCAGAAAGAAGCAAGAGAGGTGCAGAAAGAAGCAAAAGAAGTGCAGAAAGAACCAACAGAGGTGCAGAAAGAGGCAAGAGGGGTGCAGAAAGAGGCAAGAGATTTGCAGAAAGAGGCAAGAGAGGTGCAGAAAGAGCAAGAGAGGTGCAGAAAGAAGCAAAAGAGGTGCAGAAAGAGGCAAGAGAAGTGCAGAAAGAAGCAAGAGAATTGCAGAAAGAAGCAACAGAGATGCAGAAAGGGGCAAGAGGGGTGCAGAAAGAGGCAAGAGGGGTGCAGAAAGAAGCAAGAGAGGTGCAGAAAGAAGCAAAAGAAGTGCAGAAAGAACCAAAAGAGGTGCGGAAAGAGGCAAGAGGGGTGCAGAAAGAGGCAAGAGGGGTGCAAAAAAAGCAAGAGAGGTGCAGAAAGAAGCAAGAGAAGTGCAGAAAGAAGCAACAGAGGTGCAGAAAGAGGGAAGAGGGGTGTAGAAAGAGGCAAGAGAAGTGTAGAAAGAAGCAACAGAGATGCAGAAAGGGGAAAGAGGGGTGGAGAAAGAGGTAAGAGGGAAGCAGAAAGAAGCGAGAGGTGCGGAAAGAAACAAAAGAAGTGCAGAAAGAAGGAACAGAGGTGCAGAAAGAGGCAAGAAGGGTGCAGAAAGAGGGAAGAGGGGTGTGAAAGAGGCACGAGTGGTGCAGAAAGAATCAAGAGAGGTCCAGAAAGAAGCAACAGAGGTGCAGAAAGAGGGAAGAGGAGTGGAGAAAGAGACAAGAGAAGTGCAGAAAGAAGCAACAGAGATGCAGAAAGGGGTAAGAGGGGTGGAGAAAGAGGCAAGAGGGGTGCAGAAAGAAGCAAGAGAGGTGCAGAAAGAAACAAAAGAAGTGCAGAAAGAAGGAACAGAGGTGCAGAGAGAGGCAAGAGAGGTGCAGAAAGAGGGAAGAGGGGTGCAGAAAGAGGCACGAGGGGTGCAGAAAGAAGCAAGAGAGGTGCAGAAAGAAACAAGAGAAGTGCAGAAAGAAGCAACAAAGGTGCAGAAAGAGGAAAGAGGGGTGGAGAAAGAGGCAAGAGAAGTGCAGAAAGAAGCAACAGAGGTGCAGAAAGAGGCTAGAGATGTGCAGAAAGAGGCAAGAGAGGTGCAGAAAGAAGCAACGAGAGATGCAGAAAGGGGGAAGAGGGGTGCAGAAAGAGGCAAGAGAGGTGCAGAAAGAAACAAAAGAAGTGCAGAAAGAAGGAACAGAGGTGCAGAAAGAGGCAAGAGAGGGTGCAGAAAGAAGAGGTGTGCAGAAAGAGGCAAAAGGGGTGCAGAAAGAAGCAAGAGAGGTGCAGAAAGAAGCAAAAGAAGTGCAGAAAGAGCCAACAGAGGTGCAGAAAGAGGCAAGAGAAGTGCAGAAAGAAGCAACAGAGGTGCAGAAAGAGGCAAGAGAAGTGCAGAAAGAAGCAAGAGAAGTGCAGAAAGAAGCAACAGAAGTGCAGAAAGAGGCAAGAGAGGTGCAGAAAGAGGGAAGAGGGGTGCAGAAAGAGGCAAGAGGGGTGCAGAAAGAAGCAAGAGAGGTGCAGAAAGAAGCAAGAGAAGTGCAGAAAGAAGCAACAGAGGTGCAGAAAGAGGGAAGAGGGGTGCAGAAAGAGGCAAGAGAGGTGCAGAAAGAAGCAAGAGAGGTGCAGAAAGAGGCAAGAGAGGTGCAGAAAGAAGCAAGAGAGGTGCAGAAAGAAGCAAGAGAGGTGCAGAAAGAGGGAAGAGGGTGCAGAAAGAGGCAAGAGAGGTGCAGAAAGAGGCAAGAGGGGTGCAGAAAGTTGGAAGAGGGGTGCAGAAAGAGGGAAGAGGGGCGCAAAAAGAAGCAAGAGAAGTGCAGAAAGAAGGCAAGAGAGGTGCAGAAAGAGGCAAAAGAGGTGCAGAAAGAGGGAAGAGGGGTGCAGAAAGAGGCAAGAGAGGTGCAGAAAGAAGCAAGAGAGGTGCAGAAAGAAGCAACAGAGGTGCAGAAAGAGGGAAGAGAGGTGGAGAAAGAGGCAAGAGAGGTGCAGAAAGAGGCAACAGAGGTGCAGAAAGAGGCAAGAGGGGTGCAGAAAGAAGCAAGAGAGGTGCAGAAAGAAACAAAAGAAGTGCAGAAAGAAGGAACAGAGGTGCAGAAAGAGGCAAGAGGGGTGCAGAAAGAGGGAAGAGGGGTGCAGAAAGAGGCACGAGAGGTGCAGAAAGAAGCAAGAGAGGTACAGAAAGAAGCAAAGAGGTGCAGAAAGAAGCAAGAAGAGTGGAGAAAGAGACAAGAGAAGTGCAGAAAGAAGCAACAGAGATGCAGAAAGGGGTAAGAAGGGTAGAGAAAGAGGCAAGAGGGTGCAGAAAGAAGCAAGAGAGGTACAGAAAGAAACAAAAGAAGTGCAGAAAGAAGGAAAAGAGGTGCAGAGAGAGGCAAGAGGGGTGCAGAAAGAGGGAAGAGGGGTGCAGAAAGAAGCACAAGGGGTGCAGAAAGAAGCAAGAGAGGTGCAGAAAGAAGCAAAAGAAGTGCAGAAAGAAGCAACAGAGGTGCAGAAAGAGGGAAGAGGGGTGTAGAAAGAGGCAAGAGAAGTGTAGAAAGAAGCAACAGAGATGCAGAAAGGGGAAAGAGGGGTGGAGAAAGAGGTAAGAGGGAAGCAGAAAGAAGCGAGAGGTGCGGAAAGAAACAAAAGAAGTGCAGAAAGAAGGAACAGAGGTACAGAAAGAGGCAAGAAGGGTGCAGAAAGAGGGAAGAGGGGTGTGAAAGAGGCACGAGTGGTGCAGAAAGAATCAAGAGAGGTCCAGAAAGAAGCAACAGAGGTGCAGAAAGAGGGAAGAGGAGTGGAGAAAGAGACAAGAGAAGTGCAGAAAGAAGCAACAGTGATGCAGAAAGGGGTAAGAGGGGTGGAGAAAGAGGCAAGAGGGGTGCAGAAAGAAGCAAGAGAGGTGCAGAAAGAAACAAAAGAAGTGCAGAAAGAAGGAACAGAGGTGCAGAGAAGAGGGAAGAGGGGTGCAAAAAGAGGCACAAGAGGTGCAGAAAGAAGCAAGAGAGGTGCAGAAAGAAGAAAAAGAAGTGCAGAAGAAATCAACAGAGGTGCAGAAAAAGGGATGAGGGGTGGAGAAAGAGGCAAGAGAAGTGCTGAAAGAAGCAAGAGAGGTGCAGAAAGAAGCAACAGAGGTGCAGAAAGAGGCAAGAGGGGTGCAGAAAGAAGCAAGAGAGGTGCAGAAAGAAGCAAGAGAAGTGCAGAAAGAGGGAAGAGTGGTGGAGAAAGAGGCAAGAGGGGTGCAGAAAGAAGCAAGAGAGGTGCAGAAAGAAACAAGAGAGGTGCAGAAAGAAGCAACAGAGGTGCAGAAAGAGGCAAGAGGGGTGCAGAAAGAGGCAAGAGGGATGCAGAAAGAAGCAACAGAGATGCAGAAAGAAGCAAGAGAGGTGCGGAAAGAGGCAATAGGGGTGCAGAGAGAAGCAAGAGAGGTGCAGAAAGAAGCAAGAGAAGTGCAGAAAGAAGCAACAGAGGTGCAGAAAGAGGCAAGAGGGGTGCAGAAAGAGGCAAGAGAGGTGCAGAAAGAGGCAAGAGGGGTGCAGAAAGAAGCAAGAGAGGTGCAGAAAGAAGCAAGAGAGGTGCAGAAAGAAGCAAGAGAGGTGCAGAAAGAGGCAAGAGAAGGTGCAGAAAGAAGCAAGAGAGGTGCAGAAAGAGGCAAGAGAAGTGCAGAAAGAAGCAAAAGAGGTGCAGAAAGAAGGCAAGAGAGGTGCAGAAAGAGGCAAGAGAGGTGCAGAAAGAGGCAAGAGGGGTGCAGAAAGAAGCAAGAGAGGTGCAGAAAGAAGCAAGAGAGGTGCAGAAAGAGGCAAGAGAGGTGCAGAAAGAGACAAAAGAAGTGCAGAAAGAAGCAAGAGAGGTGCAGAAAGAGGCAAGAGAGGTGCAGAAAGAGGGAAGAGGGGTGCAGAAAGAGGCAAGAGAGGTGCAGAAAGAGGCAAGAGAAGTGCAGAAAGAAGCATCAGAGGTGCAGAAAGAGGGAAGAGGGGTGCAGAAAGAGGCAAGAGAAGTGCAGAAAGAAGCAACAGAGATGCAGAAAGGGGTAAGAGGTGTGCAGAAAGAAGCAAGAGAGGTGCAGAAAGAAACAAAAGAAGTGCAGAAAGAAGGAACAGAGGTGCAGAGAGAGGCAAGAGGGGTGCAGAAAGAGGGAAGAGGGGTGCAGAAAGAGGCACGAGAGGTGCAGAAAGAAGCAAGAGAGGTGCAGAAAGAAGGAGGGGTGCAGAAAGAGGGAAGAGGAGTGCAGAAAGAGGCAAGAGAAGTGCAGAAAGAAGCAACAGAGGTGCAGAAAGAGGGAAGATGGGTAGAGAAAGAGGCAAGAGAAGTGCAGAAAGAAGCAACAGAGATGCAGAAAGGGGGAAGAGGGGTGGAGAAAGAGGCAAGAGGGGTGCAGAAAGAAGCAAGAGAGGTGCAGAAAGAAGCAAGAGAAGTGCAGAAAGAAGTCACAGAGGTGCAGAAAGAGGCAAGAGGGGTGCAGAAAGAGGCAAGAGGGGTGCAGAAAGAAGCAAGAGAGGTGCAGAAAGAAGCAAGAGAGGTGCAGAAAGAAGCAAAAGAAGTGCAGAAAGAAGGAACAGAGGTGCAGAAAGAGGCAAGAGGGGTGCAGAAAGAGGCAAGAGGGTGCAGAGTGCAGAAAGAATGCAAGAGAGGTGCAGAAAGAAGCAACAGAGGTGCAGAAAGAGGGAAGAGGAGTGGAGAAAGAGACAAGAGAAGTGCAGAAAGAAGCAACAGAGATGCAGAAAGGGGTAAGAGGGGTGGAGAAAGAGGCAAGAGGGGTGCAGAAAGAAGCAAGAGAGGTGCAGAAAGAAACAAAAGAAGTGCAGAAAGAAGGAACAGAGGTGCAGAGAGAGGCAAGAGGGGTGCAGAAAGAGGGAAGAGGGGTGCAGAAAGAGGCAAGAGAGTGCAGAAAGAAGCAAGAGAGGTGCAGAAAGAAGCAACAGAGGTGCAGAAAGAGGGAAGAGGGGTGGAGAAAGAGGCAAGAGAAGTGCAGAAAGAAGCAACAGAGATGCAGAAAGGGGTAAGAGGGGTGGAGAAAGAGGCAAGAGAGGTGCAGAAAGAAGCAAAAGAAGTGCAGAAAGAAGGAACAGAGGTGCAGAAAGAGGCAAGAGGGGTGCAGAAAGAGGGAAGAGGGGTGCAGAAAGAGGCACAGAGGGTGCAGAAAGAAGCAAGAGAGGTGCAGAAAGAGGCAAGAGAGGTGCAGAAAGAGGGAAGAGGAGGTGCAGAAAGAGAGCAAGAGAGGTGCAGAAAGAAGCAACAGAGGTGCAGAAAGAGGGAAGAGGGGTGGAGAAAGAGACAAGAGAAGTGCAGAAAGAAGCAACAGAGATGCAGAAAGGGGTAAGAGGGGTAGAGAAAGAGGCAAGAGGGGTGCAGAAAGAAGCAAGAGAGGTGCAGAAAGAAACAAAAGAAGTGCAGAAAGAAGGAACAGAGGTGCAGAAAGAGGCAAGAGGGGTGCAGAAAGAGGGAAGAGGGGTGCAGAAAGAGGCACGAGGGGTGCAGAAAGAAGCAAGAGAGGTGCAGAAAGAAGCAAGAGAAGTGCAGAAAGAAGCAACAGAGGTGCAGAAAGAGGGAAGAGGGGTGCAGAAAGAGGCAAGAGAAGTGCAGAAAGAAGCAAGAGAGGTGCAGAAAGAAGCAAGAGAGGTACAGAAAGAGGCAAGAGAGTTGCAGATAGAAGCAAGAGAGGTGCAGAAAGAGGCAAGAGAGGTGCAGAAAGAAGCAAGGAGGTGCAGAAAGAAACAAAAGAAGTGCAGAAAGAAGGAAGAGAGGTGCAGAAAGAGGCAAGAGAGGTGCAGAAAGAGGGAAGAGGGGTGCAGAAAGAGGCAAGAGAGGTGCAGAAAGAAGCAAGAGAGGTGCAGAAAGAAGCAACAGAGGTGCAGAAAGAGGGAAGAGGGGTGGAGAAAGAGACAAGAGAAGTGCAGAAAGAAGCAACAGAGATGCAGAAAGGGGTAAGAGGTGAGAAAGAGGCAAGAGGTGCAGAAAGAAGCAAGAGAGGTGCAGAAATAAACAAAAGAAGTGCAGAAAGAAGGAACAGAAGTGCAGACAGAGGCAAGAGGGATGCAAAAGAGGGAAGAGGGGTGCAGAAAGAGGCACGAGGGGTGCAGAAAGAAGCAAGAGAGGTGCAGAAAGAAGCAAGAGAAGTGCAGAAAGAAGCAACAGAGGTGCAGAAAGAGGGAAGAGGGGTAGAGAAAGAGGCAAGAGAAGTGCAGAAAGAAGCAACAGAGGTGCAGAAAGAGGCAAGAGGGTACAGAAAGAGGCAAGAGAAGTGCAGAAAGAAGCAAGAGAGGTGCAGAAAGAGGCAAGAGGGGTGCAGAAAGAAGCAAGAGAGGTGCAGAAAGAAGCAAGCAGAGGTGCAGAAAGAGGGAAGAGGGGTGGAGAAAGAGGCATAAGAAGAAGTGACAGAAAGAAGCAAGAGAGGTGCAGAAAGAGGCAAGAGAGGTGCAGAAAGAGGCAAGAGGGGTGCAGAAAGAAGCAAGAGAGGTGCAGAAAGAAGCAAGAGAAGTGCAGAAAGAAGCAACAGAGGTGCAGAAAGAGGAAGAGGGGTGGAGAAAGAGGCAAGAGAGGTGCAGAAAAAGAAAAGAGAAGTGCAGAAAGAGGCACGAGGTGTGCAGAAAGAAGCAAGAGAGGTGCAGAAAGAAACAAAAGAAGTGCAGAAAGAAGGAACAGAGGTGCAGAAAGAGGCAAGAGGGGTGCAGAAAGAGGGAAGAGGGGTGCAGAAAGAGGCACGAGAGGTGCAGAAAGAAGCAAGAGAGGTGCAGAAAGAAGCAACAGAGGTGCAGAAAGAGGCAAGAGAGGTGCAGAAAGAAGCAAGAGAAGTGCAGAAAGCAGCAACAGAGATGCAGAAAGGGGTAAGTAGTGTAGAGAAAGAGGCAAGAGGGTATAGAAAGAAGCAAGAGAGGTGCAGAAAGAAACAAAAGAAGTGCAGAAAGAAGGAACAGAGGTGCAGAGAGAGGCAAGAGGGGTGCAGAAAGAGGGAAGAGGGGTGCAGAAAGAGGCACGAGGGGTGCAGAAAGAAGCAAGAGAGGTGCAGAAAGAAGCAAAAGAAGTGCAGAAAGAAGCAACAGAGGTGCAGAAAGAGGGAAGAGGGGTATAGAAAGAGGCAAGAGAAGTGTAGAAAGAAGCAACAGAGATGCAGAAAGGGGAAAGAGGGGTGGAGAAAGAGGTAAGAGGGAAGCAGAAAGAAGAGAGAGGTGCGGAAAGAAACAGAAGAAGTGCAGAAAGAAGGAACAGAGGTACAGAAAGAGGCAAGAAGGGTGCAGAAAGAGGGAAGAGGGGTGTAGAAAGAGGCAAGAGTGGTGCAGAAAGAATCAAGAGAGGTCCAGAAAGAAGCAACAGAGGTGCAGAAAGAGGGAAGAGGAGTGGAGAAAGAGACAAGAGAAGTGCAGAAAGAAGCAACAGTGATGCAGAAAGGGGTAAGAGGGGTGGAGAAAGAGGCAAAAGAGGTGCAGAAAAAGGCAAGAGAGGTGCAGAAAGAAACAAAAGAAGTGCAGAAAGAAGGAACAGAGGTGCAGAGAGAGGCAAGAGGGGTGCAGAAAGAGGGAAGAGGGGTGCAGAAAGAGGCACGAGAGGTGCAGAAAGAAGCAAGAGAGGTGCAGAAAGAAGCAAGAGAAGTGCAGAAAGAAGCAACAGAGGTGCAGAAAGAGGTAAGAGGGTGCAGAAAGAGGCAAGAGAGTGCAGAAAGAAGCAAGAGAGGTGCAGAAAGAAGCAAGAGAAGTGCAGAAAGAAGCAACAGAGGTGCAGAAAGAGGGAAGAGGGGTGGAGAAAGAGGCAAGAGAGGTGCAGAAAGAAGCAACAGAGATGCAGAAAGGGGTAAGAGGGGTTCAGAAAGAGGCAAGAGGGGTGCAGAAAGAAGCAAGAGAAGTGCAGAAAGAAACAAAAGAAGTGCAGAAAGAAGGAACAGAGGTGCAGAAAGAGGCAAGAGGGGTGCAGAAAGAGGGAAGAGAGGTGCAGAAAGAGGCACGAGGGGTGAAGAAAGAAGCAAGAGAGGTGCAGAAAGAAGCAACAGAGGTGCAGAAAGAGGCAAGAGGGGTGCAGAAAGAGACAAGAGAAGTGCAGAAAGAAGCAACAGAGGTGCAGAAAGAGGCAAGAGGGTGCAGAAAGAGGCAAGAGAGGTGCAGAAAGAGGCAAGAGAAGTGCAGAAAGAAGCAAGAGAGGTGCAGAAAGAGGCAAGAGAGGTGCAGAAAGAGGCAAGAGAGGATGCAGAAAGAGGCAAGAGAGGTGCAGAAAGAAGCAAGAGAGGTGCAGAAAGAGGCAAGAGAGGTACAGAAAGAGGCAAGAGAAGTGCAGAAAGAAGCAACAGAGGTGCAGAAAGAGGCAAGAGAGGTGCAGAAAGAGGGCAAGAGAGGTGCAGAAAGAGGCAAGAGAGGTGCAGAAAGAAGCAAGAGAAGTGCAGAAAGAAGCAAGAGAGGTGCAGAAAGAGGTAAGAAGGGTGCAGAAAGAGACAAAAGAAGTGCAGAAAGAAGGAACAGAGGTGCAGAAAGAGGCAAGAGGGGTGCAGAATAGAGGGAAGAGGGGTGCAGAAAGAGGCACGAGAGGTGCAGAAAGAAGCAAGAGAGGTGCAGAAAGAAGCAAGAGAGGTGCAGAAAGAGGGAACAGGGGTGGAGAAAGAGACAAGAGAGGTGCAGAAAGAGGCAACAGAGATACAGAAAGGGGTAAGAGGGGTGGAGAAAGAGGCAAGAGGGGTGCAGAAAGAAACAAAAGAAGTGCAGAAAGAAGGAACAGAGGTGCAGAGAGAGGCAAGAGGGGTGCAGAAAGAGGGAAGAGGGGTGCAGAAAGAGGCAAGAGGGGTGCAGAAAGAAGCAAGAGAGGTGCAGAAAGAAGCAAGAGAAGTGCAGAAAGAAGCAACAGAGGTGCAGAAAGAGGGAAGAGGGGTGTAGAAAGAGGCAAGAGAAGTGCAGAAAGAAGCAACAGAGGTGCAGAAAGAGGGAAGAGGGGTGGAGAAAGAGGCAAGAGAAGTGCAGAAAGAAGCAACAGAGGTGCAGAAAGAGGGAAGAGGGGTGGAGAAACAGGCAAGAGAGGTGAAGAAAGAAGCAAAAGAGATGCAGAAAGAAGGAACAGAGGTGCAGAAAGAGGCAAGCAGGGGTGCAGAAAGAGGGAAGAGGGTGCAGAAAGAGGCACAGAGGGTGCAGAAAGAAGCAAGAGAGGTGCAGAAAGAGGCAAGAAGGGTGCAGAAAGAGGGAAGAGGGTGTAGAAAGAGGCAAGAGGGGTACAAAAAGAAGCAAGAGAGGTACAGAAAGAAGCAACAGAGGTGCAGAAAGAGGCAAGAGGGGTGGAGAAAGAGACAAGAGAAGTGCAGAAAGAAGCAACAGAGATGCAGAAAGGGGTAAGAGGGGTAGAGAAAGAGGCAAGAGGGGTGCAGAAAGAAGCAAAGAGGTGCAGAAAGAAACAAAAGAAGTGCAGAAAGAAGGAACAGAGGTGCAGAGAGAGGCAAGAGGGGTGCAGAGAGGCAAGAGGGGTGCAGAAAGAAGCAAAGAGGTGCAGAAAGAAACAAAAGAAGCGCAGAAAGAGGCAAGAGAGGTGCAGAAAGAGGCAACAGAGGTGCAGAAAGAGGCAAGAGAAGTGCAGAAAGAAGCAACAGAGGTGCAGAAAGAGGCAAGAGGGGTGCAGAAAGAGGCAAGAGAGGTGCAGAAAGAAGCAAGAGAAGTGCAGAAAGAAGCAAGAGAGGTGCAGAAAGAGGCAAGAGAGTGTAGAGAAAGAGGCAAGAGGGTATAGAAAGAGGCAAGAGAGGTGCAGAAAGAAGAAAGAGAGGGTGCAGAAAGAGGCAAGAGAAGTGCAGAAAGAGGCAAGAGAGGTGCAGAAAGAAGCAACAGAGGTGCAGAAAGAAGCAAGAGAAGTGCAGAAAGAGGCAAGAGAGGTGCAGAAAGAAGCAAGAGAGATGCAGAAAGGGGAAAGAGAGGTGGAGAAAGAGGTAACAGAGGTGCAGAAAGAAGCAAGAGGGTTGCAGAAAGAAACAAAAGAAGTGCAGAAAGAAGGAACAGAGGTGCAGAAAGAGGCAAGAAGGGTGCAGAAAGGAGGGAAGAGGGGTGTGAAAGAGGCACGAGGGGTGCAGAAAGAAGCAAGAGAGGTACAGAAAGAAGCAACAGAGGTGCAGAAAGAGGGAACAGGGTTGGAGAAAGAGACAAGAGAAGTGCAGAAAGAAGCAACAGAGATGCAGAAAGGGGTAAGAGGGGTGGAGAAAGAGGCAAGAGGGGTGCAGAAAGAAACAAAAGAAGTGCAGAAAGAAGGAACAGATATTCAGAGAGAGGCAAGAGGGGTGCGAAAACGGGAAGAGTGGTGCAGAAAGAGGCATGAGGGGTGCAGAAAGAAGCAACAGAGGTGCAGAAAGAAGCAAGAGAAGTGCAGAAAGAAGCAACAGAGGTGCAGAAAGAGGGATGATGGGCGTAGAAAGAGGCAAGAGAAGTGCAGAAAAAAGCAACAGAGGTGCAGAAAGAGGGAAGAGGGTTGGAGAAAGAGGCAAGAGAAGTGCAGAAAGAAGCAACAGAGATGCAGAAAGGGGGAAGAGGGGTGGAGAAAGAGGCAAGGGGGTGAAGAAAGAAACAAAAGACATGCAGAAAGAAGGAACAGAGGTGCAGAGAGAGGCAGCAGGGGTGCAGAACGAGGGAAGAGGGGTGCAGAAAGAGGCACAAAGGGTGCAGAAAGAAGCAAGAGAAGTGCAGAACGAGGCAAGAAGGGTGCACAAAGAGGGAAGGAGGTATGAAAGAGGCACAAGGGGTGCAGACAGAAGCAACAGAGGTACAGAAAGAAGCAACAGATGTACAGAAAAAGGGAACAGGGGTGGAGAAAGAGACAACAGAAGTGCAGAAAGAGGCAACAGAGATGAAGAAAGGGGAAAGAGGGATAGAGAAAGAGGCAAGAGGGGTGCAGAAAGAAGCAAGAGAGGTGCAGATAGAAACAAAAGAAGTGCATAAAGAAGGAACAGAGGTGCAGAGAGAGGCAAGAGGGGTGCAAAAAGAGGGCGAGAGGGGTGCAGAAAGAGGCACGAGGTGTAAAGAAAGAAGCAAGAGAGGTGCATAAAGAATCAAGAGAAGTGCAGAAAGAAGCAACAGAGGTGCAGAAAGAGGGATGAGGGGTGCAGAAAGAGGCAAGAGAAGTGCAGAAAGACGCAACAGAGGTACAGAAAGAGGGACGAGGGATGGAGAAAGAGACAAGAAAAGTGCAGAAAGAAGCAACAGAGATACGGAAAGGGGGAAGAGGGGTAGAGAAAGAGGCATGGGGTGAAGAAAGAAACAAAAGAAGTGCAGAAAGAAAGAAAAGAGGTGCAGAAAGAGGCAGCAGGGGTGCAGAACGAGGGAAGAGTGGTACAGAGAGAGGCACGAGGGATGCAGAAAGAAGCAAGTAAGGTGCAGAAAGAAGCAAGTGAAGTGAAGAAAGAGGGAACTGGAGTGGAGAAAGAGACAAGCGAAGTGCAGAAAGAAGCAACAGAGATGAAGAAAGGAGCAAGAGGGGTGCAGAAAGAAGCAAGAGAAATGCAGAAAGAGACAAGCGAAGTGCAGAAAGAAGCAACAGAGATGAAGAAAGGAGCAAGAGGGGTGCAGAAAGAAGCAAGAGAGGTGCAGAAAGAAGCAAGAGAAGTGCAGAAAGAAGCAACAGAGGTGCAGAAAGAGGGAAGAGGGGTGTAGAAAGAGGCAAGAGAAGTGCAGAAAGAAGCAACAGAGGTGCAGAAAGATTGGAAGAGGGATAGAGAAAGAGGCAAGAGAAGTGCAGAAAGCAGCAACAGAGATGCAGAAAGGGGGAAGAGGGGTAGAGAAAGTGGCAAGGGGGTGAAGAAAGAAACAAAAGATGTGCAGAAAGAAGGAACGGAGGAGCAGAAAGTGGCAGCAGGGGTGCAGAACGAGAGAAGAGAGGTGCAGAGAGAGGCACAAGGGGTGCAGAAAGAAGCAAGAGAGGTGCAAAAAGAAGAGGTGCAGAAAGAAGCAACAGTGGTGCAGAAAGAAGGAAGAGAGGTGCAGAAAGAGGCAAGAGGGGTGCAGAAAGAGGCAAGAGGGGTGCAGAAAGAGGCAAGAGGGTGCAGAAAGAAGCAAGAGAGGTGCAGAAAGAAACAAAAGAAGTGCAGAAAGAAGGAACAGAGGTGCAGAAAGAGGCAAGAAGGGTGCAAAAAGGGAAGAGGGGTATGAAAGAGGCATGAGGGGTGCAGAAAGAAGCAAGAATGGTGCAGAAAGAAGCAACAGAGGTGAAGAAAGAGGGAACAGGGGTGGAGTAAGAGACAAGAGAAGTGCAGAAAGAAGCAACAGAGATGCAGAAAGGGGTAAGAGGGGTGGAGAAAGAGGAAAGAGGGGTGCAGAAAGAAGAAAGAGAGGTGCAAAAAGAAACAAAAGAAGTGCAGAAAGAATGAACAGAGGTGCAGAGGGAGGCAAGCGGGGTGCAGAAAGAGGGAAGAGGGGTGCAAAAAGAGGCACGAGGGGTGCAGAAAGATGCAAGAGAGGTGCAGAAAGAAGCAAGAGAAGTGCAGAAAGAAGCAAGAGAGGTGCAGAAAGAGGGAAGAGGGGTATAGAAAGAGGCAAGAGAAGTATAGAAAGCAGCAACAGAGATGCAGAAAGGGGGAAGAGGGGTGGAGAAAGAGGCAAGAGGGGAGCAGAAAGAAGCAAGAGAGGTGCAGAAAGAAACAAAAGACGCGCAGAAAAAAGGAACAGAGGTGTAGAGAGAGGCAAGAGGGGTGCAGAAAGAGGGAAGAGGGGTGCAAATAGAAGCAAGAGAGGTGCAGAAAGAAGTGAGAGAAGTGCAGAGGAAGTAACAGAGGTGCCGAAAGAGGGAAGAGGGGTGTAGAAAGAGGCAAGAGAAGTGTAGAAAGGAGAAACAGAGGTGCAGAAAGCGGGACGACGGGTGTAGAAAGATGCAAGACAAGTGCAGAAAGAAGCAACAGAGGTGCAGAAAGAGGGAAGAGGTGTGGAGAAAGAGGCAAGAGAAGTGCAGAAAGAAGCAACAGAGATGCAGAAAGGGGGAAGAGGGGTGGAGAAAGAGGCAAGGGGTTGAAGAAAGAAACAAAAGACATGCAGAAAGAAGGAACAGAGGTGCAGGAAGAGGCAGCAGGGGTTCAGAACGAGGGAAGAGGGGTGCAGAAAGAGGCACGAGGGGTGCAGAAAGCCAGCGAGAGAGTGCTGCAGAGCATGATGTAGGGCTAGAGAGGTGCAGGGGTCAAGAGAATACGGTCAACAGAGGTAAGTAGCAAGAACAGAAGCAAATTTAGTGTGCGCTGCATGGCATTTGACGATGCAGCTCGCAATGAAAGTTGTTTGATTTATATGACTTACCTATTGACAGATTCCAACTGACTACTCGACCTGCCTCCCCCGCCCCACGACACCGCCCGGCAGCACTCCCACCACGGGCCGCTACTGCAAGGGGTGCAGAACGTAGCAAGAGAGGTGCAGAAAGAGGCAATAAGGGTGCACAAAGAGGGAAGGGGGTATGAAAGTGGCACAAGGGGTGCGGAAAGAAGCAAGAGAGGTACAGAAAGAAGCAAAAGACATACAGAAAGAGGGAACAGGGGTGGAGAAAGACAACAGAAGTGCAGAAAGAGGCAACAGAGATGACGAAAGGGGAAAGAGGGGTAGAGAAAGAGGCAAGAGGGGTGCAGAAAGAAGCAAGAGAGGTGCAGATAGAAACAAAAGAAGTGCATAAAGAAGGAACAGAGGTGCAGAGAGAGACAAGAGGGGTGCAAAAAGAGGGAAGAGGGGTAAAGAGGCAGGAGGGGTAAAGAAAGAAACAAGAGAGGTCCATAAAGAAGCAAGAGAAGTGCAGAAAGAAGCAACAGAGGTGCAGAAAGAGGGAAGAGGGGTGCAGAAAGAGGCAAGAGAAGTGCAGAAAGACGCAACAGAGGTGCAGAAAGAGGGAAGAGGGATGGAGAAAGAGACAAGAGAAGTGCAGAAAGAAGCAACAGAGATACGGAAAGGGGGAAGAGGGGTAGAGAAAGAGGCATGGGGTGAAGAAAGAAACAAAAGAAGTGCAGAAAGAAAGAAAAGAGGTGCAGAAAGAGGCAGCAGGGGTGCAGAACGAGGGAAGAGTGGTACAGAGAGAGGCACGAGGGATGCAGAAAGAAGCAAGGGAGGTGCAGAAAGAAGCAAGAGAAATGCAGAAAGAGGGAACAGGGGTGGAGAAAGAGACAAGAGAAGTGCAGAAAGAAGCAAGAGAGATGAAAGGAGTAAGAGGGGCGGAGAAAGAGGCAAGAGGGGTGAAGAAAGAAGCAAGAGAAGTGCAGAAAGAAGGAACAGAGGTGCACAAAGAGGGAAAAGGGATAGAGAAAGAGGCAAGAGAAGTGCAGAAAGAAGCAACAGAGATGCCGAAAGGGGTAGAGGGGTGGAGAAAAAGGCAAGGGGGTGAAGAAAGAAACAAAAGACGTGCAGAAAGAAGGAACGGACGAGCAGAAAGAGGCAGCAGGAGTGCAGAACGAGGGAAGAGTGGTGCAGAAAGAGGTACAAGGGGTGCAGAAAGAAGCAAGCGAGGTGCAGAAAGAAGCAAGAGAGGTGCAGAAAGAAGCAACAGAGGAGCAGAAAGACGGATGAGAGGTGGAAAAAGAAAGAAGAGGGGTGCAGAAAGAGGCAAGGGGGGTACAGAAAGAGGCAAGAGGGGTGCAGAAAGAAGCAAGAGCGGTGCAGAAAGAAACAAAAAAGGGCAGAAAGAAGGAACGGAGGTGCAGAAAGAGGCAAGAAGGGTGCAGGAAGAGGGGTATGAAAGAGGCATGAGGAGTACAGAAAGAAGCAAGAAAGGTACAGAAAGAAGCAACAGAGGTGAAGAAAGAGGGAACAGGGGTAGAGAAAGAGACAAGAGAAGTGCAGAAAGAAGCAACAGAGATGCAAAAAGGAATAAGAGGGGTACAGAAAGAGACAAGAGGGGGTGCAGAAAGAAGCAAGAGAGTTGCAGAAAGAAACAAAAGAAGTGTAGAAAGAATGAACAGAGGTGCAGAGAGAGGTAAGCGGGCTGCAGACAGAGGGAAGAGGGGTGCAAAAAGAGGCACGAGGGTGCAGAAAGATGCAATAGAGGTGCAGAAAGAAGCAAGAGAAGTGCAGAAAGAAGCAACAGAGGTGCAGAAAGAGGGAAGAGGGGTATAGAAAGAGGCAACAGAAGTATAGAAAGAAACAACAGAGATGCAGAAAGGGGGAAGAGGGGAAGAGGGGTAGAGAAAGAGGCAAGAGGGGTGCAGAAAGAAGCAAGGGAGGTGCAGAAAGAAACAAAAGAAGTGCAGAAAGAAGGAACAGAGGAGCAGAGAGAGGGAAGAGGGGTGGAGAAAGAGACAAGAGAAGTGCAGAAAGAAGCAACAGAGATAGGGAAAGGGGGAAGAGGGGTAGAGAAAGAGGCATGGGGTGAAGAAAGAAACAAAAGAAGTGGAGAAAGAAAGAAAAGAGGTGCAGAAAGAGGCAGCAGGGGTGCAGAACGAGGGAAGAGTAGTGCAGAAAGAGGCACGAGGGATTCAGAAAGAAACAAGGGGGGTGCAGAAAGAAGCAAGTGAAGTGCAGAAAGAGGGAACAGGGGTGGAGAAAGAGACAAGAGAAGTGCAGAAAGAAGCAACAGAGATGAAGAAAGGAGCAAGAGGGGTGCAGAAAGAAGCAAGAGAAATGCAGAAAGAAGCAAAATAAGTGCAGAAAGAAGGAACAGCGGTACAGAGAGAGGCAAGAGGGGTGCAGAAAGAGGCAAGAGAGGTGCAGAAAAAGGCAAGAAAACTGCAGAAAGAGGCAAGAGAGGTGCAGAAGAAGCAAGAGAAGTGCAGAAAGAAGCAACAGAGGTGCAGAAACAGGGAAGAGGGGTGTAGAAAGAGGCAAGAGAAGTGCAGAAAGGAGCAACAGAGTTGCAGAAAGAGGGAAGAGGGATAGAGAAAGAGGCAAGAGAAGTGCAGAAAGAAGCAACAGAGATGCAGAAAGGGGGAAGAGGGGTAGAGAAAGTGGCAAGGGGGTGAAGAAAGAAACAAAAGATGTGCAGAAAGAAGGAACGGAGTAGCAGAAAGAGGCATCAGGGGTGCAGAACGAGGGAAGAGGGGTGCAGAAAGAGGCACAAGGGGTGCAGAAAGAAGCAAGAGAGATGCAGAAAGAAGCAAGAGAGGTGCAGAAAGAAACAAAAGAAGTGCAGAAAGAAAGAACAGAGGTGCAGAAAGAGGCAAGAAGGGTGCAGAAAGAGTGAAGAGGGGTATGAGAGAGGCCCGAGGGGTGCAGAAAGATGCAAGAAAGGTACAGAAAGAACACAGAGGTGAAGAAAGAGGGAACAGGGGTGGAGAAAGAGACAAGGGAAGTGCAGAAAGAAGCAACAGAGATGCAGAAAGGGGTAAGAGGGGTGGAGAAAGAGGCAAGAGGGGTGCAGATAGAAGCAAGAGAGGTGCAGAAAGAAACAAAAGAGGTGCAGAAAAAAGGAACAGAGGTGTAGAGAGAGGCAAGAGGGGTGCAGAAAGAGGGAAGAGGGGTGCATATAGAAGCAAGAGAGTTGCAGAAAGAAGCAAGAGAAGTGCAGAGGAAGCAACAGAGGTGCCGAAAGAGGGAAGAGGGGTGTAGAAAGAGGCAAGAGAAGTGTAGAAAGAAGCAACAGAGATACAGAAAGGGGGAAGAGGGTTGAAGAAAGAGGCAAGAGGGGTGCAGAAAGAAGCAAGAGAGGTGCAGAAAGAAACAAAAGAAGTGCAGAAAGAAGGAACAGAGGTGCAGAGAGAGGCAAGAGGGGTACAGAAAGAGGGAAGAGGGGTGCAGAAAGAGGCACGAGGTGTGCAGAAAGACACAAGAGTGAGGCAGAAAGAAGCAACATAAGTGCAGAAAGACACAAGAGAGGTGCAGAAAGAGGGAAGAGGGGTGCAGACAGAAACAAGAGAGATGGCAGAAAGAGGCAAGAGAGGTGCAGAAAGAAGCAAGAGCAGTGCAGAAAGAACCAACGGAGGTGCAAATAGAGGC
Organism: Calotriton arnoldi; assembly: GCA_963921515.1. NCBI lineage: Eukaryota > Metazoa > Chordata > Amphibia > Caudata > Salamandridae > Calotriton > Calotriton arnoldi. The sequence goes on along the minus strand of CAWUFW010011665.1, from coordinate 351,634 downwards.
AAGAGGGTTGCAGAAAGAGGCAACAGAAGTGCAGAAAGAAGCAAAAGAGGTGCAGAGAGAGGCAAGAGAAGTACAGAAAGAAGCAACAGAGGTGCAGAAAGAGGCAAGAGGGGTGCAGAAAGAGGCAAGTGAGGTGTAGAAAGAGGCAAGTGAGGTGCAGAAAGAGGCAAGAGGGGTGCAGAAAGAAACAAAAGTAGTGCAGAAAGAAGGAACCGAGGTGCAGAGAGAGGCAAGAGGGGTGCAGAAAGAGGCAAGAGAGGTGCAGAAAAAGGCAAGAAAACTGCAGAAAGAGGCAAGAGAGGTGCAGAAAGAGGTAAGTGAGATGCATCAAGATGCAAGAGGGGTGCAGAAAGAGGCACGAGGTGTGCAGAAAGACACAAGAGTGAGGCAGAAAGAAGCAACAGAAGTGCAGAAAGACACAAGAGAGGTGCAGAAAGAGGGAAGAGGGGTGCAGACAGAAACAAGAGAGATGGCAGAAAGAGGCAAGAGAGGTGCAGAAAGAAGCAAGAGCAGTGCAGAAAGAACCAACGGAGGTGCAAATAGAGGCAAGAGAGGTGCAGAAAGAGGTAAGTGAGATGCATCAAGATGCAAGAGGGGTGCAGAAAGAGGCAAGAGAGGTGCAGAATGAAGAAAGAGGGGTGCAGGAACAGGCAAGAGAAGTATAGATTGAAAGACTTGCATGTTTTTGCACTAATGAACTCTGCACCATGCACTTTTAGCAGTTTGCCTACAGCTGAACATCGTCATTTTTGCACCATTGCACATGGCACTTTACCTTTCCCCCTTTTTTGCTGAGGGGGTGGAGATTGTATTTTTCTTTATTATGCACCAAAAGCCTTGTGGTAAAAAACATTTCTTTGCTTGGAAATGTGCAAAGTATCGGGGGTAGGCAGCAATTTATAATGCTGCTTTCTAAAATTTGCACTATCGCACAAATTGCACTTTTCTCGTTGTTCTCCCCCTATGGAGCATTGTTTTAATGAGGCCTGGACTTTCGGAGAATTGAAGTGCTTTGGTACTTCCATACTGTGTCTACCGCTAAAAAAAATGTTTTGCACTATTTACACTATGGCACTATTGCACTTTATCTTCCCTCCCTGTAGGAGAGTAGGATCTGCCTCTTATGTTGCCCCCACTTTTTTTCTGATGTTTACACTGGTTTCTGGCTATAGTCAGGCTGGGACCCTGCCAATCAGGGCCCCAGCCTCTCTGTTCTCTCTAAACGACTTGGAGTGCACTCTAGGTGCACTGTGATTGGATACTGTGGTACCTTATGAGTCCCTAGTATATGGTACCTTAGGTGCCAAGGGCATAGGTACTTCACAGGCCTACCAGGGGCTGAAGCATGTATTATGCCACCCCTGGGAAGCAGACTAAATCTGACACCACAGGCCTGCTACTGCAGCCTGGGTAAGGTGGTGCATGCACCCTTACTGTGATATAGGCTACCTATATCACTACCTAGATACACACATATAAACCTATAAGTCACTCCTATGGCAGGCCTTATCAATCCTGAAGGCAGAGTGCTTGGTTCCTATGTGAGGGGGTGCCCCTGCATGAGCAGAGCCCCTCTGCAGCATTCGGAGACCCTTCTCTGATGCTGTTTGTAGTGCAGCCTGACCATATACTCTTAAGCGCATTATAACCTCGCGTTAAATGCTAACTTTGGGATGGCTGCACGGAAACATGTCGTGTTTGGTGTCAAACATCTTGGAATACTACCCCCGCCAGTTCTGGTGGCGGGGGTAGCATTCCACCCTTCTAGAGGGATAGACATGTACCTACTGTGGAAACGCGGTAGAATCCTGAAGAGCCCTGGCATCACAAAATGGATGCCACCAGTCACAGACACTGGGCTGCCCTCCTGCTGATGACCGAAACTCGCAGTGGAGGAAGCCCAACAATAGGTATCCTGTCACAGGAGGGTGTGACCACCTTCCAGACAGGGTTTAGTGTATTGGGGCTGGGTGGGTGCACTCCTAGAGTGCTTTGAAGTCCTGCACTGGGGGAGCAGAAGGCTCCTCTGTGCATATGCCAGTTCAAACCAGCTCAGGGGCTACCTGCCCCTGCTCTGGCGTGAAACTGGACAAAGGGAAGTGGGTGTAGCCACCCACTCCCCTGACCCTCCCATAGGTGGGGTCATAGAGCTAGTCCCTCCCTTTCTTTTGGTATAAGAGGGGGAACCTGTGCATTGCAAACTAGATACCCCTGGACGATGCTCTGAAGAAGAATCCTGTACCTTCGACATTCCACTACCTCTGGAAGACTGAAGAATCTCCCTTGGAGTCAAGGAGTGACTTCCCTGCTTGGCAGGCACCAAAAACTACAACAACAGTCGCAAACTACGCCGCTCCTGCCGGAGCCCGAGGTCCCTGCAGCCCAAGACGAGGATTTCCTGACTTCGCAAAGGCCATCATGAGTCCCCAGAAAAGCTGATGCCAGTGGACCCCACGAGTGATGAGGAACCTTAGTCCCTGGGTACCGTGCACTATTGTCGAGTGCAACCCCTTCACGACGTTCTACGAACTTGTGCTTTAGACCACGTGTGGTCCCAGCCTCTAGCAGGAATCCCTCCAAAGATCAGCAGCCTACCCTGTCCTGAGTGACCGTGGGCCCCTGTTGAAGGAATCCCCCTGAGGCGTCTTTGCGATCCCTTGCCAGCCGGCTTGTGGGTCCTCAGAAGACTTTTCTAAAGAACCAAAGGGCTCTTCTGGTTGCTCCAGGCCTTCCCTGACTTACCCTCGCTGGGTGAGTTCCCCAGTCCTTGCTGGTCTGCACCATTGACTTTTTACGCTTTCCATAAGACTTGCTGCTACCAAGGCTTGTTGGCTCCAATAGGGTTGCCAATATGGTAGTCAGCTGCAGACTTTGAGGGACATGCCGAATCCAGCATCTGGTTGTCATCGACACCTCCTGGACCTCGTGGCCGAAGAGTCAAGACACCCATGAACGACCTGAATCTGTCGACGACGGTGGGCATTCATCTTCCTTGCCCCGGGTCACTGCCCAGTGACTTTGAACACTGTCCCCTCTGCTTTCAGGTCTTCCTTCTTCCGAATCCAGGCTTGGATTCCACTGGACACTTCTTCGGACTTCACAAGCAGCAAGTCTTCATTGGCTCCCATTGAAAACGACGCCGCGACCCGACACCAAAGGACACCTATGCACCCGGCTTCCCTGGGTGAGGTAACTCCAGCACTACGGTGCTCCTGTGGGTGTTGGCCCTAGAACTACTTACCCTGTAAGTGACTTGCTTGTAGCTACTCCCGAAGTGCCCTTAACCTCTTAATTTCTAACCGCGACTTGGCCCATTGAAGTCTACGGCGATCCGCGCCTGTGTTCACGCACTGCACGCGTCCTCCGTGGGTCCTTTACTTACCTGCCTTGGGTGGTTTCGTGAGGCCCCAACACTTCTGAAGGCCCTGGGCCTTGTCTCTTTGCAAGTCGTTGTTCTTAAGTCTCTTTCTTAGTATATGGTCTGGCACGCCCATAGGGCCCCAGCCATATTGTGCTTAATTTATTGTGAAACGTTGATTTGTGCATATGTTCCTGACTTCTAATCTCATAAAGAGATTAGTAGAGAGTTGTTTAGTAATAAATACATATATATTTGATATATGTACCTGTGTGGTGTCTTTTCATTTGGTGATTCAAGAGATTGTGTGGTAAAACAAGCTGCTTTACATTCCTCCAAGACTTAGCCTGAAGGCTGCTCTCCACAGCTACCACTAGGATAGCTTTCTATAAAGGTTGTCTTAAACCTACCTACCATAAGAGTCGAATTGTACTGGTGCAAGGTGTCCACTTTAATTAGTGAACAGCATATACCAGGCCAACTTCTCACATTGGTGGCAGCGTGTGGGATTCCAGCTTGCTATTGTTTTGCCAGAAAATCTCTATTTGAATTACTAACTGAAAACCACTATAGGTACTTAAGGTACATATAAAGTCAAGCTTAGTATCAATAAGTTCTACTGAACTTAGAGCTGTGTGCCAAGGGATAGCACACCCTTTCTACAGCTCAAGCTAGTATCAGTAGGCCACAAACTAGTGTAGGTAGTACAACACTGCACAACACTAGAATGTCCTTAAAGGGAGGACCCAGTGGATCCACTCAGCCTCAGTATAAGGACATGGCTTTCTCTGAGCTGAGAACCATGTGTGCTGCAAGGCACCTGAAGCTAGGACAGAGTCCCTCCACACTACACCTGATAGATCTGCTGACAGCAGATGATCTTAGATTAGCTCTAGGAGCTAATGGGTCTGAATCAGTGGGTGGGTCAATTACAGTGTCTGGGTCAGATGATGAAAATCAGAATGACCAAGACTCTGTGATTGAAGGGCCAGGTCCCCAGGGGCCTGAAGAGGACAGAGGAATTCTCCCTAAGAGAACTGACATAGTGGAGGAGAGGCACAGGTCCCTTTCTAGGGAATCTGAACACTCCTATCACTCTGGCAGAGAATCTGTCTACCAGAGGAACTCCTACTACCCAAGAAGAGAGACCTCCTCTGACAGAATGTACAAACTGCTGCAGTATGAGGAAGCAAGGTTTGCCCTCAAAACCAAGCAGTTGGCATTAGACAAGGAAGCCCTGGAGCTCCAGAGAGCTTCTAGAAAAGAGGGGTTAGAACCCCTGGTGGCAGCAACAGTGTCCCTAGAGGCAGAGAATATATTCCAGACCATAGGAACCTGAGCAAGGTTGTTCCTCCCTACCAGAGTGGGGATGATATCCATAAATGGGTAACTGCTATGGAAAGGGCCTGTAGAGTACAACAGGTCCCCCAAAAGCAGTGGGCAGCAATCTTGTGGCTCTCCTTTTCAGATAAAGGTAGAGACAAGCTCCTCACTGTTAGAGAAGAGGATGCTGATGACTATGAAGTCCTGAAGAGTGCACTGATAGATGGGTTTGGCTTAACCACTGAGCAGTACAGGTTGAAGTTCAGAGACACCCAGAAGGCACAGACTCAGGACTGGACTGACTTTGTAGATTGTGCAACCAAGGCTCTGGAGGGTTGGCTGGTTGGCAGTAGGGTTACTGATTTCAAGGGATTGTATAATCTAATGATGAGAGAACAGATCCTTAATAATTGCCAGAACCAGTTGTTGCATCAATACCTGGTGGACTCAGATCTGACCTCTCCCCAAGAATTGGGAAAGAAGGCAGACAAGTGGGTCAGAACCAGGGTGAGGCAGAAGACCCAGAACCAAGGGGTGACACCAAGAAGCAGGATCCTAAGGGCTCTGAGAAAGGTGGGGATAAGTCAAAAGACCAGAAGTCTTCACAAGGGCCCCAAAAATCTGCATCTGGTGGGGAGTCACAATCCAACAAGGGAAAAGGGCAAAAGAAGCCCTGGTGCAAATTCTGTAAACAGAAAGGACACTGGACTTCTGATTGTAACAAGTCCAAAGACCAAACCACCACCACTCCTGCCCCTAAGGCAACTGTTCCCCCTAGTTCAGCTACTGGTGGAGGTGGTACTCAGAATAAGGGTGTAGTAGGGTTGACCCTGGGTTCTGAAGTGGACTCTGGCCTAGTCAGAGTACCCACTCAGGCAATGCTGATTTGTGATGGAGACATGGACATGTCCTTCCTGGTAAGCCCCAGTAATCTGGGCAAATACAAACAGCAGCCTGTAATAAATGGCAAACAGGCTTTGGCATTTAGGGACACAGGTGCTAGTGTCACCATGGTGGCAGAGGATCTTGTGGACCCTGGACAGATCATCCTGGGCGAAATGTACCAGGTGACCAATGCAAGCAATGTCAGGACCAACCATAGTCTGGCAGTTGTGAATTTCTCCTGGGGAGGGGTAACTGGCCTCAAGAAGGTTGTAGTCAGTGCAGACCTCCCTGTAGAATGTCTATTGGGCAATGATCTAGAAACTTCAGCCTGGTCTGAAGTAGAGTTATGGACTCATGCTAAGATGTTAGGCATCCCTGCAGAGGTATTTGCTGTGACCAGGTCACAGGCCAAAATGCATGACACTGAACCAGCTCTGGATCCTGAAACTATGGACCAGATGCTTCCCAAGAAGAGGAGCAGTAGGGTTAAGGCAGTGCCTTCCCTCTGTCTCAGATCATTGATTCCCCTCTTAAGGGAGGAGGAGCAGACCCTGAAGAAGGAACTGCCCCAGAGGAAGTTGAGCCTGATCAGGTTGAGTTCTTGGGGGCAGGGGGCCCTTCTAGGGAGGATCTGAGTAAGGAGCAACAGTGCTGCCCCTCTCTTGAACCCCTCAGACAGCAGGCTGCTGCTGAGGCTGCTGGGAGTGCTAGTGGGTCCCATAAAGTTTATTGGGATGAGGGACTCCTATATTCTGAGGGTAGAGATCCAGCCCCTGGAGCCACCAGGAGGTTGATAATACCTCAGATGTTTAGGGGGTTCCTCTTGACCCTAGCACATGACATCCCTTTAGCAGGTCACTTGGGCCAAAACAAGACCTGGGACAGGCTTGTTCCACATTTTCATTGGCCACATATGTCAGAGGACACAAAGGAGTTTTGTCGCTCCTGTGTCACATGCCAAGCCAGTGGCAAGGCAGGTGGCACTACAAAGGCCCCCTGATACCACTACCTGTGGTGGGGGTACCCTTTGAAAGGGTAGGGATTGACATTGTTGGTCCCCTTGACCCTCAAACTGCATCTGGGCACAGATTTATCCTGGTGGTAGTGGATCATGCCACCAGGTACCCAGAGGCAATTCCCCTGAGGACCACCACAGCCCCTGTGGTGGCAAGAGCCCTCATTGGAGTTTTCTCCAGAGTGGGTTTCCCAAAGGAGGTCATCTCTGACAGAGATACAAACTTCATGTCAGGATATTTGAAAGCAATGTGGAAGGAGTGTGGTGTAACTTATAAATTCACCACCCCCTATCACCCACAATGCAATGGGTTGGTTGAACGTTTCACCAAAACCCTGAAGGGTATGATTAAAGGACTCCCAGAGAAGCTTAGGCGGAAATGGGACCTTCTTCTTCCCTGCCTGTTGTTTGCATACAGAGAGGTTCCACAGAAGGGGGTTGGTTACAGCCCATTTGAGCTTCTGTTTGGGCATCCTGTAAGAGGTCCATTATGTTTGGTAAAAGAGGGCTGGGAGTTACCTCTCAAAACCCCAAACAGGATGTGATGGACTATGTACTTGGTCTCCGCTCCAGGATGGCTGAATACATGAAAAAGGCAACCAAAAACCTGGAGGCCAGACAAGAATTACAAAAAGCTTGGCATGACCAAAAGGCTGTGCTGACTGTGTACCAGCCAGGACAGAAAGTGTGGGTGTTGGAGCCTGTGGCCCCAGCAGCCCTCCAAGACAAGTGGAGTGGCCCCCATACAATTGTTGAGCAAAAGGGAGAAGTCACCTATCTGGTGAATCTTGGAACTCCCAGGAGCCCCCTGAGGGTACTCCATGTCAACAGATTAAAGCCATATGTTGACAGGGCTGACATGGGCTTGCTCATGGCAACTGATGAGGACCAGGAGGAGGAGAGTGACCCTCTCCCTGACCTTCTCTCACAGAACCCTGATGATGGGTCAGTAGATGGTGTTGCTTTGGCAAGCAGCCTCACTGACCATCAGCAAACTCAGTGCAGACAGGTTCTGCAACAGTACAGACATATGTTTAGCCTGACCCCTAGTCAGACTACCTGGTGCACCCATGAGGTGGACACTAGAGACAGTCTGCCTGTCAAGAGTGAAATCTACAGGCAACCTGACCATGTCAGGGACTGTATCAGGACTGAAGTCCAGAAAATGTTGGAGTTAGGTGTGATTGAGCCTTCAGATAGCCCTTGGGCTAGCCCAGTAGTCCTAGTGCCCAAGCCTCATACCCAGGGTGGTAAGAAAGAAATGAGGTTTTGTGTAGACTACAGAGGCCTCAATGCAGTCACCAGGACTGATGCCTATCCCATACCAAGGGCAGATGAGCTGATTGATACTTTGGCCTCAGCCAAGTATCTAAGTACATTTGACCTAACAGCTGGCTACTGGCAGATCAGGTTAGCTGATGATGCAAAAGCCAAAACAGCATTTTCGACCCCTGGTGGGCACTACCACTTTGTGGTGATGCCCTTTGGATTGAAAAATGCACCTGCCACTTTTCAGAGGTTGGTGAATAAAGTTCTGGCAGGGATGGAAACTTATTGCTCAGCTTATCTAGATGATATTGCTGTCTTTAGTTCCTCCTGGCAGGATCACCTGGTCCACCTCAGAAATGTTTTGGAGGCTCTGCAGAAAGCAGGCCTCACTATCAAGGCCACTAAGTGCCAGATAGGGCAGAGTCAGGTTGTGTACCTGGGCCACCTTGTGGGTGGAGGCCAGGTTCAGCCTTTACAGAGTAAAATCCAAACCATAATGGAATGGGTTGCTCCTACCACCCAGACATAGGTGAGAGCCTTCTTAGGCCTGACTGGGTACTATAGGAGGTTTGTCAAGGGACATGGATCTATAGTGACCCCCTTGAATGATCTGACCTCAAAGAAAATGCCAAAAAAGGTTCAGTGGACAGCTAGCTGTCAGAAGGCATTTGAAGACCTAAAGCAGGCCATGTGCACTGCCCCCATCTTACAGAGTCCAGACTACACCAAAAAGTTCATTGTCCAAACAGATGCTTCTGAGCTGGGTGTGGGAGCTGTACTGTCTCAACTGAATGATGAAGGTCAAGACCAGCCAGTAGCTTTTATTAGCAGAAGGCTGACCCCTAGAGAGAAACGTTGGTCAGCTATAGAGAGGGAGGCCTTTGCTGTGGTGTGGGCCCTGAAGAAGCTGAGGCCATACTTGTTTGGCACTCACTTCATAGTTTAGACTGACCACAAGCCCCTCCTATGGCTTAAACAGATGAAAGGTGAAAACCCAAAACTTTTGAGGTGGTCCATTTCCCTACAGGGGATGGACTATACAGTGGAACATAGGCCTGGGACCCAACATGCCAATGCAGATGGACTCTCAAGGTATTTCCACTTAGAGCACGAAGACTCAACTGGTCAAGGTTAGTTTAGTGTCCCTGCGTTTGGGGGGTTGTGTAGGAGAGTAGGATCTGCCTCTTATGTTGCCCCCACTTTTTTTCTGATGTTTACACTGGTTTCTGGCTATAGTCAGGCTGGGACCCTGCCAATCAGGGCCCCAGCCTCTCTGTTCTCTCTAAACGACTTGGAGTGCACTCTAGGTGCAATAGTGATTGGATACTGTGGTACCTTATGAGTCCATAGTATCTGGTACCTTAGGTGCCAAGGGCATAGGTACTTCACAGGCCTACCAGGGGCTGAAGCATGTTTTATGCCACCCCTGGGAAGCAGACTAAATCTGACACCACAGGCCTGCTACTGCAGCCTGGGTAAGGTGGTGCATGCACCCCTTACTGTGATATAGGCTACCTATATCACTACCTAGATACACACATATAAACCTATAAGTCACTCCTATGGCAGGCCTTATCAATCCTGAAGGCAGAGTGCTAGATTCCTATGTGAGGGGGTGCCCCTGCATGAGCAGAGCCCCTCTGCAGCATTCAGAGACCCTTCTCTGATGCTGTTTGTAGTGCAGCCTGACCATATACTCTTAAGCGCATTATAACCTCGCGTTAAATGCTAACTTTGGGATGGCTGCACGGAAACATGTCGTGTTTGGTGTCAAATATCTTGGAATACTAGCCCCCCCGCCAGTTCTGGCAGCGGGGGTAGCATTCCACCCTTCTAGAGGGATAGACATGTACCTACTGTGGAAACGCGGTAGAATCCTGAAGAGCCCTGGCATCACAAAATGGATGCCACCAGTCACAGACACTGGGCTGCCCTCCTGCTGATGACCGAAACTGCAGTGGAGGAAGCCCAACAATAGGTATCCTGTCACAGGAGGGTGTGACCACCTTCCAGACAGGGTTTAGTGTATTGGGGCTGGGTGGGTGCACTCCTAGAGTGCTTTGAAGTCCTGCACTGGGGGAGCAGAAGGCTCCTCTGTGCATATGCCAGTTCAAACCAGCTCAGGGGCTACCTGCCCCTGCTCTGGCACGAAACTGGACAAAGGGAAGTGGGTGTAGCCACCCACTCCCCTGACCCTCCCATAGGTGGGGTCATAGAGCTAGCCCCTCCCTTTCTTTTGGTATAAGAGGGGGAACCTGTGCATTGCAAACTAGATACCCCTGGACGATGCTCTGAAGAAGAATCCTGGACCTTCGACATTCCACTACCTCTGGAAGACTGAAGAATCTCCCTTGGAGTCAAGTAGTGACTCCACTGCTTGGCAGGCACCAAAAACTACAACAACGGTCGCAAACTACGCCACTTCCGCCGGAGCACGAGGTCCCTGCAGCCCAAGAAAAGGATTTCCTGACTTCCCAAAGGCCATCGTGAGTCCCCAGTGAAGCTGAGGCCAGTGGACCCCACGAGTGACGAGGAACCGCAGTCCCTGGGTACCGTACACTATTGTCGAGTGCAACCCCTTCACGACGTTCTACGAACTTGTACTTTGGACCACATGTGATCCAAGCCTCTAGCAGAAACCCCTCCGAAGATCAGAGGCCTACCCCATCCCGAGTGACCGTGGGCCGATGTTGAAGGAATCCCCCCGAGGCATCTTTGCAATCCCTTGCCAGCCAGCTTGTGGGTCCTCAGAAGACTTTTCTAAAGAACCAAAGGGCTCTTCTGGTTGCTCCAGGCCTGCCCTGACTTACCTTTGCTGGGTGAGTTCCCCAGACCTTGCTGGTCTGCACCATTGACTTTTTACGCTTTCCACAAGACTTGCTGCTACCAAGGCTTGTTGGCTCCAATCGGGTTGCCGACACTGCAGTCAGCTGCAGTCTTCATGGGACACGCCGAATCCAGCTCCTGGTTGTCGTTGACGCCTCCTGGACCTCGTAGCCGAAGAGTCAAGACACCCATGAACGACCTGAATCTGTCGACGACGGTGGGCATTCATCTTCCTTGCCCCGGGTCACTGCCCAGTGACTTTGAACACTGTCCCCTCTGCTTTCAGGTCTTCCTTCTTCTGAATCCAGGCTTGTATTCCACCGGACACTTCTTCGGACTTCACAAGCAGCAAGTCTTCATTGGCTCCCATTAAAACGACGCTGCGACCCGACACCAAAGGACACCTATGCACCCGGCTTCCCTGGGTGAGGTAACTCCAGCACTACGGTGCTCCTGTGGGTGTTGGCCCTAGAACTACTTACCCTGTAAGTGACTTGCTTGTAGCTACTCCCGAAGTGCCCTTAACCTCTTAATTTCTAACCGCGACTTGCCCCATTGAAGTCTACTGCGATCCGCGCCTGTGTTCATGCTCTGCATGCGTCCCCCGTGGGTCCTTTACTTACCTGCCTTGGGTGGTTTCGTGAGGCCCCAACACTTCTGAAGGCCCTGGGCCTTGTCTCTTTGCAAGTCGTTGTTCTTAAGTCTCTTTCTTAGTATATGGTCTGGTACGCCCCTAGGGCCCCAGCCATATTGTGCTTAATTTATTGTGAAACGTTGATTTGTGCATATGTTCCTGACTTCTAATCTCATAAAGAGATTAGTAGAGAGTTGTTTAGTAATAAATACATATATATTTGATATATATACCTGTGTGGTGTCTTTTCATTTGGTGATTCAAGAGATTGTGTGGTAAAACAAGCTGCTTTACATTCCTCCAAGACTTAGCCTGAAGGCTGCTCTCCACAGCTACCACTAGGATAGCTTTCTATAAAGGTTGTCTTAAACCTACCTACCATAAGAGTCGAATTGTACTGGTGCAAGGTGTCCACTTTAATTAGTGAACAGCATATACCAGGCCAACTCTCTCACACTCCTCCTTCGGGTGAGGGGGAATAATATTACTGTTAGCAATTGGGGAAAAGCACTAGGTCAGCTCTACCCTCCCTGGTGTGTGTAGTGTAGGAGGGTTAGGACGGTTAGGTTTAGGAATGGGATTTAAAGCTCGAATATTATTACAGTTTAAGATATACTAGAACAACTGGAAATCCTAGGTATCCTAGATATTAGGTCTATTTTATCTCTAACTCGATCTATCTCGGATATCGATATTTTGTCTTTTCAGGGGGGAAGATACATTATGTATAAGTGTTATTAGGAGTTTATACTAGAGGCACTGTGCTTGCTGATAGCAGTATGTACCAGTGGAGGAACAGTCTGCGTTAGGGCCTTTTCAAGGCGGTATGAGCAACTCTACAAATACTTCCTTTCTGGGAGCTTTTTTTAGTATAAACACTCCGGGGCTTATCTACCTAAAAAGGTTTTGTTCACAGGGAGGAAGGGGGGGAAGACGTGCTCCCGGGTGCCAAGTCAAGGCACCTTGTTGATGGAGGGAGGCTGTGGCTGTGAGGAAAGGTCTACCTCACTCCACAGACAGTCTGGGGTGGGCAGGGGTGGGGGGGAAGGAGGGTGTAGCATTAAAAAAAATGAGCGTACAGGTAGCAGACAGATTCGGGACATTGGGATGATTGGCAACATGGTTAATTTCGGAGACCAAGTTGAATTTGGCTGTATCTCTGTCATCAAGGGGTTATATGTGACTCTTTTAGAATAGTGGTTACAACTGGAAAGTAGACAGATGAGAGAATCTAGCTGACTTTTCGTAAACTGGGTCAATTTGATTGAAGAATGGCACAATTGTTGAAGGTAATTTCTTGCAACGTGAACGGCTTCTTGAACGCACAAAAAAGGGGAGCGATGCTAAAATGGTTAGAATCTTTTTCCCTCAGTTGATTTTTTTGCAGGAGACACATCTTAAATCTAACTCCCCCAACTTTACTCTCCCCAAGAAATATGCCCAAGCATACTTTGCCTCAGCCCATGCAGCAGTGCGGGGAGTGGGCATCCTTTTATCTACAGAGTTAGACTGGGAGGTGGGTAAGGTGATCCGGGATGAGGGACCTAGGTGGATTTGGATAGAAGTCTTAGTTAATGGGGTAGCCTTAGTCCTGCTTAATTATTATGGACCAATTGGGGATGGCTGTACGGCCCTAAAATAGGTGTATGATCTGCTGGTGAATGCTCATGGGTCCATAATTATGGGAGGAGATTTTAACTTAATACAAGATTTAGGCCTGGACACCTCTAACAAGGGGAAAAAGCAATTGAAACCTAAGACAGACAGACTTTGTAAAATTATAAAAGAGGATCTTGCCCTATTAGACCGATGGAGGGTTGACCATCCAGGCATTACCGAGTTCACGTGTTACTCAGCGAGATTTAAAACAGCATCTCGTTTGGATTTCTTTTTGATAAGTAACCATCTCGCGAGGGGGGAATCTTTGATTTTTTCAAATCCATTTTCAGATCACTCTCTGGTCTCCTTGATAATACAATTGCCCGCCCCCAAGAGAAAAAATAACAGGTGGGATTTTGATAAAACATTGCTATCGGATCAAAAATGAATTGATGAAACCCGAGATTTTATAAAGTGTTTTTTTAAGGAAAATGTGAATACGGCACCAGGTTTTAAGGTGTGGGAAGCTTTTAAGGCCACTTTTAGGGGACGGGTGGTGGCATGCAGGGCCAATCTGCACAAGTTAAGGAAACTCAAGATTGCGGGATTTCAGGAGGCAGTGGAGTGGGCTAGGAAGGAATTCTCGGGTAGGTCAACTGGGGACCCGGAGGTAGAGGCACTCCAGCAGGAATTTTTAAAGGCAAAGGAGGAGCTGAAAAGTTTTTTTATGCTCGAGGAAATTGCTGGAAGCAAAGCTTCTCGACAAAAGGTTTACGAGGAGAGCCAGCACATCGGCAAATTTTTAGCCTGGTCCACAAAAACGCATTGGAGCAAGCAGTCTATTCCACAAATTAGAGATCCTAGTACTAGGTGCCTGATGAATGATAAAGACATAATTGCTGAAATTTTTGTGGCCCATTTTAGTAAGATATACGCAGAAGTACAGATAGTGAACCCTCGAGCTCTTGCGGAATATTTTATGACACTCCAATTACCTACGATTAGTGAGGAGGATCGTATGCTTCTAGGTGAACCAATCACAATCACGGAATTAAGTGAAATCATAAAAAAAATGGCAAATGAGAAGGCAAGTGGCAATGATGGGTTTCCTGTTGAAGTGTATAAATTGTTTTTAGACGAACTCGCTCCGTCCTTGATATCACTATACAATCAAATTATGAATGGAATGGAGGTCTCAGATAGATTTAAGGAGTCAGTTGTGATTTCAATTTTAAAGCAGGATAAGGACCCTAAAGATCCAAGCTCTTATCGCCTAATAAGTCTACTAAACGTAGACTATAACTTTTTATGAAAATCTGGGCAAATAGAATTGCGGGCTGTGCACAGTATTTGGTACATGCGTATCAAACAGGGTTTCTCCCTGGAAGATCCATGGCTGCAAATACTTTTTTCCTGACCCAGGCCATGGACTATTTCTCTGCTAGTAAGGAGGATGCGGCCATCTTAATGATGGACGCGGAAAAGGCATTCGATCTGGTGGATTGGCAGGCCCTCTTTTTTATTTTGGGAGAGTTTGACTTTCCACGCCATCTGATCGAGATGCTAGAAAGAATTTATAGGGGAGCCACTGCAAAAATAATTATAAATTCCGAGGAGGCAGGAGAAGTGGTGATAAGGCGGGGTACTAGGCAGGGATGCCCTCTCTCTCCCCTTTTATTCTCACTTTTTATTGAGCCATTGGCGATAAAAATTAGATCCAATGTATCAATCCAAGCTCCCCTAGCAGGAATGGCCAGAATTAAGTTGTTTGCTGACGACTTGATTTTGTACCTGAACCCAGAGAAATCAAACATCCAGAGAGCGCTGGGAGAAATCCAGGCATTCACAGAACTGGGGGCTATAGGGTCAATCAGTCTAAAACAGAGCTTCTCCTATTTCATGCACCAAGATTAGAGCTGCCGGAAGGGTTAAAATTTATGCCTCTTAAACCTATTAGATATCTGGGCCTGTACGTGACAGTGGACTTCCTTCAACTTTTTCAGCTGAATTATGGTAGAACACTGGATAAAATAAAAAGTCTGTTAGAAAGATGGACACTTCTACCTCTGTCATTAATCGGACGATTCTCGTTGATAAAGATGTCGATCCTCCCTTGCTGATATTTTTATTTCTAAATCTTCCGCTAAAGATTCCAATCTCGTATTTCAATGAAGTGGACAAGGTGATCCGAGAGTTCATCTGGGCTAAGAAAAAACCTCGGATTAAGTTATCTATTTTACACTTGGATGTAGATCAGGGGGGTCTTGCATTACCTCACTTGGCTACTTACAATCAAGCTGAGCTACTTAGCTTAACTACTCAGCTATTGGCCCCTATTTCTAACTTTGACAATTTTTTATTTGATCTTATGTTAATGGAGAGTGCAATTAAGCTACCAGCATTCCTGCGTACTGCGAAGTTACCAAAAAAGACAAGATACAAGGTTGTGAGTATATTCTTAAGCCGCATGCAGCGGTTTAATAAAAACGATAAAATTCCATCATGTCATGCATATTCCTCTTTACACGACTGTGAGGTAAGGGGCCTTAAGCTCTTGTAAAAGGGAGTTCAGGCCTATTCTAGGCTAGTTTTTTTTTAAACTAGGCGATTTTTACAACGGTGCCAATTTGATAACGTGGGATGTCTTCGTAATATAATTTGAATCGCAGAGCCGCGATTTATGGTTAAGCTTTAGACAGATTACATGCTTTCTCCTGACCAACTATACAGGAATCAGTAAGAAAGTTAAATTGATTTTAAAATCAGTTTTTGAGATAAATCTAACTGGTATTGGCAATTGGTATAGGTTATTACGCCAGGATACGAATAAAAACCTCATTGAAACAATGCTCCCAAAAATTGCTCAGGAAACCAATTGCTGGTTTAACAGCCAGGAATGGAGACGAATCTGTGAGCTTGGCCACAGGGCGTTGAGGGCGGCCAATTTTCAAAGAATGTCCTTCCTCTCTAGATGGGTGGCCTATTACACTCCTTCCAGACTCCATAAATGGTTTCCTATGACACCGAATGATTGTTTTAGATGTAATTGGCCAGAGGCGGGGGATTGGACACATATATTCTTTACTTACCCGAGATTACAGTATTTTTGGGAGGAGGTGTTTAGGTTTATCAGTAAATGTCTGTCAAGAGATATCCTTCCATGTGCATCGATGGCGTTGTTTGGTTTCTCCTATGTAGTTGGCCAGCTTTAATTTTATAGTCAATCCTTTGTTTTCCTAGCCATAGCAGTAGCCAGATCTTTAATATTACAGAATTGGAGATCTCAGGAAATCCCTTCATTATCTCAATGGCTACTTAAGCTGGAGAGGACCTACAAATTTGAAGAGGCCTACACGAAGATGTTAGGGGCGGTGCAGAGATTTGGGAAGACATGGGAGGGGTATGCTGCAACCACGTTTAAAAATGATACTATGTAATTTATTTTGGTGACTTTTTGCATAAATGTTAACATTGTTGACCTCTGGATGCTACTCTAACAGTTAAAAGGAGGGTAGTCCTCAGGAGAGGGCCCAGGAGGTAGAATTAAATTAATTATGAAGTACCATTTCTTAAAGGAAAGACTGTAATCACATAGGTCAGCAAGGTAGGGGTTACAGGACATCATTGAGCTGCTATTCGGAATGCTGGTATTGCACACCATGTAAAACGGGATAAGAATCTGCATTTTTTATTAGTGTACATTTTAAATTGGTGACTCAATATTCTATGGGGTTCACTCTTTTATCATGTACAAATGGATTATGGAACTCGTTTTACTTATTGCCTATTTATAAGATGAGATTGTGGAGTTTGTAAATTGGTCTGCTTTATGTAATGTGGTTAATATGTCTGCTTTGTTTTGTATTTACGCTCAATAAAAAAAATTAAAAAAAGAGAGGGGCAGAAAGAAGCAACAGAGATACAGAAAGGGGTAAGAGGAGTGGAGAAAGAGGCAAGAGGGGTGCAGAAAGAAACAAAAGAAGTGCAGAAAGAAGGAACAGAGATGCAGAGAGAGGCAAGAGGGTGCGAAAAGAGGGAAGAGGGGTGCAGAAAGAGGCACGAGGGGTGCAGAAAGATGCAAGAGAGGTGCAGAAAAAGCAAGAGAAGTGCAGAAAGAAGCAACATAGATGCAGAAAGGGGGGAAGAGGGGTGGAGAAAGAGGGAAGCAGAAAGAAGCAAGAGAGGTGCAGAAAGAAACAAAAGAAGTGAAGAAAGAAGGACCAGAGGTGCAGAGAGAGGCAAGAGGGGTGCAGAAAGAGGGAAGAGGGGTGCAGAAAGAGGCACGAGGTGTGCAGAAAGACACAAGAGAGATGCAGAAAGAAGCAAGAGAAGTGCAGAAAGAAGCAACAGAGGTGCAGAAAGAGGGAAGGGGGTGCAGGAAGAGGCAAGAGAACTGCAGAAAGAGGCAAGAGTGTTGAAGAAACAGGCAAAATAGGTGCAGAAAGAGGCAAGAATGTTGCAGAAACAGGCAGAAAGAAGCAACAGAAGTGCAGAAAGAGGTAAGAGAAGTGCAGAAAGAGGCAACAGAGGTGCAGAAACAAGCAGGAGAGGTGCAGAAAAGGGAACAGGGGTGCAGAAAGAGTCAAGAGAGATGCAGAAAGAGGGAACAGGGGTGCAGAAAGAGGCAAGAGAAGTACAGAATGAAGCAACAGGGGTGCAGAAAGAGTCAAGAGGGGTGCAGAAAGAGGCAAGAGAAGTGCAGAAAGAAGCACCAGAGGTGAAGAAGGAGGCAAGAGAACTGCAGAAAGGAGGCAAGAGAGTTGCAGAAATAGGCAAAAGAGGTACAGAAAGAGGGAACAGTGATGCAGACAGAGGCAAGAGTGGTACATAAAGAGGGAAGAGGGGTGCAGAGAGAGGCAAGAGGGGTGCAGAAATCTGCATGAGAGGTGTAGAAAGAAGCAAGAGCAGTGCAGAAAGAACCAACAGATGTGCAGAAAGAGGCAATAGGGGTGCAAGAAGAGGCAAGAGAAGTGCAGAAAGAAGCAAAAGAGGTGCAGAAAGAGGTAAAAGAACTGCAGAAAGATGCAAGAGAGGTGCAGAAAGAGGCAAGAGAGGTGCACAAAGAGGGAAGAAGGGTGCAGAAAGAGGCAAGAGGGGTGCAGAAAAGAGTAAGTGAGGTGCAGAAAGAATCAAAGAAGTGCAGAAAGAAGCAACTGAGGTGCAGAAAGAGGCAAGAAAAGTGCAGAAAGAGGCAAGAGAGGTGCAGAAACAGGCAGGAGAGGTGCAGAAAGAGGGAATGGAGTGCAGAAAGAGGCAAGAGAGGTACAGAAAGAGCAAAGAGGGGTGCAGAAAGAGGCAAGAGGGGTACAGAAAGATGCAAGTGAGGTACAGAAAGAGGTAAGAGAGAGTTGTAGAAAGAAGCAAGAGAAGTGCATAAAGAGGCAAGTGAGGTGCAGAAAGAGGCAAGAGAGGTGCAGAAAGAAGAAAGAGAAGTGCAGAAAGAAGTAACAGAGGTGCAGAAAGAGGCAAAAGGGTTGCAGAAAGAAGCAAGAGAGGTGCAGAAAGAAGCAACAGAGGTGCCGAAAGAGGCAAGAGAGGTGCAGAAACGGGCAGTAGAGGTGCAGAAAGAGGGAACAGGGGTGCAGAAAGAGGCAAGAGAGGTGTAGAAAGAGGGAAGAGGGGTGCATAAAGATGCAAGAGGGGTGCATAAAGAAGCAAGTGAGGTGCAGAAAGAGGCAGCAGAGGTGAAGAAAGAGGTACGAGAGGTGCAGAAAGAAGCAACAGAGGTGCAGAAAGAGGCAAGACGGGTACAGACAATTACAAGAGAGGTGCACAAAGAGACAAGAGAGGTGCACAAACAGGGAAGCCGAGTGCTGAAAGGGGCAACAGGGGTGCAGAAACAAGCAAGAGAGGTGCAGAAAGAAGCAAGAGAAATGCAGAAAGAAGCAACAGAGGTGCAGAAAGAGACAATAGGGTTGCAGAAAGAGCCAAGAGAAGTACAGAAAGAAGCAACAGAAATGTAGAAAGAGGCAAGAGGAGTGCAGAAAGAAGCAACAAAAATGCAGAAAGAGGCAAGAGAAGTACAGAAAGAAGCAACAGAGGTGCAGAAACAGGCAAGAGATGTGCAGAAAGATGCAAGAGAGGTGCAGAAACAGGCAAGAGAGGTGCAGAAAGAGACAAGAGCTGTGCAGAAAGAGGGAAGACGAGTGCAGAAAGAGGCAACAGGGGTGTAGAAAAAGCAAGAGAGGTGCAAAAAGAAGCAAGAGAAGTGCAGAAAGAAGCAACAGAGGTGCAGAAACAGGCAGGAGAGGTGCAGAAAGAGGGAACAGGAGTGCAGAAAGAGGCAAGAGAGGTGCAGAAATAGGGAAGAAGGGTACAGAAAGAGGCACGAGGGTACAGATAGAAGCAAGAGAGGTGCAGAAAGAAACAAAAGAAGAGCAGAAAGAAGGAACAGAGGTGCACAAAGAGGCAAGAGTGGTGCAGAAAGAGGAAAGAGATTTGCAGAAAGAGGCAAGAGAGTAGCACAAAGAGGGAAGAAGGGTGCAGATAGGGGCAAGAGATGTGCAGGAAGAAGCAAGAGAGGTGCAGAAAGAGGCAAGAGAAGTGCAGAAAGAAGCAACAGAGGTGCAGAAGGAGACAAGAGAAGTGCAGAAAGAGGCAAGATAGTTGCAGAAAGAAGCAACAGAGGAGCAGAAAGATGCAAGAGAGGTGCAGAAACGGGCAGGAGAGGTGCAGAAAGGGAACAGGGGTGCAGAAAGAGGCAAGAGAGGTGCAGAAAGAGGGAAGAAGGGTGCAGAAAGAGGCAAGAGGGGTACAGAAAGAAGCAAGTGAGGTGCAGAAAGAGGCAACAGATGTGTAGAAAGAGGCAAGAGAGGTGCAGAAAGTGGAAGAAATGTGCAGAAAGGAGCAAGAGAAGTGCAGAAAAAGAAAGAAAGGTGCAGAAAGAAGCAACAGAAATGCAGTAAAAGGCAAGAGAGGCGCAGAAAGAAGCAATAGTGGTTTGCACACCATTAGTGCCAATTTAACACCCACATTTAGCAATAAGTAACAAGTGACCATTCTAGGTTTGCAAAGGGCCTTCCACCACGCTGTAACACTTGTTGCTGCAATTTTGGGAACGTTTGAGCCATTTGAGCTAGAAACAAGGTTTTTTTTGTTCAAATCTGCAGATTATGCAGTAGATGATGGATTATGTGGCAAATGCGGAAAATGTGTAATTGTGCGAAAGTCGGTGCAGTCAAACAGTTGCATAATTCAAGTGGCCCTGCTCATACCTCTGACTAGGTCCAGAAGTGCTCCTCAGTGGTTCCTTTTTTTATTGTCTCACTGAGTTTATAGTTTAGCTTCTATGTAAACGAGGAAGACTAAACCTGAGGTTGCCACTCCACAACACAGACTACCATATCACATAATTGCTCTCCATAACACATAATCCCACTCTCCATAATTCCTATACACTAAATACCACATACTTTCTATCTATATAATTTCACTACACAGCATACCACATAATTCCACTACACAGAACCTACATTCACTCCACTCCAAAAACATTAGTAAAACACTTTTACATTTACAACGCCAAAAGCTCTAACTCTTGCAAATGCGAGACCTATTACATTACAAATGTTCCTTTAACTGGCAGTCACGTTTGCAGAGTGTTGGAGAAAGGGGGCTGGGCCTCCAACCAGCGCTCACGAATTCCGCTTCGTAGGACTTACAGGAGGTACCAGGAGGGCTTCTTGGCCCCCAAAGTCCCTCAGGAGTAAAGTGGACTTCATCCCCCAACCCGTAGTGTGCCAGGAGGCGTGTTTGCAGAGTGGTGGAGAAAGGTGGGGCGTGGCCTCAGAACACCTCTTAGCAATCCCGCTGTGTGGGACTTACTGGAGGTAACTGGAGGGGTAGTTGGCCCCCAAGGACAACCTTGGGGGCCAACTACCCCTCCTATTACTTCCAGTAAGTCCCACATAGTGGCATTCGTAAGTTCTCATAGCAGGCCACGCCCCCTTTGACCACCAGTCTGCAAAAACGCTCCCTGGCATGCTCTTGGATGGGGATTAAAGTCCTCTTCACTGCTGGGGGTTCTTAGGGGCCAACTAGCCTACCTGCTATCTCCAGTAGGCCCCAGATAGTGGAATTGCTGAGAGGTGGACACAGGCCACACCCCCTTCCTTCACCACTCTGCAAACGCACCTCCTGGTGTGCTCTTGGTTGGGGGATGAAGTCCCCTTGCCTCCTGAGGGTCCCTGGGGGCCAACTAGCCCTCCTGTTATCTCTAGTAAGCCCCACACAGCTGGATTGCTGAGAGTGGTCAGAGGCCACGCCCCTTTTTTACACCACTCTGCAAACACGCCTCCTGGCGCACTGCTGCTCGGGGGATGAAGTCCATTTTAGTCCTGAGGTCCTCAGGACACAAGAGGACCTCCTCAGCACACAAGAGGACTCCGGGGGCCGATTTCGGCCCAGGGGAGCCCATCCCCCGGGGCATGGCCACTTATTTTTTTTATTTTAAAGGATGGGGGCCACATGGCCCCCCTCCTGAGGCCATTTTTGGCCCCGGGGACCCCCTCCCCCGGGGCTTTGCCTCTTTCATTTTTATTTATTTATTTATTTAATTACGGGAGGGGGCCGTGTGGTCCCCCTTCCCTGGGCCACTTTTGGCCCCGGGGACCCCATCCCCCGGGGCTTGGCCTCATGTTGGGGACCGCGGGGGAGCCCCTATGCCACTGCAGTCCCTGCCAGCTCCTCGCCTCCTGCAGGAGCCGGCATTGCTTTTGGGCAAAGAGAGCTGCTAACATGCAGCTCCCTTGCCCAAAGCACTTCTGCTTTGCTTCATGGAAGCGAGAGTAGGTTTCTGCTCTCGCTTCCATGAAGCAAAGCAGTGTTTGCTATGACAGGGCGGGAGCCGTTCTCCGGCCCTGCCATAGTAAACTGCAATGTCCCGGGGGTGGGCATCTCGGGACATTGCTGGAGCTGGCCCTGGGGGGTGGCGGTCCCCAGGGCCAAGGAGGGCTCCTGGAGGGGGGCCGCACGGCCCCCCTCCCACCATAATTAAAGCCCCGGGAGGTGGTGGTCCCCGGGTCAGTGTGAGGAGGAGCAGGCCCCCCCACACTTATTTTACAAAATTTAAGCCCTGGGGAGGTGGCAGTCCCCGGGAATTGGGGGGGCAGGAGTCCCCCATGCATTTTATTTTGAAAAGCCCTGGGGAGGTGGCGGTCCCCAGGGCTGTGGGGGGACCACTTGCCCCCGCACATTATTAACAAAGCCCTCGGGAGGTGGGGGTCCCGGGGCTATGGGGGCCCCCGCATGATAATTGTGCATTGCCCCCGGGACCTGGCCCACCCGGGGGCTTCTAAAAAACAAAGCATGGGAGCCCCCTGAAAAACAAAGATTCCAACTATGCAACAGCAAAACATCTAGCAATATGCCAGCACAGTGACTGGAGATGAATGGAATTCTTCGGATTAGACACTATCCCTCAGAATGAAAGAGCGGGTGATAGAAAAAGAAAATTAAGACGATTGGAATGACGATACATCATTAGACTGCACACAAAGATTCCTATAGGCCTTAATAATGATGAGGAATTACACGTCCATTAGGATACAAATGTGACGATTCAACATTGGACAATTGCCCTAAATAATGTTTCAGAACATCAAAACAAAAGTCGGACATGAGGATGTATCCTTTGGTACTAGACCAAATACAAAAAAGTGATTCGGAACATGTGATAAGAAATGTCTGACAAGACTTTGGAAATTATGTACAATACACAATGCCCTCGAGACAAAATATATTAATCACGAAAGGGGCAAATAACAATTGGTACTATACAGCATGAATATCAACACGAGAAATACATACTTAAATGTAACAACATGATCACCAATATGGCACCTGCCTGGAATCACTGGTGTTAAAGACTGTACTATACATCTTAAAAAGATTGGATTATGATGTACATTAGACCTTTGTTTTATGGTGGAAGAAATCTAAAAAATAACATCTCACTGTTGTTAGATTGATATACGAAAATCATGTGTTTATCTGTCTTTTGTTAAAAGGGACTAAAACCACAACTCCCAGATTTCCACAGCATGGGCTGGGAAGGAAGTGGTATAAAAAACAGAATGAAATGTAGTATCCCCCAACCGTGAGAAAGGCCTGTGTGGCCGAAACACGTCAGTGTGACAGAGTGGCTCTGTTTAAATAAATATTTGCCAAAAGGATTTCTGAGTGCGGCGTAACTTTGTTGGAAAATTGATCCAGGCCTTGGTTTGGCCTCACGCCTGCACACGCTGCTGAGCGCTCTGGCTTCCAAACCACAATGTTTGCTGATATTTTCCTAGCCGGAGGCGCCAGATCGACAACACACTAGAAGACGCCACCACTCACCGGGTTGAGCGCTGGAGGACGGAGCGGAAGAGCCCCACCCGTACAGGAGTCTCCCCGAGAGGTGAGTGGATCGGCGAAACGAGTAATAAAAGTGTTGTGAATCGAAGCGGCTCGCATTGGGGAAACATACCGGGAACCATTGCAGCACAGACTGAGTGAATACCGGGCAAACCATAGAGTAGAAATCCTTCCAACTAAAAGAAATCAACGTAACAAGAGCCTAACACACAATAATTAACAGAGTATAAAGTGAGACGGCAGAGAAAACTTCAAAGCGCGATGGAAGCGCGGAAAGCGAAAAGGGCACAGAGAACGGCTACAATGTTTCAACCGAATGTGAGTGAATGAACGGAAGCCAGTGACACACAGGGCGCGCAATGCAAACAAGACTCTTCCCTGAAACAACTCTTTGTGCAATTAGGGCGCCAATATAGGAAAGAAATCAACAAAAGTTAGGAAATAATAGTGCTTCAAAAATATCTTGAAATAGATAGGATCCCCAGAGGTTTAAAGATCTTTACCATGCCCACACATCCAGAAACAAGAACAGACATGCTGGAAGAGTGGGGGGCCAACAATATGGAGTGCTCAAAAAATATGATGAAGATCCTCATAAAATATGCAAATATCGATTTGGAAGAGGTATACGCACTCATAAAGGATCTGGAAAGTAAAATACAATCACAAAATAAAGAAGAGGTGACAAAATTAAGAAAAGATATGGAAACTCGTCTCAAAAAATATGCAGAGGAGATCCAAGAACGGAAACATAGAAAATATGTAAGGTTTGAGATTGATTACAGACAAGGAAGGATCCTGACATTCGCCAGAAGGTTTGTTGCCCTGAAATCATACTATGGAAAAAACATCCCCAAACCAACTGGTGAAACAACAAGTGAATCGGATATCAGCGAAAATGAAGCTACAAGTGGTAACATCGCCTCCAAAGGGATTACTTTTTTAGAGGAGCTACTTTTGATACACCTAGACCGGACTCTGACAAGAAGTCGAGGACGAGAGAGAGGCAGAGGACATGGAAGAGGTGATTCAAAGTCTTCCACAGCACCCGAAAAACCAGAAGATCAAAGCACACAAAAAAAATACCCCCAACGGAACCTATCACACAGGAAATGATCGAAGTCAATCTCATCACCAATCTTTCGAATTACACACCTTCTAAACACGAGTGCACAGTATTAAACAAAGGACTGTCTTTCTGTCCTGAGAGACACTTCGATTATACAAATACCAAGATAGATATATACAAGTATGTGCGCAAATTGAAGTTAACAAAAACACACGCAAGTCACTTGAAAGCAGGAAACAAACTGGAAACAATATTGGAAGAAAATCCTGAAGAAACAGAATTAACCCCTTCGCTGCTAGGCCTTTCCCCCCCCTGTGCTAAGCCTTTTTTTGGCTATTTGGGGTAGTTCGCGCTTAGGCCCCTGTAACTTTTTGACCATATAAGGTATCCACGCTAAATTTGCATCCTTTCCTTCCAACATCATTGGAATTCTAAAGGTAAAGCGATACCAAAGGGGATGATGGACGGAGCGCTTGAGCAAATCAAACACTCGCCCCCAGTCAACTGATCTGGGTTTAATCCATCATCATTCTTTAGCTCACTCCACCACCCCAATTCAGACATGGCCATATGCAAATCAGTCTGACCCTGTGCCTCATGGGAACAGTCCAGCCCGAACTGCCAACCCATGTCTTCCCTGGACCGGAAACAAGCATCCTGGGACCGGCTTCTGGCTATTCAGCCGTCATCAGCCAGGCTAGCTTGAATCCAGTGGCAAAGTGAGCAAGGGACCCACGTCTGGGCATACCCTGCCAACTTAGGGGGAACAAAGCGATACCAAAGGGGATGATGGACGGAGCGCTTGAGCAAATCAAACACTCACCCCCAGTCAACTGATCTGGGTTTAATCCATCATCATTCTTTAGCTCACTCCACCACTCCCAGTTCAGACATGGCCATATGCAAATCAGTCTGACCCTGTGCCTCATGGGAACAGTCCAGCCCGAACTGCCAAGCCATGTCTTCCCTGGACCGGAAACAAGCATCCTGGGACCGGTTTCTGGCTATTCAGCCGTCATCAGCCAGGCTAGCTTGAATCCAGTGGCAAAGTGAGCAAGGGACCCACGTCTGGGCATACCCTGCCAACTTAGGGCGAACAAAGCGATACCTAAATGGGATGATGGACGGAGCGCTTGAGCAAATCAAACACTCACCCCCAGTCAACTGATCTGGGTTTAATCCATCATCATTCTTTAGCTCACTCCACCACTCCCAGTTCAGACATGGACATATGCAAATCAGTCTGACCCTGTGCCTCATGGGAACAGTCCAGCCCGAACTGCCAAGCCATGTCTTCCTGGACCGGAAACAAGCATCCTGGGACCGGTTTCTGGCTATTCAGCCGTCATCAGCCAGGCTAGCTTGAATCCAGTGGCAAAGTGAGCAAGGGACCCACGCCTGGGCATACCCTGCCAACTTAGGGCGAACAAAGCGATACTAAAGGGGATGATGGACGGAGCGCTTGAGCAAATCAAACACTCACCCCCAGTCAACTGATCTGGGTTTAATCCATCATCATTCTTTAGCTCACTCCACCACCCCAGTTCAGACATGGCCCTATGTAAATCAGTCTGACCCTGTGCCTCATGGGAACAGTCCAGCCCGAACTGCCAAGCCATGTCTTCCCTGGACCGGAAACAAGCATCCTGGGACCGGTTTCTGGCTATTCAGCCTTCATCAGCCAGGCTAGCTTGAATCCAGTGGCAAAGTGAGCAAGGGACCCACGTCTGGGCATAACCTGCTAACTTAGGGCGAACAAAGCGATACCAAAGGGGATGATGGACGGAGCGCTTGAGCAAATCAAACACTCACCCCCAGTCAACTGATCTGGGTTTAATCCATCATCATTCTTTAGCTCACTCCACCACCCCAGTTCAGACATGGCCCTATGCAAATCAGTCTGACCCTGTGCCTCATGGGAACAGTCCAGCCCGAACTGCCAAGCCATGTCTTCCTGGACCGGAAACAAGCATCCTGGGACCGGTTTCTGGCTATTCAGCCTTCATCAGCCAGGCTAGCTTGAATCCAGTGGCAAAGTGAGCAAGGGACCCACGCCTGGGCATAACCTGCTAACTTAGGGCGAACAAAGCGATACCAAAGGGGATGATGGACGGAGCGCTTGAGCAAATCAAACACTCACCCCCAGTCAACTGATCTGGGTTTAATCCATCATCATTCTTTAGCTCACTCCACCACCCTCAGTTCAGACATGGCCATATGCAAATCAGTCTGACCCTGTGCCTCATGGGAACAGTCCAGCCCGAACTGCCATGCCATGTCTTCTCTGGACCGGAAACAAGCATCCTGGGACCGGTTTCTGGCTATTCAGCCATCATCAGCCAGGCTAGCTTGAATCCAGTGGCAAAGTGAGCAAGGGACCCACGCCTGGGCATACCCTGCCAACTTAGGGCGAAAAAGCGATAGCCAAAGGAGATGATGGACAGAGCGCTTGAGCAAATCAAACACTCACCCCCAGTCAACTGATCTGGGTTTAATCCATCATCATTCTTTAGCTCACTCCACCACCCCAGTTCAGACATGGCCATATGCAAATCAGTCTGACCCTGTGCCTCATGGGAACAGTCCAGCCCGAACTGCCAAGCCATGTCTTCCCTGGACCGGAAACAAGCATCCTGGGACCGGTTTCTGGCTATTCATCCGTCATCAGCCAGTCTAGCTTGAATCCAGTGGCAAAGTGAGCAAGGGACCCACGTCTGGGCATACCCTGTCAACTTAGGGCGAAAAAAGCGATACCAAAGGAGATGATGGACAGAGCGCTTGAGCAAATTAAACACTCACCCCCAGTCAACTGATCTGGGTTTAATCCATCATCATTCTTTAGCTCACTCCACCACCCCAGTTCAGACATGGCCATATGCAAATCAGTCTGACCCTGTGCCTCATGGGAACAGTCCAGCCCGAACTGCCAAGCCATGTCTTCCCTGGACCGGAAACAAGCATCCTGGGACCGGTTTCTGGCTATTCAGCCGTCATCAGCCAGGCTAGCTTGAATCCAGTGGCAAAGTGAGCAAGGGACCCACGTCTGGGCATACCCTGCCAACTTAGGGCGAACAAAGCGATACCAAAGGGGATGATGGACGGAGCGCTTGAGCAAATCAAACACTCACCCCCAGTCAACTGATCTGGGTTTAATCCATCATCATTCTTTAGCTCACTCCACCACCCCAGTTCAGACATGGCCATATGCAAATCAGTCTGACCCTGTGCCTCATGGGAACAGTCCAGCCCAAACTGCCAAGCCATGTCTTCCCTGGACCGGAAACAAGCATCCTGGGACCGGTTTCTGGCTATTCAGCCGCTATCAGCCAGGCTAGCTTGAATCCAGTGGCAACGTGAGCAAGGGACCCACGTCTGGGCATACCCTGCCAAATTAGGGCGAACAAAGCGATACCAAAGGGGATGATGGACGGAGCGCTTGAGCAAATCAAACACTCACCCCCAGTCAACTGATCTGGGTTTAATCCATCATCATTCTTTAGCTCACTCCACCACCCCAGTTCAGACATGGCCATATGCAAATCAGTCTGACCGTGTGCCTCATGGGAACAGTCCAGCCCGAACTGCCATCCGTCCATCATCCCCTTTGGTATTGCTGAATTCTAAAGGTACCCAGAGTTTGTGGATTCCCCTGGAGGGGACCCAGAAATTAGCCAAAATACAGCTAAATGTTTAGTTTTTTGGGGAAAAATGGGAAAAAAGTGCTGCAAATGAAAGCGTCTGGGTTTTTCCCTGCAAATGGTATCAAAAAAGGGTTTGTGGGATGAAATCACCATTTTCCCAGCTTTTAGGGAATGACAGACTTTTGTCAGAAAACCAAAATCTTTTACACAGTTTTGGCATTTTTCTGGGACATAGCCTATTTGTGCTATTTTTTGTGCTTTCAACCTCCTTCCAGTTAATGGTAGAAATTGGTATGAAAGCAATAATGGATCCTGGAAAGCTATACATTTTAGAAAAGTAGACAAAATTCTGAATTCAGCAAGGGGTCATTTGTGTAGATCCATCAAGGTTTCTTTATAGAAATTAACAGTTAAATATAGAAATATAGAAAAAGTTGAAAATTAGTTGAAAAAAACAGCCTTTTGTTGCAACGTTTTCACCTGTAACTTCTTCTAATTATGACAGCTCTTTGAAAGCAATATACCGTTACATCCGCTGGACCTTCCTGGTTGTGGGGATATATAGGACTTGTAGGTTCACCAAGAACCTGACGAACCCAGAGCCAAAGACTGAGCAGCAACTTGCAATGGTTTTTTATTATGTACCAGGTATATAGCAATTATTCTGGGAAAATGCATACATGGAAAAATCGGTATGAAAGTCACCTATGTATTTCTGAAATGTGAACAAAATATAGAGTTTAGAAACAGTAGATATTTGCACATTTTCAACATTGGGAATACTCATACTAGCATGAGAATTATCGGTCATTTTTCAAAATGACTTTTTTTTTACACATTGTCTTTTATTTGGAAGGCAGAAATGCATCAAAAGTCAATAGGTAATAACAGTTGCTTTACAAATCTGAATTACCCTAAGTCTCCCGATAAAAATGGTACCTCACTTGTGTGGGTAGGCATAGTGCCCACAACAGGAAACGGCTCAAAACGCAACGTGAACACACCACATTTTCACAATGAAAAATTACCCTTTTTTTGCAAAGTGCCTAGCTGTAGTTTTTGAACCCTAGCTCTGCCGGCACCTAGGGAAACCTAGCAAACCTATACATTTTTGAAAACTAGACACCCAGGGGAATCCAGGATGGGGTGACTTGACTGGCTCTCACCAGGTTCTGTTACCCAGAATCCCTTGCAAACCTAAAATGTTGTCAAAAAAACACATTTTCCTCACATTTCTGTGGTGAAAAGTTCTGGAATCTGCGTGGATCCACAAATTTCCACCCACCCCGCGTTCCCCAAAGTCTTCCGAGAACAATGGTACCTCACTTGTGTGGTTAGGCCTAGTGCCCGCAACAGGAAATGGCGCAAAACACAACGTGGACACACCACAATTTCACAGTGAAAAATGACCCTTTTTTGGCAAAGTGCCTAGCTGTAGTTTTTGAACCCTAGCTCTGCCGGCACCTAGGGAAACCTAGCAAACCTATACATTTTTGAAAACTAGACACCAAGGGGAATCCAGGATGGGGTGACTTGACTGGCTCCCACCAGGTTCTGTTACCCAGAATCCCTTGCAAACCTAAAACATTGTAAAAAAAACCACATTTCCTCACATTTCTGTGGTAGAAAGTTCTGGAATCGGCGTGGATCCACAAATTTCCACCCACCCCGCGTTCCCCAAAGTCTTCCGAGAAAAATGGTACCTCATTTGTGTGGGTAGACCTAGTGCCGGCAACAGGAAACGGCGCAAAACCCAACGTGGACACACCTCAATTTCACAGTGAAAAATGACCATTTTTTGGCAGAGTGCCTAGCTGTAGTTTTTGAACCCTAGCTCTGCCGGCACCTAGGGAAACCTAGCAAACCTATACAATTTTGAAAGCTAGACACCCAGGGGAATCCAGGGTGGGGTGACTTGACTGGCTCTCACCAGGTTCTGTTACCCAGAATCCCTTGCAAACCTAACAAATTGTCAAAAAAAAACACATTTTCCTCACATTTCTGTGGTGGAAAGTTCTGGAATCTGCGTGGATCCACAAATTTCCACCCACCCCGCGTTCCCCAAAGTCTTCCGAGAAAAATTGTACCTCACTTGTGTGGGTAGGCCTATTGCCCGCGACAGGAAATGGCGCAAAACGCAACGTGGACACACCACAATTTCACAGTGAAAAATGACCCTTTTTTGGCAAAGTGCCTAGCTGTAGTTTTTTAACCCTAGCTCTGCCGGCACCTAGGGAAACCTAGCAAACCTATACATTTTTGAAAACTAGACACCCAGGGGAATCCAGGATGGGGTGACTTGACTGGCTCTCACCAGGTTCTGTTACCCAGAATCCCTTGGAAACCTCAAAAATTGTCAAAAAAACACATTTTTCTCACATTTCTGTGGTGGAAAGTTCTGGAATCTGCGTGGATCCACAAATTTCCACCCTCCCCGCGTTCCCCAAAGTCTTCCGAGAAAAATTCTACCTCACTTGTGTGGGTAGGCCTAGTGCCCGTGACAGGAAACGGCGCAAAACGCAACGTGGACACACCACAATTTCACAGTGAAAAATGACCCTTTTTTGGCAAAGTGCCTAGCTGTAGTTTTTGAACCCTAGCTCTGCCGGCACCTAGGGAAACCTAGCAAACCTATACATTTTTGGAAACTAGACACCCAGAGGAATCCAGGATGGGGTGACTTGACTGCCTCTCACCAGGTTCTGTTACCCAGAATCCCTTGCAAACCTAAAAAATTGTCCAATAAAAAACCACATTTTCCTCACATTTCTGTGGTGGAAAGCTCTGGAATCTGCGTGGATCCACAAATTTCCACCCACCCCGCGTTCCCCAAAGTCTTCCGAGAACAATGGTACCTCACTTGTGTGGGTGGGTCAAGGAACCGCGACAGGCAAGGGCCCAAAACCTATTGAGGCGACATCAAAATTACCTATCACAAACCAACCTAGTTTTGCAAGGGGGGTCCCATGAGTTTTTGGCCCGGGGCTCAGCGGCCATCTAGGGAAACCTACCAAACCCGCACATTTCTGGAAACTAGACACCCGGGGGAATCCAGCGAGGTATGGCTTGCGTGGGTCCCCCAACATTCTCCTACCCAGAATCCCCTGCAAACCGCAAATTTCACTGAAAAAATCACTTTTTTCTCAAATTTCTGTGTGGGAAAGTTCTGGAATCTGCGTGGATCCACAAATTTCCTCCCACCCAGTGTTCCCCCAGGTCTCTCGATAAAAATGGTACCTCACTCGCGTGGGTGGGTCAAGGACCCACGCCAGGCAAGGACCCAAAACCTATTGAGGCGACATCAAAATTACCTATCACAAACCAACCTGGTTTTGCAAGGGGGGTCACCTGGGTTTTTGGCCCCGGGCTCGGCGGCCATCTTGGGAAACTACCAAACCCACACATTTATGAAAACTAGACACCCTGGGGAGTTCAAGGACGTATGGCTTGCGTTGATCCCCCAACGTTTTCCTACTCAGAATCCAATGCAAACTTCAAATTTAGCTGAAAAAATCACTTTTTCTCAAATTTCTGTGTGGGAAAGTTCTGGAATCTGTGTGGATCCACACATTTCCTACCACCCAGTGTTCCCCCAGGTCTCCCGATAAAAATGGTACCTCACTTGTGTGGGTAGGCATAGTGGCTGCAACAGGAAATGGCCCAAATCGTATTGTGGAGACTTCAAAATTACCTATAACAAAACTACCTGGTTTTGGGGGGGTACCTGGGGTTTTGGCCCCAGGCTCACCGCCATCTAGGGAAACCTACCAAACCCACACATTTCTGAAAACTAGACACCCTGGGGAGTCCAATGAGGTATGGCTTGCGTGGATCCCCCAACGTTTCCCTAGCCAGAATCCCCTGCAAACCTCAAATTTAGCTGAAAAAACCACATTTTCCACATATTTTTGTGTGGAATCACCGTGTCGGCACAAATGTCCTACCCCACAGCATTCTCCTTAGTGTCCTGAGTAAAATGATACCTCACTTGCGTGGGTGACTGTTGGACTTGGCCCTTTTTGGCAGGTTCACCCCTAAACTTTTTGCCTTGTCTGTAACCTGGTGTTGGTGATTGTAGGCCTCTGAGCACTTTGGCACTGTGGTCCAGTGGAAGGTGCGTGCGCTCTCTGTGTACTTGTGGTGAGATTGGCCTGCCCTCCCATAGGAATGCATGGGGGATAAGTGTATCCATGGTAATTCCTGGTATGAGAGGAGCAGTGTGGTCAAGTCTGGTATGTATGAATTTGTGAGAATAAATGCTGCGCAATGGTGTGCGCAGATTTATTGTGACTGGTGTAGAAATGCCACTTTTAGAAGTTGGCATTTATGTGTGCGCTGTGTCTGCCTGCCTGATGTGAATTGCATGTCTGGCTTGTGAGTGACAGGGGCTGGGAGGTGTGTGTGGCTCCAGGAGGGGCAGGGTGAGTCAGCGCAGGGCTGAATAGAGAGATCTGCATGTAGATGGGAGGGAGGAGTTGCACCTGGGACCTGAATAGGACTGTGCCTTCCCTCCACAATGCTGGCTCCGCCCCCTGTGGTGCGTCTGAGCACCTAGCCCCCACCTGACAATGGAGAGAGGAACTGAGCACAACAAAGTGCTCCAAAGCTCCCCCACACCAGTTGCGTCTGGTATCCCCAAGCCCTGTGCTGTGACACAAAGGGATTTAGGGTATAAAAATAGGGGCTGAGACCCCATGAAACTGTTCAGAGGTGCAGCTGTTCCAGAGGGGGCGTGCTGCTGATGGGGCCCAAGGGGGGCTGCCATGAGGGCTTGCCTCCCTGGGCCCTGCATTGCCCCCTTTATCTCCATGGATTTATTCTTTTCCCAGGACCTGAGGACTTTGGTTGTGCTCCTAGCGCCTCGTGAGCGCTCTGATTTTTAATCCCCAGGAGAGAGGAGTGCATGGGCGTTGCAGCGCTAAGCTGCGATCATTTCCGAGGGAATCCCGATGTGGGGATTCCCTCACAGTGCGTGGGAAGAGCGGGTGCCCACCCCGCATTTTGCCTGCTCTGCGCGGGAGCCTACCCCGCGTTATGCATTTTTTTTTTTAAATGGCGGGTGCTCACCCCGCATGCGGCGCTAGTTGGCGGGTGCCCACCCCGCTTGTGTGTGTTGAAGGCAGGCGGGAGCCCACCCCGCACTGCACCGAGGAGAGAAGTTACCAAGCAGCCTGAGCGCCGAAAACGGAAGTCAGGCACCCGCGCCTGACTGTGGGCGGGGCCTGGTGAGCTCCATTTCCGCTTCCCCCTGCCTGGGGGAAGCCGTGCAGAGCCTCGCAGGGGTCCCGGAGAAGTCCCGGTCCCAGGAAGGGGGACCGGGCGAAGAGCGTCCAGCACCACGAGGGAGTCCCCGGTGAGTGGGGGCTCTGGGTTGTCCATCGCCGGCTCAGGAGAGGAGCAGATACCAGCCCCGGTGAGTGGGGCTGCAGTTCTTCCTCGTTGGTGCCGTTCGAGGCACATTACCGGTACTTTTGTTAGTCCGAGCGGCCCCACCTGACAGAGGGCCGCTCCAACGAGGGGCACAGTAGTTTAAGGGCCCCAGTGGGGGTCCCGAGGGCCAGGGGTGCCCGTGCCTAATTTCTTCTTGGTTCTGTTTACAGCTGCCCCGCCTGGCAGAGGGCAGCTGCACCGAGAGGGCAATTGAGATTTGCAGATCCCCAGTGAAGGCCCCGAGGGCACAGTTGTGCCAGGGCTGATTAGGGAACCCCAGCTGCCCTGCGAAAGCGCAGGCAGCTGCAATGGTGGGCATGTGATTAGAGTGGGGCTTATGTGGCACAGTGAGTGCCAGTACCTACAAGTTGTGTTCACAGCTGCCCAGCAAGTAGTGGGCAGCTGCATCGTTTAGGCCAGCGCAGAGTGCGCACCCTTGACTTTCCGCTGCCTTGGCAGCGCGCCCTGACATTGGGACATTGGGCATTTGAGCCCCCTGTGGAAGGCCAGTTGGCCTGGGGGCAGGTTGGTGACATTGGAAGAGCGCCAAGCTCTACAGGATTACGTAATGTATTTATGCCTACTCTGAATGTTGCCAAGAATGATTTAGGCCCATGGCATAATGTGTTTATGCTAATGAGGTTTGGGCCTAATGTGGTTATGCCTAATGTCATGTTATGATGTCTTGAGGTAGTGCCTATTTGCGTAATGTGTTTATGCTTATGAGGTTATTGCATAATGTGTTTATGCAGGTGAGGCCCATTGCGTAATGTGTTTATGCTAATGAGGTTTGGGCCTAATGTGGGTTTATGTCTAATGCTAATAGGATAATGCTTAGGTCCTTATGGTACCAGTAGTTACTGGTTGTGTTTTATATTTGCATTTACTTACCTGTTCTGATGGTTCTGACCATGGCCCGATTGGCCTGGTCCTGTATATAATTCCCCTGTGAATATTGCCCGTGCCAGTTGGCACAGTGTAAATATGTGATTACGTTTCTAATGTGTTTTATGATAATACAAAGGCTATTTTTTTATATAACCTTGTGTGGAGTTCCTTTTGTAGTGTGCCTAGTGTGTTGCTGCTGTGTGTGTGTTGCGCAAACGCTTTACACATTGCCTCCGGGATAGGCCTGACTGCTCGTGCCAAGCTACCAAGGGGGTGAGCAGGGGTTATCTTGGGTGTGTAACTCCCTCGCCCTGACTAAAGTGGTGGTTTCTGCTTGGCTTTGGCGCAAGCCTTAGCCAACCAGAAATCCCATTTCTAACATTGGTTGTCAGCGGTGAGGATAAGACTTGCTTTTGCGCAGTACCACAGCGACAACTGGTTGCACTACAAACTCTGCATTTAGATAATCACATGTTGGGGATTATTTTTACTGATTTTATTTTTCTCCTCGAGTGTCATTTTTAAATGGTGTTTTCTGCGCTTTTATGTTTGGTGGCAGAAGAGAGAAATGACAGGGCGGGACGCCAGTAGGTGGGGAGGTTCCCATAGATAGGGAGTCCCTTGCTGGGTCCAGTGCCCAATCCCTTTTCCTGTCCCCAGAGGTGTGGGTGGATAGGAGGGAAGAAAGGGAGTGTGGAGGAGAAAAAGTTAGCTCTGGAGGGTAGTTTATCCCCTGAGCTCAGTTGAGTTGTCTGGATTCACCAGTAAGGGTGGGATCCAGTGGTGGCAGCAGAAGTGAGTCCAGTGCATGAAGTCCCAGTCCCGGTTCCCAGAGTATGGTACCTGGTGCTCAGTAAGAGGGGTACAGGTTGAGATTCAGGGGCAGTGAGGAACTGTCTCACCAGTCTGGGGGGGCGTGTCTGGATGAGTGGTGTGTTGCACTGGACGAGTGGGTGTGAGTTCTTTTGGTGATAAGGAGCTTGCACGGGAGGTGGACCTCTGGCTGTGTGCTAGAGGTCCTGCAGAGGCGTTGGGGAGTGATTCCAAAAGTAGTGGCTTGGGTATCTTCCGGTCCAGTGTGGTGGAAGAGGTTCAGTGTAGCCCAGCTAGGTCCCAGTGGAATGGGAGGGGTGTAGGGGCTCACGTCCGGTCTCAGTGGAGACGGAGTGAGTGTGGGACGGTGTGTCCCACGGTGGCCCGAAACCCCGTCTCAGGGCCTTGAGGGTTCCCTAGGGGAGCGCCAGGTCGGGGGCCTAGGCTGTACTTGTAGGTCATTTGAGGAGGATCTTCCAGTGTGTAGAGGACGTGGAGTGTCTGTAACTAGAGCTCCAGCGGTTCTGGTGTCTGGTGGTACCGCTCCAGTTGGGAGGGTGCAGAGGTCCAGAGTGAGGGGTGAGAGGGGATGTGTTCCCCAGTGGGAGAGCCAGTGGGTCAGGGGCCAGCCATAAGGGCTGAGTCTCCTAGAAGTGACCATGGTGACACCACTTCTGTCCTGGGGGATCTTTGCGCACTGTCAGATGGACAGGGGTCGGGAGATCTGCGCCAGGCAGACTATCACGCAACACGTGAGTCGTGTTACCCTCAGGGGGTGCTGTGTGCGCCCCAGAAGTCCTGGCGTGCCAGGCAAAGTGCTCAGCCGCGGGTTTAGCTCCAAGGTTGGGAGGCCAGGTTCAGGTTCGGCCTGACCTGGAGGGAAGGATGACTGTAAACAGTGTCCTGACCGGTTTGGTTTCCAGAGGTACCACTCCAGTTGGGAGGGTGCGAACTCAGGAGAGGGGTGCAGAGGGAGGGAGTCCTCGCCTCTGACCCTGGTGCAACCTGAGGGTTTAGACCCTAGGTTGGAAGATTAGGAAACTTCCAGGTCAAGAAGGAATCTCTGCCAAAGTGGATCAGCTGAAGAGACTGAGGAGACTGCCCTTGCTGTGTGTTCTGGGGCTCACCTGCAGTTTGTTGTTTCCACTGAGGAAGAGGAAAGGGGACTTTGCTGTGTGCTGTGTCCCCCCACCTGCTTGAAGAGGGACTTTGCTGTGTACCTCCGAAGTGAAATTGTTTCTATGGGCCTGAGTGAGCTGTCCTCCTGTTGGAAGTTTCAGTTGGGAGGAGAGTATGTCGCTGATACTCCGCTGGCGTGTGCTCTGTCTAGCCTGGGACATACTGAGACTCCCCCTGTGATCATGGAACTGAAGGGTACCGGACTCTGGAAGGGGGTGCAGAGGGAGGGAGTCCTCGCCTCTGACCCCGGTGCAGCCGGTGAATGTAGATCCCAGGTGGTAGACCAGTTGATGGAGAGAGGTCCTGAACTGGTGGGAGAGTTGTGTTCTGGTGGGTGCTTCCCCTGGGAGAGTGCGGAATCCCAGAAGTAGAGGTAGGGTGAGGCAACTCTTGCCCATGACCTCTGGTCAGCCTGAGGGTGCGGACCCTAGGTTGAAGGATCAGTGGTAGTTTGGAACTACACTGAGAGGGAGAGTGGAGAATGGCTATTGGATGCCAGGTGTTACTGCCCCCCACTCTGTGGATTGGCAAGGACCAGTGACGTCTGGGTGGCCTAGGGCCTGGTCCTGGCCATGGAAAACTAGGAAGTACCAGTGGGGTAGCCTAGTTGGGCCTGAGAGTTCTTTCTCAGAGGGAACCACATGGGTTCAGAGTGGCGTAGAACCGGAGGGTGTCCCTGCAGTGAGGGCCCGCGTCCGTGTTCTATCGCCCGAAGCAGGGAAGCCCATCAAGGTAGTGATTGGTCTGCCCTGCGTTTTGGCTGGAAGGGGTTGTGTTGGACTTGGCCCTTTTTGGCAGGTTCACCCCTAAACTTTTTGCCTTGTCTGTAACCTGGTGTTGGTGATTTTAGGCCTCTGAGCACTTTGGCACTGTGGTCCAGTGGAAAGTGCGTGCGCTCTCTGTGTACTTGTGGTGAGATTGGCCTGCCCTCCCATAGGAATGCATGGGGGATAAGTGTGTCCATGGTAATTCCTGGTATGAGAGGAGCAGTGTGGTCAAGTCTGGTATGTATGAATTTGTGAGAATAAATGTTGCGCAATGGTGTGCGCAGATTTATTGTGACTGGTGTAGAAATGCCACTTTTAGAAGTTGGCATTTATGTGTGCGCTGTGTCTGCCTGCCTGATGTGAATTACATGTCTGGCTTGTGAGTGACAGGGGCTGGGAGGTGTGTGTGGCTCCAGGAGGGGCAGGGTGAGTCAGCGCAGGGCTGAATAGAGAGATCTGCATGTAGATGGGAGGGAGGAGTTGCACCTGGGACCTGAATAGGACTGTGCCTTCCCTCCACAATGCTGGCTCCACCCCCTGTGGTGCGTCTGAGCACCTAGCCCCCACCTGACAATGGAGAGAGGAGCAGAGCACAACAAAGTGCTCCAAAGCTCCCCCAAACCAGTTGCGTCTGGTATCCCCAAGTCCTGTGCTGTGACACAAAGGGATTTAGGGTATAAAAATAGGGGCTGTGACCCCATGAAACGGTTCAGAGGTGCAGCTGTTCCAGAGGGGGCGTGCTGCTGCTGGGGCCCAAGGGGGGCTGCCATGAGGGCTTGCCTCCCTGGGCCCTGCATTGCCCCCTTTATCTCCATGGATTTATTCTTTTCCCAGGACCTGGGGACTTTGGTTGTGCTTCTAGTGCCTCGTGAGCGCTCTGATTTTTAATCCCCAGGAGAGAGGAGTGCATGGGCGTTGCAGCGCTAAGCTGCGATCATTTCCGAGGGAATCCCGACGTGGGGATTCCCTCACAGTGCGTGGGAAGAGCGGGTGCCCACCCCGCATTTTGCCTGCTCTGCGCGGGAGCCTACCCTGCGTTATGCATTTTTTTTTTAAAACGGCGGGTGCCCACCCCGCATGCAGCGCTAGTTGGCGGGTGCCCACCCCGCTTGTGTGTGTTGAAGGCAGGCGGGAGCCCACCCCGCACTGCACCGAGGAGAGAAGTTACCGAGCAGCCTGAGCACCGAAAACGGAAGTCAGGCAACCGCGCCTGACTGTGGGCGGGGCCTGGTGAGCTCCATTTCCACTTCCCCCTGCCTGGGGGAAGCCGTGCAGAGCCTCGCAGGGGTCCCGGAGAAGTCCCGGTCCCAAGAAGGGGGACCGGGCGAAGAGCGTCCAGCAGCACTGACACGGAGTCACAGGGGGGCCCTGTATGGTGGAGGGAGCCCCCCCCGGTTGGAGGAGCTCCGCAAGCAGCCCAGGACATCCAGAGCCTTGCAGGCTCCTTGCAGAAGTCCCGGTCCCAGGAGAGGGACCGGGTGAAGAACAGAGTCCTGCCCTGATGCCCGGAGGAGCAGAGACCACGAGGGATTCCCCGGTGAGTGGGGGCTCTGGGTTGTCCATCGCCGGCTCAGGAGAGGAGCAGATACCAGCCCCGGTGAGTGGGGCTGCAGTTCTTACTCGTTGGTGCCGTTCGAGGCACATTACCGGTGCTTTTGTTAGTCCGAGCGGCCCCACCTGACAGAGGGCCGCTCCAACGAGGCGCACAGTAGTTTAAGGGCCCCAGTGGGGGTCCCGAGGGCCAGGGGTGCCCGTGCCTAATTTCTTCTTGGTTCTGTTTACAGCTGCCCCGCCTGGCAGAGGGCAGCTGCACCGAGAGGGCAATTGAGATTTGCAGATATCCAGTGAAGGCCCCGAGGGCACAGTTGTGCCAGGGCTGATTAGGGAACCCCAGCTGCCCTGCAAAAGCGCAGGCAGCTGCAGTGGTGGGCATGTGATTAGAGTGGGGCTTATGTGGCACAGTGAGTGCCAGTACCTACAAGTTGTGTTCACAGCTGCCCAGCAAGTAGTGGGCAGCTGCATCGTTTAGACCAGCGCAGAGTGCGCACCCTTGACTTTCTGCCGCCTTGGCAGCGCGCCCTGACATTGGGACATTGTGCATTTGAGCCCCCTGTGGAAGGCCAGTTGGCCTGGGGGCAGGTTGGTGACATTGGAAGAGCGCCAGGCTCTATAGGATTACATAATGTATTTATGCCTACTCTGAATGTTGCCAAGAATGATTTAGGCCCATGGCGTAATGTGTTTATGCTAATGAGGTTTGGGCCTAATGTGGTTATGCCTAATGTCATGTTATGATGTCTTGAGGTAGTGCCTATTTGCGTAATGTGTTTATGCTTATGAGGTTATTGCATAATGTGTTTATGCAGGTGAGGCCCATTGCGTAATGTGTTTATGCTAATGAGGTTTGGGCCTAATGTGGGTTTATGTCTAATGCTAATAGGATAATGCTTAGGTCCTTATGGTACCAGTAGTTACTGGTTGTGTTTTATATTTGCATTTACTTACCTGTTCTGATGGTTCTGACCGTGGTCCGATTGGCCTGGTCCTGTATATAATTCCCCTGTGAATATTGCCCGTGCCAGTTGGCACAGTGTAAATATGTGATTACGTTTCTAATGTGTTTTATGATAATACAAAGGCTATTTTTTATATAACCTTGTGTGGAGTTCCTTTTGTGCCTAGTGTGTTGCTGCTGTGTGTGTGTGTTGCGCAAACGCTTTACACATTGCCTCCGGGATAGGCCTGACTGCTCGTGCCAAGCTACCAAGGGGGTGAGCAGGGGTTATCTTGGGTGTGTAACTCCCTCGCCCTGACTAGAGTGGTGGTTTCTGCTTGGCTTTGGCGCAAGCCTTAGCCAACCAGAAATCCCATTTCTAACAGTGTCTAATGCAGAATTGGCTAATAACGTATTTTTAAAAAAATGTAGCGCTTAGAATTCTCGGTGCTATACCCTTAATCCCTATGTCTTGGGCTCTTCCCAGTGACAGGCCCTTGCCCCACCCACACAAGTGAGGTATCATTTTACTCGGGAGACTGAGGGGAACGCTGTGGGGTAGTACATTTGTGCCGGCACGGTGATTCCACCCAAAAATATGTGGAAAATGTGTTTTTTTCAGCTAAATTTGAGGTTTGCAGGGGATTCTGGGTAGGAAAATGTTGGGGGGTCCACGCAAGCCATACCTCATTGGACTCCCCAGGGTGTCTAGTTTTCAGAGATGTGTGGGTTTGGTATTTTCCCAAGATGGCCGCCGAGCCCGGGGCCAAAACCAGGTGACCCCTTGCAAAACCAGGTTGTTTTGTGATAGGTCATTTTGATGTCTACTCAATACGCTTTGGGCCCTTGCCTGTAGCGGGCACTTGACCCACCCACGTGAGTGAGGTATCATTTTTATCGGGAGACCTGGGGAACGCTGGGTGGTAGGAAATTTGTGGATCCACGTAGATTCCAGAACTTTCCCACACAGAAATTGGAGAAAAAAGTGTTTTTCCAGCTAAATTTGAGGTTTGCAGGGATTCTGGGTAGGAAACGTTGGGGACCCACGCAAGCAATACCTCGCTGGACTCCCCGGGTGTCTAGTTTTCAGAAATGTGTGGGTTTGGTAGGTTTCCCTAGATGGCTGCCGACCCCGGGACCGAGTCAAGTACCCGCTACAAGCAAGGGCCCAAAACGTATTGAGTAGAGATCAAAATGACCTATCACAAAACAGCCTGGTTTTGCAAGGGAAGTCACCTGGGTTTTTGGCCCCGGGCTCAGCGGCCATCTTAGGAAACCTACCAAACCCACACATTTCTGAAAACTAGACACCCGGAGGAGTCCAGAGAGGTATGGCTTGCATGGGTCCCCCAACGTTTTCCTACCCAGAATCCCCTGCAAACCTCAAATTTAGCTGGAAAAAACACTTTTTTCTCCAATTTCTGTGTGGAAAAGTTCTGGAATCTACGTGGATCCACAAATTTCCTATCACCCAGCGTTCCCCCAGGTCTCCCGATAAAAATGATACCTCACTCGCGTGGGTGGGTCAAGTAGCCGCGACAGGCAAGGGCCCAAAACGAATTGAGGAGACATCAAAATGACCTATCACAAAACAACCTGGTTTTGCAAGGGGGGTCACCTGGGTTTTTGGCCCCGGGCTCGACGGCCATCTTGGGAAACTACTAAACCCACACATTTCTGAAAACTAGACACCCGGGGGAGTCCAGCGAGGTATGGCTTGCGTGGATCCCCCAACGTTTTCCTACCCAGAATGCCCTGCAAACCTCAAATTTAGCTGGAAAAAATCACTTTTTTCTCACATTTCTGTGTGGGAAAGTTCTAGAATCTACGTGGATCTACAAATTTCCTACCACACAGCATTCCCCCAGGTCTCCCGATAAAAATGATACCTCACTCTTGTGGGTGGGTCAAGTACCCGCGACAGGCAAGGGCCCAAAACGTATTGAGGAGACATCAAAATTACCTATCACAAAACAACCTGATTTTGCAAGGGGGGTCACTTGGGTTTTTGGCCACGGGCTCGGCGGCCATCTTGAGAAACTATCAAACCCACACATTTCTGAAAACTAGACACCATGGGGAGTCAAGCGAGGTATGGCTTACGTGGATCCCCCAACGTTTTCCTACCCAGAATGCCCTGCAAACCTCAAATTTAGCTGAAAAAAAACACATTCTCCACATATTTTTGGGTGGAATCACTGTGCCGGCACAAATGTCCTACCCCACAGCATTCCCCTTAGTCTCCCGGGGGGGCAGATTGGGCTGCCCCCATCTTCCCCCCAGGGGGGGGAAGAAAGGCTGTTATTTTGGCAAGGGGGTGGGGCATTGGCGTGCCCGTTTTGGGCAGCCCCCACCCTAAATAATTATGGTGACAAAAAAATCCCTGGTGTCAAGTGGGCTTTCTGCCCCCCCCGGGGGGCATATTGGGGGCTACTGCCCCCATATGCTCCCCAGGGGGGGCAGAAAGACTGAATATTGCCAATTTTATAGGGGGGAGCAAAAGTCCTTGCCCAAGGGGCCGCTCCCCCCTCCCTGGTGTCTTAGTGGGTGGATCGCCCTCCTGGGGCGATCCCCAAGCAGGGATCCACTGGGGAGGGGTACCATTGGAAAGGGGAGATTCTCCCCTTTCCAATGATACATCTCCCGTCTTTCTACGTGCCCGGGGGGCTGAGATAGCCCCCTGAGCACATAGAAAGTGAAACTGAAATTAGCCTAAAGGCTCATTTCAGTTTCAGGTTCTGTGCAATGACGACAGCGCGACGTGCTGTCTGCAGCAGAGGGATTTTGTGCCCCTGGCCTCATGATGGAATGGTTCCATCATGAGCATAGAGGCACCGATGCACATGATGGAACCATTCCGTCATGAGCATCGAAGGGGTTAACTATGGATCAGATTCCAGACTAAAAAATCTTTTGATCTAATGTATAATCTAAATGAAGAGGAAACCACTGAAAGCCAAATGTTTCAAGAAATGGGACTAAATACAACGAAACACAAAAGCAGTGGTCTGAAAAATAAATCTAAATATTGTCCACAATTATCTCCCGGAAATAAAATCGACTTATTCTCAGAGGCGGTGATGAAAGAACTAGATACCCTGGAAAAATCACGTAACAACAACAGAAGAGAAAACCTATCAATTAAAGAAAACATGGCAATCAAAACGTTAATGGAGAATAACGATATAATCATAAAGCCGACAGATAAAGGCGGGAACATAGTTACACAGAATAAGACCGTCTATGTTAAGGAGGCTCATCGACAACTAGACGACCCAACGAAGTATAAAAAACTTGAGCACAATCCCATCAATAAAATGATTCAGGAATTACAAGCACACTTGAACGAATGGCATGCCCAAAATCTGATCAATGACAATGAGCGACAATACCCCTTCAAAGAACATCCGACCATACCGACCATATACTTCTTGCCAAAAATTCATAAAACTCTTTGCGATCCCTCAGGAAGGCCAATAGTCTCATCATGTGACTCCTTATATGAAAATGTTTCGACATACGTAGATCACTATTTGGCACCACTGGTTCAGGACCTCAGTTCATATATCAAAGACACTGGCGATTTCATACGAATTTTGGCAAACACCTCATGGAATCCGAATTACATCATGGCTACCATTGATGTAGTATCTTTATATACTTCAATTGAACATAAAATTGGTTTACAAGCATGTGCATATTTTCTAAAACAACGAAAGATTACAGAATTACAACACTCAGGCATGCACCTGACCATGATAGAACTATGCCTCAAAAACAACGTCTTCTTGTTTAACCACGATTTATACCAACAGCTATGTGGCACTGCCATGGGCATTTCATTTTCACCAAATTTTCCAATTTAACTATGGGCTGGTGGGAGAAAGAAATCACATGGGGGCCCCCAAATCATCACGCATTGGAGAAAATCGTACTCTGGGTACGATATATTGATGATTTATTTCTAATCTGGAATGGCAAAAAAGAGGAATTTTTGGACTATTTCGACCAACTGAACCAAAATGAAATTGGCCTATACTTCACTTGTTCAATAAATCGCACAAAAATTAACTTTCTGGATACAACAGTATACATTAACCAAGGCCAAATACATACTACCCTATTTAGAAAGAAAACAGCAACAAACAGCATCTTACACGCAACAAGTTTTCATCCTAAGCCATTACTTAACATCATCCCGTATAGGGAATTCATAAGAATACGAAGGAACTGTTCCAAAGATGAAGATGCAAAAAATAAGATCTTGGAGAGTGCAAAAAGGTTGTGTAGTAGCGGATATAGAAAAAGAGATCTCGAAAAAAGTCTGCACAAAGTTGAACAAGTAACACATAATGAGACTTTGATGACAAGAGGCCAGAAAGAAAAAGAAAAAGATAAAGCAGAGATGGAAGAACAAACTCTGGAGAACACCAACAAACAAGAAACCCCAAGACTGATTCTACCTTATAGTAAGGAAAGCTCAAAAATTACACAAATTATCCAAAAATATTGGTATCTGCTGACACAAGACCATGACATCGGAAAAATCATTGGGAAACGACCACAAGTCACGTACAGAAAGGCAGTCTCACTTCAAGACAAAATAGTGCAGAGTTACTTTCAAGAAAGACTGAAGACCAACTGGTTAGAACAACAACAATTGGGGTTTAAAAGATGCAACAGTTGCAAAGCTTGCAAAATTAGTGTGAACACAAAAGAGATAATGGATCCGGAAGGAAGATCTATCAGGATAAAACACAAAATTACCTGCACAACACAATTTGTGGTCTACGTCATACAATGCCCATGCGGGTTTAGATATATTGGCAGCACCA
This sequence comes from Calotriton arnoldi, assembly GCA_963921515.1. NCBI lineage: Eukaryota > Metazoa > Chordata > Amphibia > Caudata > Salamandridae > Calotriton > Calotriton arnoldi. The sequence continues at coordinate 307,253 of CAWUFW010011665.1, read as the reverse complement.
TCTGCATGCTGAAAAAACGCATTTTGGAACATATTCGAGCAGTGAAAAAGAAAGATTCCAACTATGCAACAGCAAAACATCTAGCCATATGCCAGAACAGTGACTGGAGACGAATGGAATTCTTCTGATTAGACACTATCCCTCAGAATGAAAGAGCAGGTGATAGAAAAAGAAAATTAAGACATTTGGAATCACGATACATCATTAGACTGCGCACAAAGATTCCTATAGGCCTTAATAATGATGAGGAATTACACGTCCATTTATGAACTCGCACAGAAAAATCAAATAATGTCAGGATACAAATGTGACAATTCAACATTGGACAATTGCCCTAAATAATGTTTCAGAACATCAAAACAAAAGTCGGACATGAGGATGTATCCTTTGGTACTAGACCAAATACAAAAAGTGATTCGGAACATGTGATGAGAAATGTCTGACAAGACTTTGGAAATTATGTACAATACACAATGCCCTCAAGACAAAATATATTAATCACTGAAAGGGGCAAATAACAATCGGTACTATACCGTTTATCATGAATATCAACACGAAAATACATACTTAAATGTAACAACATGATCACCAATATGGCCCCGCCTGGAATCACTGGTGTTAAAGACTGTACTATACATCTTAAAAAGATTGGATTATGATGTACATTAGACCTTTGTTTTATGGTGGAAGAAATCTAAAAAATAACATCTCACTGTTGTTAGATTGATATACGAAAATCATGTGTTTATCTGTCTTTTGTTAAAAGGGACTAAAAACCACAACTCCCAGAATTCCACAGCATGGGCTGGGAAGGAAGTGGCATAAAAAACAGAATGAAATGTAGTGTTCCCCAACCGTGAGAAAGGCCTGTGTGACCGAAACGCATCGGTGTGACAGACTGGCTCTGTTTAAATAAATATTTGCCAAAGGGATTTCTGAGTGCGGCGTAACTTTGTTGGAAAAAAAAAAAATATTTCGACTAAGTACAGTAGCAAGGAGTGAAACATCATGACACGCCGAGATTGTACTAATATTCATGTTCACGAAGTTGAACTTGTATAATGTTTTTAATACAATAGTGCAATAATTTTGATGGTGTTTGATTTTCTGATGCAATTTGGTAATGATAATCTTGGCATTTTTTAGCTTTTACAAATCCAATTTTGGTATGTTTGAATAGATTTTAAATTGCCATTTTTATTCCAATGCTATGAATTTCAATACCATGATTTTTAGTATGTATGCATTTTTTATCATTATATTTATACATTTATGCATTCATCGTGATATTTATTTTAATGCATATTTGCACGTAGTGAACCTTTTGCTAAGTGGAACTGAGTAACTCTTCAGTTTAAATGCATTATTCACCTTAGCTGACCATGTCACTTCCTGCACTGTCACTTTAAATGTTGATCAGTTTCAAAGCAACGAGTCATGTGATCAAGGCCCAAGTGGGGGTCGAAACGCGTTGTGGCGGATATGCTGGGCATTTAATAAACACTTACTGAATTGCACCAAGAACCTTGGGTCCGCTCTTCGTCTTTCCACAGTGGAATTGGAGCAGCTGAGTAGCTGTTGCTGAGGCGAATTCTGTGATATATATATATATATATATATATATATATATTCACTGAAAAAACCATAGGTTTTAGGGACAGTTATAGTTAGTTGGACATTGCACTCATACAAAACCCGTGAAATTCCCCGTTATAGTTAGTTCAGCTAACTATAACTCGCGCCCGCAAGGCACTGCTGATGACGTCACATATTACATCACTCATGACATGGTCAGTGACATCACTGATGACATCTCAAATGACATCACTGATGACATCATCTAGTGACTGTGTTTCTGTAAAGTTTAAATATTTTTAATATATATAGGGAAAGGCGTATTGAAGAATGAGTGGGTGTATAAGTGTCTGTATGGATGATTTAGTAGGTGCGTGACTAACTGTATAAGTGAGTGATTAAACGTATCTTACTGAATGCATGGGTTAGTGACTAAACTGGGTGAATGTCTGTATCCGTCTGTCTGTTGCTGTGTAAGTGGCTGCATGGGTTTGTGAATAGCTACATGAGTGTCTATATGAGTTATTGATTGGTTGTCTAGTATCTGTATGGGTGCCTGAGTGTTTGTGTGGGTGGGGTGTGTGCGACTCTGTACATAGATGTGTGAGTGGGTGATTCACTGGGTGCATGATTTGAAGAGTGCGTCTGTGATGGACTGCTTGGGTGGGTGAGTGTGTGTATGGGTGTGTTAGTGAGTGAATGTATATCTCAGTGGTACATGTGCGAGTAACTATATATGTAAAAGGCAGTATATATGGTGTGTTAGAGTATTTAAAAGGCTATAAGTGAGAGTGTGTGATTGTGAGAGTGGCTGTATGGATGCGTGTGTGCTTGTATCAGTTATTGTATAAGAGCGTAAGAATGTGCTAGTATTTGTATGAGTAAGTGAGCTGGTGTGTGTATAACTCTATAGGTGAGTAAATGGGTGTATGATTAATTTTTTGCATGACTGACTAGGTGTGTGAGTACCTCTATGGATGAGTGGCGGTGTGTGAGTGTTTATATAGGTGTATGAGTGCATAGGATAGTCCTGTACTGAGTGACTGTAAGTATGAGTGACTGGACGGGTGAGTGAGTAGATGTGTGTGTGTAGACCTAAGAATCAGTGAGTGGGTATATAGTTATTGGTATTGGAGTGTGTATGGTTTTGCGAATGGCAGTATGTAATTTAGAGTGGGTGTATCAAAAGTTATATTAGGGTGTGAGAAGATGCATGAAATTACCACATGGATGATGTCATCAGTGATGTCATTTGAGATGTCATCAGTGATGTCATCAGTGATGTCACTGACCATGTCATGAGTGATGTAATATGTGACGTCATCAGCAGTGCATTGTGGGCGCGAGTTATAGTTAGCTGAACTAACTATAACGGGGGAATTTCACGGGTTTTGTACGAGTGCAATGTCCAACTAACTATAACTGTCCCTAAAACCTATGGTTTTTTCAGTGAATTTCAAAGGTTTTTTAAATGCTAATTTCTAACTATAACATGCCTGAAACCTATGGTTTTTTCAGTGAATTTGTAAGGTTTTTTAAATGCTAATTTCTAACTATAACGTGCCTGAAACCTATGGTTTTTTTCAGTGAATTTCAAAGGTTTTGTAAATGACAATTTTTTAATTGTATTAATTGTTATATTTATTTTTTTGATACTGATTTACTACATTTTTTTAAACTATTTATTTTTAGATATTTTATTTTTTAAATTACATTGTAATTACATTATACATTACATTACAAAATATACTTTCTCAGAATGAATTACTTTAGTTTAAATACTTTGCAAATAGGCAATAGACTTTTAAGTACAGTAGTTACAGTTGTTGCAATGGGCAACACAATTTCAAACACAATGCAACATTGAGCTCAATGTGAATTTCTAGTTAAATGCAATTAGTTACTTTATGGATTACTTTTTCTAACCACAGGACTGGATCCTAGATTCAGTCCTGGGACATCTCCTGTAAACAGTTGACTAAAAGCGTTTTGGTTACAGTAGTCATTTTTAAGGAATATTATTGTATTTTAAAAGTTGACACGGAAACTTTTTCACATAGAATCACCAATGTTATCCTATGGGAGGAAATTCACTTAGCAGGTAAGTAGTGTTATCGTTACTTTTTCTTACTCAGTGGTGGATCCTGGATCCAGCACTGGTGCATCTCCTGTAAACAGTTGAAAGAATGCGTTTAAGTCATACAGGCGATTTTTAAGGAATATTTGTAGTTTGTGAAAATTGACACAAACTTTTCTGCTGAACACCAGACAATGGATTCCTATGGAAGGAAATACAAGTTACTGGTAAGTACGGTTAGAATTACTTTTCAGGGTCAGTGCTGGGCTAAAAGATGCAGCACTGGGTTCTCTCCTGATAACAGGTGAGTAAATCGGAATTCGTAGTTCGGCTGATTTTAGAGGAATATTATAAAGTTCCAAAACTCCACACTTAGAAGAATTTCCAAGTGAAACCAGTCAATGTTAGCCTATGGAAGGAAATTCAAGTTACTGGTAAGTACGGTTAGAATTACTTTTCAAGGTCAGTGCTGGGCTAAAAGATGCAGCACTGGGTTCTCTCCTGATAACAGGTGAGTAAATCGGAATTCGTAGTTCGGCTGATTTTAGAGGAATATTATAAAGTTCCAAAACTCCACACTTAGAAGAATTTCCAAGTGAAACCAGTCAATGTTAGCCTATGGAAGGAAATTCAAGTTACTGGTAAGTACGGTTAGAATTACTTTTCAGGATCGGTACTGGGCGCAAAGATGCAGCACTGAGGTCTCTCCTGATAACAGGTGAGTAAATCAGAATTCGTAGTTCGGCTGATTTTAGAGGAATATTTGCACAATGGTGAATAAAGGGGGTGGGGCCTGAGGATACATGTCTGCAAACACGCCGTGTGGCGCGTTTTAAGTTGGAGAATTACTTCCTCCTCAATCCCGAGGGTCCCTAGGGCCAACTAGCCCACCAGGTACCTCCAGTATGCGCTAGAGAGCTGCGTTGCAGAGAGGTGTTCAGAGGCCACGCCCTTTTTACAACACTCTGCAACGCAGCTCCGTGGCGCTTACTGGAGGTACCTGGTGGGCTAGTTGGCCCCCAGGGACCCTCAGGATTGAAGAGGATTTAATTCCACATCTTAAAACACGCCACGGGGCCTGTTTGCACACATGTGACCTGAAGCCCCGCCCCCTCCCTTCACCACTGTGCAAACGCGCCCCGTGGCGCGTTTTAAGTTGGGGGATTAAGTCCCCTTGAATCCTGAGGGTCCCTGGAGTCCAAGTAGCCCACCATGTACCTCCAACAAGCGCCACAGAGCTGCGTTGCAGAGAGGTGTAAAAAGGGGCGTGGCCTCTGTACACCTCTCTGCAACGCAGACCCCTGGCGCATACTGGAGGTTCCTGGTGGGCTAGTTGGCCCCCAGGGACCCCCAGTATTTAAGGGGAATTGCTCTCATCTGCAAACGCGCCAGGGGGTGCGTTTGCAGAGTGGTAAAAGAAGGGGCGGGCCTGCGGCCCGATCGTTTTTTGTTTTTTTCCTCGAAGGGGGCTGTGTGGCCCCCTTCCTTTTTCCTATTTTTGGGCCCTGGGGACCCCATTCCCCAGGGCCTTATCCCTTTTTTAAAAAAATTAAACGGGAAGGGGGCCACGTGGCCCCCCTCCCGTGGCCGAATCCGGCCCCGGGGACCCCATCCCCGGGGCATGGCCACACTTTTAAATCAATTTTTAAGGAGGGGGCTGCGTGGCCCCCTCCTCAGGCCTCTCCTTTGCCCCGGGGACCCCATCCCCCGGGCAGGCCTTTATTTATTTTTTTAAATTATTTTGGGAGGGGGCCGCGTGGCCCCCTCCCGGGCCACTACTTGCCCCAGAGACCCCATCCCCTGGGGCTGGCCCTATCCTTTGGGGTCAGTGGGGGACCCCAACTCCCCCACAGACCATGCCGGCTCCCCGCCTCCTGCGGGAGCCGGCATTGCTTTTTCACATGGGGAGCTGCTAACATGCAGCTCCCCGTGTGGAAAGCAATCTGCTTTGGATATTGGAAGAGAGAGCAGGTTTCCTGCTCTCTCTTCCAATATCCAAAGCAGTTTGCTATGACAGGACGGGAGCTGCGAGGCTCCCGTCCTGCCATAGCAAACTACAGTGTCCCGGGGGTAGGCACCCCGGGACACTGCAGGAGCCGGCCCTGGGGGTGGCGGTCCCCAGGGCCATCAAGGGCTCCAGGAGGGGGACGCGCGGCCCCTCCCTTGAATTGCACAGCCCCGGGGAGGTGGTGGTCCCCGGGCTCTGGGGGTCCATAACGGACCCCATATTGAAATTTTTAGTGCCCCGGGAGGTGGCGGTCCCCGGGGCGTGTGGGGGCTCAAGCCCCCACACAGGTCATTTTTAAAAAAATAAAAAAGAATCTCTGGGGGTGGCGGTCTCGGGCTGCGGGAGGGCTCAGAGCCCTCCCGCACCATTTATTTTTAAAGCCCTGGGGGTGGTGGTCCCCGGGCTTGGGGCCTTAGAGGCCCCCCACATATTATAAATACCCCCCATGCCCCCGGGACTTGGCCCACCCGGGGCCAATTAACAACAAGCGCGGAAGACCGCGCTCGTTTTTTTTTTTTCGGCGGGATTCGCGCACCCTAAGCGCATCCCGACGATTCTTTTTTTAAAAAAAATGCTTTTTTCTGCCCAGGGGGTCCTTGTGGGACCCCCTGAGCAGACCTAGGGGGTCAGGGTGTTTCTACCCTGCCCCCTTTGTGCGTTTTGCGCACTTGTTTTTTTTTTTCTCGGCGGGATCCGCGCACCCTAAGCGCATCCCGCCGATTTTTGTAAAAAAAAATGCTTTTTTCTGCCCAGGGGGTCCTTGTGGGACCCCCTGAGCAGACCTAGGGGGTCAGGGTGTTTCTACCCTGCCCCCTTTTTGCGCTTGCACACTTGTTTCTGTCCCTCGGTTCTACCGAGGGATAAAATGGCTGCCAACACTTCCTGATTTGGAGTGTTGACAGCCAATTAGCATGCAGCTTGTGATCGGGAGGGTACGTGGACCCTACTCGGCCATAGATATATATGTGATTTTATTTGTGATTTTCTCAGAAACTACTGAACGGATTTACACCATTTAAGCAAAAGGCACGACACTGAACCAAGGGCTACCTCTTTGCCAAATTTGGTGTAATTCCGTTCAGCAGTTCGGGCTGTAGCCGCGATGAAAGGATCCTATGGAAAAATGAATGGGGAAAACGTGTTTTGGGACCCCCCTTTTTTCTCGGCCCCCGCTTGACGAATCAGCCCGAGACTTTCAGGGTAGGAGCGGAGCGGAGCGCCCCAACAAGTTGGAAGCTTTCGCGAAGATTCGTCAACCGGTGCAAGAGTTATTTCAAATAGAATGTTGCGGATTTCCTATGGAAAATAGGTCCTAACTATAACTATCTACTGGCGACCGCCAGTAGATAATATATATATATATATAGACACATGCAGGTAAAGGAAGAAGTCCAAAAAAGTCAAAGTAACTCATACAAACAGAGTAGCATAGATACTGGCACCCATTCTCACAGACTGGCATGCACGTGGGCAAACTCAACCACAGCACTATAAGAAATACCAATATTTCTTCTGTTTATACATTTGTATATTTTACAACTGCAATGATCTAAACCTTTCTGATCCGGTCCCAGCACCATATTATTTTTTTAAAGGATGATCCCAGTTAACATGGGACTGGCCTGACACTGAAAAGTTTCTAGAATTATTCTGGAAAGTAACAGATGTGAATGTCCATTACACAATAGGTAAGGTGCATTGTTCAAGACCGCCGCCATGGGTCACTTGTGCATCCGGGTTAAGTGACTGTGAAATATAATCTCCCCAACACTGAAAAAATTCTCATCTGGGTTAGAGTGACAAATAGGTTCACATGAGCTTCTATTTCCAGTACCAGCAGCTCCTGAAAGTAATAAAGCTTTATATTTCATCTTTTGAATCTTTATATGATTTGAGTTGACATTCTCAAATATGATATCAAATTATAATTATCTCCTTTGATTAAAAAGTTAAGAGATAGTAACATTGGAGCCCTAGTCATCTAATTGAAGATGATTATGAGCTACATCACACCACTTTAGGCAGAATACAAACTAGTTAAGATGTGCGATGGGCCTGTCAAGGCGTCTGCTTTCCCCCTCTTTAAAAGATCCATTCATAGTGGAGACATTAGGTCGAACAAAATGTCCCAGTCAAATACTGGACTGTCAGCTTCACTTTACTCTTTTGCCACTGCCCTTGCTCCAGAATCTCCTTGTACCGCAGGAGTCATGGGTCTATTCTGAAATCGTTTTGTGTTGTATGAGAGTTGGAATAGTTGCCTATAGATCTCTCTTGTGTTTCAGCAATGCTCAGATTCTGCAATAGAGGCTTCCACCATGTCAGATGTTTGCACAAGTTCTCTTTAAGACTTCCTCAAATCTATGGCACGTAACACGGAACTGGGGTGGTGGTATGATACTTCATTTATTGGGGAAGCTTTTGGTGTAGCTAAGGACTAATTGAGTGCTACCCACAAATTACATGCCATCTTCACATTAAAAACATTTCCTGGAGCGACTGTTCCTGAAGTCAGCCTGGAAAGAAGAGAACAAGAACACATAATCTCTTCTCTTCCTGAAGAAGGCAAAGTCCATAATTTGCCTGATTAAAAACGTCTGCACCTTTTTTGTAATTTATACTTGAACCTCTGTAAGAAAGGAGAAAGGGCTTGCACACAGTGGCATAGATTAGGTCAGGTGGTGGGGCGTTTCACCCTGGGCGGCACTCTTTTTTGAGGGCGGTGGAAGTGAGCAAGTTATGTCTGTCAACTACTGCCACCCCCACCTCCCCCCCAGAACAAGTTGTCCGTGGGCCACCATCCCCTCAGCAGAATAAGTCGTCCGTTGGACGCCCCCCCTGCCCCTCCCTCTTACCTCCACCTGGTGGCAAATTTAGCAGCCGCGCCGGGTGGCTGTAGGTCTAGCTTCACCACTGCTTGCACAGACTGTGGAAGGCAGTCTACCGAACTGACTGCCAATGATATTGGAGTCTTGCAGGATCATTTAGACAGTCATTTATGGCCTCCGCTCTCCTGACACAGGATACACTGTCACTGCTGGAGATGCCAGTTTCCCTGGCAGGTACCTCTAAAGCCTTCAGTAGAGCCTCCAGCGCCCCACTTGCACTGAAAACAGAGAACTTTACTGAGTGGGTACCATATTTCTTTTACAGGTTCTGTGCAGTTTTTATGGTCGAATAACAAACAGCCAAAGAAGGTGTTTTGGGTGAACAAAAGACTAATAGCACTGACGAGTAGGCAGTTTTTTAAAGTTGTGCATCAGAGTTATTAATTGATTTTCCTGCCTGGGACTACCATATATTGCATAGAAGTCCTGGGCAGGGATATCTAATTACGGTTGCCTCACTCTGATTAGGATGATGCAGCCATCACTATGAGTCGGTCGTCTAGTGATGGGTCACAAGGTCAAAAGCTTGCACCTATGCAAACCTGATGCTCCCCCCTCCTGTACATTTTATGGCACTGGAGAACTGCCAATTTACAGTAGATCTCACACTCTAGTAAACCCTTAATGACCCCCTTGTTCTGTTTTGGAAGGGTGCAACCTACCATGATGCCTGTCTCATGAACCTGAAAATGCTGAAAAACCCCTGGAATAGAGGAGGTTTGCCGCTCACTGGAAGGAGGCCCAGTTATGTGGCCCTGTTAGTTACATTGAGCTTTATAGCAGTCCTGTAAAGGGAGAACCCATAGTGGAATGCCTGTAAAAATCACCACAGAGAAATATAAGTCAAAAGACAAGGTAACAGACCACTCCATACCGACCAGTCTCCATTAAACATTCTTGGTGGACAACTTCCTCGAGTGCACACTTTTGATAATAGAACCGCTTTTGTTGATGAGTTTCTCTAACCATGTCAGTCTAGTATTTGTGATTAGGGAATCCATAGTCTAAGTGGCTCATTATAATTGCTGATTCTGACATTATTGTTACTTCGTTGTTTTAATTGTATGCAAGCAGGTTAGGCAATATTTATCTCATCAAGGGCTTTTTTCTCATTTGTGATTTTCCTTATTTTTGTAACATTTATTTACAACGTGGCGCAAATATTGAACTTATTTATTTATTTTACTGTATTATTATTTAGTTGCATTGTTCCTAATGATACCTCATGAACATTTCTCTAGATATTTCCCTTGCTATATTGATCTTCCCTGCTCACAGCTGCGCTGACGTGCTCCCTGCTCCTCCCTTGCTCCCCCACCTCAGAGAGTACTTTTTTACTTTTCAGGAGGGACAATCAGTTGCAATTTACTACTGGGTCATCCCTTTTCCTGAATTTACATTTGCACTCTTTTTCTCTTTTTTTTTTTAATGACTGAACCAAGATGGGAATCCTCCATTATGAAACGGTAAATAAAAGCATGAAAAAAACTAGTGGGGAATCAGAATATATTTTGTCGAATGTATGGTGACGCATGCCCGCATATACATCATCATGCTGTGAGGGTGGGGGGTTGCTGATAGCTTTCAGTATAGGCAATAACCATTTTTGCCAAAGCATCAGCAAAACATGGTCAAAGCCAAAAAGGGATACCTATTGGTTTTGCCAATGCTTGCTCTACTATTGAAAGGAGACCATGATTATTTCCTGCCAGTTCATATTTGGTTGAATGACATCAGCCAGGACGTTCACTGTGTCATGTAATTTAAGCTCAAGTCAGATTTCTTAACTTAATTAGTGGGACCATGGAAGGGAACTCCATACAACTATTTTCAGAATGACATTTTAATAGGACCTTCTTGGAATAAATGTCATTATTCACATGGTTTATGTGATAACTCGACATTTTGGCAGTTCTTGTGATTGTAGAGGGACTGTAAACTAAATTAGGCTTACTTTGAAGACCCAGAAATTGTTTTTGAGTGACTAACAGTGTGTACCCAGGACAACTTGTAAAACAAGCTTGCGAAAGAGTCTCATTCTGTTCTAGCAGAAAAGCTGTTGCAGCCTGAAGGGGTGATGAATGAGACTGAATAAATTATATAACCACATATAATCCTACAAGCAATCAACTAAAAATATTTTTATTAGCCACTGGAACATGCTAAAGACGTCTGGATAATTCACCGAAAAAACAATGGGGCCGATTCACAGAACTAATCTGAGATAAAATCCTAAACTTACTACTTTTGGTATTCATAGAAGGTATTTAGTAGTAGTAAAGTTAGGACTCCTAACTTTACTATTACTAAACTGAGACAAAATCCTAACTTTACGACTTTCGGTATTCACAAAAGGCATTTAGTAGTAGTAAATTTAGGAGTCCTAACTTTACTACTACTAAATGCCTTCTGTGAATACCAAAAGTAGTAAGTTTAGGATTTTATCTCAGATTAGTTCTGTGAATCGGCCCCAATGTTCACATTCAAGAGAGTAAGAAATATACAAGACCGCATGGTGAGACAGTGAACAGGTATAGACAATCATACCTACCTACCAACACAATGGGACTTCCCGCCAACAACTGACTACTTTAAAAGTGGGAATTGCACTGTGTACCCATTGAGTATGAACACACAAATCTTCATACACCAGAACAAAGTGCAGTGCCATTTGGTCTTTTTGAAACAAAAAGGACATTGTTCTAACCACAAAAAAAAAAAAAAAATCCTTTGGGTGCCAAACACTCAATGCCTCATTTGTACAACACTACGGTGAAATGTGACACACAGCCAGTTAAGCGAACGTTTGCACAATCGCCCAGAGGTGAACATGAGCATGCATGAATGCAAGGGGTTGACCAAACCTAAATTAGTTGAGAACACTGTGAATGACAGCCCTGAATGGATTGATTTAATAATTCCTTACCATTGTACTATTTATCCTGACCACAACATTTATTTGATCTTGCATCCTGAATGCCTTATCAACTTGTAAAACTAGTTTTAATTTACCTTCATATGTAAACTATATGTAATTCTCATTACTAACGTATTATTTGAACTTCGGAGATAAAAGCTTTGCCCATGTATATTGTTCCAGAGTTGCTGGGCCATTTTTGTTAATTTAGTTTTCTTATCACTATCTCTTTCTGACACTCATTTGGTCTCCAATGGACCTTGTTTTGTGCCAATGAGGGGTTGGACATAGAGGATCCAATATCCGGTTATCCAATGAGGACCAGGAATTTGACAAACGACTTACAAGCTAGTAATTATATTCACGTAAATGACTCCTAAGGCTATACAAGTAAAGAATTATCACTGCTAGTCTGCTTCTGAAGGAAGTTAGTCGGACCAGAATCATAAAAACCAATAATTCTGTTAAGGCAATGCAAAACAATAGCATTAATACCTGGTGTTCAGAGATTTCTCTATGCCCATCTCTCCCTGTCATTAATAAATCAATTGGAATGCACAATAAACTTGGGAAAGCAAATCTTGATGAGATAGAATCTATAGTTTAGTTAAAGTTAGATTTTATTTAACTTAAGTATTCAGAAGGGCACTTGCATCAATATTTGGTTTTTAAGACCAAAAGAGCGCAGGACAGTCTAATTAGTTTGGGGCTTGCCATACGATGACAAGAATCTCTGGGAAGGCACTTGAGCCACAACAGCTCAAGGGCTGTGTCCCATGAATGGGGCAAACAGTGTGTGCGTCAGTCCTTTAGGAAAGCACGTAGAGTCTGCAAAAGGTCCCAATCAAAAGGCATTCTTTGGGATCAGGTCTGGTTCGAATCGGGAAAAAGTCTCTCTTCTTCTCCTTCAAATCAATGTATAATATACTCCTCTAGTTCCGGTGGTGACACCTCCTTGGTCACCTCATCGTGTCAGACCACTCAGTCCATTGGTCAGTTTGTATAGGATGGGTTGTCATGAGACATAAAGAAGACACATATAGAAAGAGGTGGTATTGATCACGTAAGCTGTCATATCATCCGGTATACGTAAACTTTCAAACAATGATCCTTTAGCAGAAGGCACATGCATGAGTCCAAATGAACAGTTTCCTTAGCAAATGTTCCCAAAATATCGACTTTGTTGCAATCAGTCCTTGTAAGCAAGGGAGAACTTTTCTAATAACACTCAGTTTTGTATACACATTGTAAGTTTATGAAACTTTCTCATGAGTGTAAGGCAAAGCAGAGTAAGAAAATGCAGGCCTATTATATATGTTTTAAAAATGTGCAGAGTACAAAGTAATGGAAATATATGTTTTATAGAAAAAAACCAGTTTCTAATATTCTTTTCAACTTATGAGCACTAAGAATATATTATTAGTTGTGTTGGAAAACTCACATGTAACTATGACATATTACTGCATTTTCAAGGTACCAACGTGCAAAATAATTTCTAATCATAAAATATTAATAATGTTTCAAGTGGTTTACCCGAGTACATACGTGAAGATCAAAATCTGAAGGTTTTGTCTTGTTTACGTTCAAAATGGCTGTGCAGCACCATTTTCTTTTCTCATTTGGTGCACAATTTCACATATGCAAATGATGAAATTGAGAATAGAAACCCTTCAATATCACACACAAAAATAACTAGATTGAGTTAGATTTCATTAATTCTTCACACACATCACTATTTCAATGAGGATGATTAAGAATTTAAGAATTTCATAACACATGAGTACATTATTTTTAGCACTCTAATACACATTAAAATAACATACTAAGGCTGGTTAATAAAATTTGAACCTATATTATTAAATTAATATAATTTTGTCTGTTCTACATTCATCTGCATTCTTTTATGATGCAGTAAATAAGTTCCCTCACATTTATTTTTAATCTTTTCTTCAATGTGTAATTGGTGCACGTTTAGTCATAGATTACACAAAATGTCTCATGATCGGTTTATGTGTCAAGCAAAGGCTCTAGCAGCTTTTCAGTTGCATTTATATGTAACTACATAACATGACATATATGTATTTTGTGGACATGGGTGTAAGACAATGTTGAAAGTATCAAAAACTAGCTCGTATGCGCTATTTTTTTAACTGATAATGTAACATAGCATAGCAAAACATAGCATAACATAACTTAACATAACATAGCATAGCATAGCATAACATAACATAACATAACATTTTCTGTAAAAGGTGAATGCAATCTGACAGTGCCTAATGGTGCATTCTGGCTTCACTCGCCTCCAATGGATGTCAAGGCACACACAGCACTATGCTCCATGTAAAAAAGTATATGCCTGTCACATATATATGTTTTTGTCTAAGTGCTCTAGCCATGAAAGATCTCCCTTATCCCTACACAGGAAATACATTATTTAACAGCAGGCAAGAAGAAACACTGACAGGAATGGTTGTTGCTGCATGTAAACTTGTATGAAGTTAGACCTTATTTTTTAGGTCGAGCCTAGCGGCAGCGCGCATGCATTGCTCGCTCTGTGAGACTGCTGTAGTAGAGTATGGGAGAGAAACCGTGCCCAGTCTCCTCCCATATTTTTCACTGGCTTGTGTCATTGTCTTTCGTAAATGCTGCCTTCGGATTCGTTAATAGGCTTGTTAGTCCCTCCTTAGTACAGCCTTGTCTTCATTTGTACCCTCCCATGGCGACTGGCACTTCTACTTCAGTTGTTACACGGGACCTGTTATTTAGTCTGTAAGCACTATTTACTTTATTGAGTTTCTCTTACAGCAGGCCGGACATGAGCTGCTTCAGCTGAAACCGCTTGTGTTTTTTTAAGCAGCACAGCAGCCCCCGTAACATGGGTGCCCGCTTTCAATCACTTTAACCCGGCATTATCTCGTGTCTGTTTCAACCCCCTGAAGTAAAGTGGATTTAGAAATGATTAGCCAATTAAAGTCATGTGAATTCCAGGTAGCACATAATCGTGTGCTAATGGGCTGAAGCTGACAACAGCACATGTGTGTTATAGGTCATCTGTACTAAAGCCACCTGATGGGTTGTTTTCAAAAGCATGTTTTATTAACAACAACACCAACACCACCACCAATACCACCACCACCAATACCACCACCACCACCAATACCACCACCAACGCCAATACCACCACCGATACCACCGGATGCCGCAGCCAAGGTAAGTGGGTTTTCTTTACTTTAAAGTATTTTTATGTAAGTTTTAATCCATTGTTAATAAGGGGGGTGGGAGGCGGGTGGCATAGGGGAGCTCCACGGAGTTTGTTGTCAACTCCGTGGCCCTCCGCGTAACCCCGCTACACCCAGGGTTAGTGGTATTGCTGGTGGTGGTGGTGGTATTAGTGTTGGTGGTGGTGTTGGTGGTGCTGGTATTGGTGGTGGTACTGGTGGTGGTGGTATTGGTGGTGGTGGTAGTGATATTGGTGGTGATGCAATTGGTGGTGGTGGTATTGGTGGTGGTGGTGGTATTTTTGGTATTGGTGGTGGTAGTTGTATTGGTGGTGGTATTGGTGGTGTTGATGGTGGTGGTGTTGGTGGTGGTATTGGTGGTGGTGGTATTGGTGGTGGTATTGGTGGTGGTGGTATTGGTGGTGGTATTGGTGGTATTGGTGGTTGTGCAATTGGTGGAGGTGGTGGTATTGGTGGTGGTATTGGTGGTGGTGGTGGTATTGGTGGTGGTATTGGTGGTGGTATTGGTATTGTTACTGGTGGTGGTGGTATTGGTGGTGGTGGTATTAGTGGTGGTGGTATTGGTAGTTTTGGTGGTATTGGTATTGGTGGTGTTGGTTTTTGTGGTGGTATTGGTGGCAGTGGTATTGGTGGTGGTGGTGGTATTGGTGGTGGTATTGGTGGTGCTGGTATTTGTGGTGGTATTGGTGGTGATGGTATTGGTGGTGGTGGTATTGGTGGTGGTATTGGTGTTTGTGTTACTGGTGGTGGTGGAGGTGGTATTGGTGTTGTTGGTAGTATTGGTGGTGGTGGTATTGGTAGCAGTGGTATTGGTGGTGGTGGTAGTGATATTGGTGGTGGTGGTGGTGCTATTGGTGGTGGTGGTATTAGTGGTGGTGTTGGTGGTATTGGTAGTGGTATTGGTGGTGGTATTGGTGGTGTTGATGGTGGTATTGGTGGTGGTGGTATTAGTGGTAGTGGTGGTATTTGCGGTGGTGGTGATATTGGTGGTGGTGGTATTGGTGTGGTAGAATTGGTGGAGGTGGTGGTATTGGTATTGATGGTGGTATTGGTATTGGTGGTGGTATTGGTACTGGTGGTGGTCGTGGTATTGGTGGTGGTATTGGTGGTGGTGGTATTGGTGGTGGTGGTATTGGTGGTGGTATTGGTGGTGGTGGTATTGGTTGTGGTGGTATTGGCAGTGGTATTGATGGTATTGGTGGTGGTGGTGGTATTGGTGGTATTGGTGGTGGTATTTGTTGTGGTGGTATTGGTGGTGGTGTTGTTGTTGATGGTATTGGTGGTTGTATTGGTGGTGGTATTGGTGGTGGTGGAGGTGGTGCTATGGATGGAGGTGGTGGTGGTTTTGGTGGTGGTGGTGGTACTGGTGGTGGTGGTATCATTGGTGGTGGTATAGGTGGTGGTGGTATTTATGGTGGTGGTGGTATTGGTGGTGGTAGTGGTATTGGTGGTGTTGATGGTGGTGGTATTGGTGGTGGTGGTATTGGTGGTGGTGGTATTGATGGAGGTGGTGGTGGCATTGGTGGTGGTGGTGGTGCTTGTGGTGGTATTGGTGGTGGTATTGGTGGTGGTGGTATTGGTGGCTGTATTGGTGATGTATTGGTGGTGGTGGTATTGGTGTTGGTGGTATTGCTGGTGGTATTGGTGGTGGTGGTGGTATTGGTGGTGGTATTGAGGGTGGTGGTATTTGTGGTGGTGGTATTGGTGGCGGTGGTTAATTGGTGATAAAGGTGGTGGTGGTATTGGTGGTGTTGGTGGTATTAGAGGTGGTATTGGTGGTGGTGGTATTGATGGAGGTATTGGTGGTGGTATTGGTGGTGGTGGTATTAGTCGTGGTGGTGTTGGTAGTGGTATTGGTGGTGGTGGTATTGGTGGTGGTGGTTAATTGGTGGTTTTGGTGGTGGTGGTATTGGTGGTGTTGGTAGTAATAGAGGTGGTATTGGTGGTGGTGGCATTGGTGGTGGTATTGGTGGTGGTATTGATGGTAGTGGTATTGGTGGTGGTGGTACTGGTTATTGGTGGTGGTGGATTTAGTGGTGATTGTATTGGTGGTGGTGGTATTGTTGGTGGTGGTGGTATTAGTGGTGGTGGTGGTATTGGTGGTGGTGGTATTGGTGATGGTGGTATTGGTGGTGTTATTGGTATTGGTGGTGGTATTGGTGGTGGTGGTGGTATTGGGGGTGGTATTGGTGGTGGGCCCGATTCACAGAACTAACTTAAGACAAAATCCTAAACTTACTACCATTTTGGTATTCACAGAAGGCACTTACTCATTTTGGTATTCACAGAAGGTACTTGCTTCCTCATTTTGAGTAACTTACTCATTTTGAGTAACTTACTCATTTTGGTATTCACAGAAGGCACTTACTCATCAATGAGTAAGTGCCTTTTGTGAATACCAAAATGAGTAACTTACTCATTTTGAGTAACTTACTCGTTTTGAGTAACTTACTCATTTTGATATTCACAGAAGGCACTTACTCATCAGTGACCAATACCACCACCAACACCACCACTAATACCACCACCACCAATACCACCACCAATACCACCATCACCAATACCACTGCCAACACCAATACCACCAAAACCAACACCACCGCCAATACCACCACCACCAATACCACTACCACCAATACCACCACCAATACCACCACAACCAATACCACCACCAATACCAATACCACCACCACCAGTACCAATACCAATACCACCACCAATACCAATACCACAATCAATACCAATACCACCACCACCACCAATACCACCACCACCAATACTACCACCTCCACCAATTCCATCACCACCAATACTACCACCACCAATACCACCACCTCCACCAATACCACCACCACCAACTATACCACCACCAATACCACCACTGATTCCACCACCACCACCAATACCACCACCATCAATACCACCACCAATACCACCACGACCAATAGCACTACCACGAATGCCACCATCAATACCAGCAACACCACCACCAATACCAATACCACAACCACCACCAATACCACCACCAATACCACCAATACCACCATCACCAATACTACCAATACATCACCAATACACCCACCAACACCACCAACACCAATACCATCACCAATACCACCACCAATACCACCACCAACAATACCACCACCAATACCATCACCAATACCACCACCAATACCACCACCACCAATACCAGCACCAATACCACCACCACCAATAACACTGCCACCATCAATACCACTTCCACCACCACAACTACCACCACCAATACCTCCACCACCACCAATACCAACACCGCCAATACCATCACCACCAATGCTACCACCACCAATAACACCACCACCATCAATACCATCATCACCAATAGCACCTTCAATACATATCCACCAATACCCCCATCACCATCACAAATACCACCACCAATACCACCACCACCAATACCACCATGTCCAATACCACCACCACCAATCCACTACCAAACCACAACAAATAGCACCTCCAATACCACCACCACCAATACCAATACCACTACCACTAATACCACCAATACCACCCCCACCAATACCACCACCTCCAATACCACCACCACCAATACCACCACCACCAATACCACCAAAACCAATACCACCCCCACCAATCCACTACCACCACCACCAATACCACCCCCAATACCACCACCACCAATACCACCACCAACAATACCACCACCACCAATACCAATACCATTACCACCAATACCACCACCACCATCACCACCACCACCACCAAAACGACCACAAATACCATCACCACCAACACCACCACTGCCACCAATACCACCACCACCAATACCAATACCACCACCACCAATACAACCAACACCACCACCACCAATACAACCAACACCACCAATGCCAATACCACCACCACCACCAACAACACCAACACCACCACCATCAACACCACCACCACCACCAATACCACCACCAACAATACCACCACCAACAACACCACCACCACCAATACCACCACCACCAATACCACCACCAATACCACCACCACCATGAATACCACCATCACAATCCAATACCATCACCCCCACCAATACCACCGCCAATACCAAGACCACCACCACCAATACCACCACCACCAATACCACCACCACCAATACCGCCATCAAAAATACCACCACCACCATTACCATCACCTATACCACCAATACCACCACCACCAATACCATCACCTATACCACCAATACCCCTACCAATACCACCACTACCACCAATACCACCACCACAAATACCACCACCACCAATACCAATACCACCACCACTAATACCAATACCACCATCACCAATAACACCACAACCATTACCACCACCAATACCACCACCAATACCAACACCACTACCAATATCACGACCAATACCACCAATACCACCACCACCAATACCACCACCACCAATACCACCAATACCAATATCACCACCACCAGTAACAATACCAATACCATCACCAGTACCAATAACACCACCAATACCACCACAACCAATACCACCACCAATACCAGCACCTCCACCAATTGCACCACTACCAATACCACCAATACCACCACCACCAATACCAACACCACAACCAATACCACCACCAATACCACCACCACCACTGCCAATACCACCACCACCACCAATACCACCACCACCAATACCACCACCAACACAAACACCACCACCATCAACACCACCACCAATACCACCACCAATACCACCACCACCACCAATACCACCACCGCCAATAGCACTACCACCAATATCACTACCACCACCACCACCAATACCACTACCACCAATACCACCACCACCACGAACACCACCACCACCACCAATACCATCACCACCAATACCACCACCACCAATGCCACCATTACCAATGCCACCACCACTAATGCCACCACTAATACCACCACCACCAATTCCACCACTACCAATACCACCACCAATACCACCAATACTACCACCAATACCACCACCACCAATACTACCACCACCACCACCAATACCAATACCACCACCAATACCACCAATACCACCACCACCAATACCACCACCACACCAATACCACCATCATCACTAATACCACCACCACCAATACCACAACCACCACCACTACCACCAATACCACCACCAATACCACCAACACCATCAATACCACCATTACTAATACCACCACCACCAATACCACTACTACCAATACACAACCAATACCACCACCAAAACCACCACCACCAATACCACCATCACCAATACCAATACCACCACCAATACCACCACCAATACCACCACTACCGATACCACCTCCAATACCTCCAATACACCAACAATACCACCACCACCAGCAAAACCAATACTACCACCAATACCTCCAATACCATCACCACCAATACCACCACCACAAATACCACCACCACCACCAATACCATCACCAATACCACCATCACCACCAATACCCCGACCAATACCACCACCACCATCACCATCACCAATACCACCACCAATACCACCACTAATACCACCAACACCACCAGTACCACCACCTCCAAAACCACTACCAATGCCACCTTTATCACCACCAACACCAATACCACCACCACTAATACTACCACCAATACCACCACCAATACCAACACCACCAATACCACCATCAATACCACCACCATCACCAATACCACCACCACTACCAATACCACTGCCAATACTAATACCACCACCAATACCACCAATACCACCACCACCAATACCACCACCAATACCACCACTAAAACCACCACCACCACCAATACCATCACAACCAATACCACCACCACCAATACCAATACCAGCACTACCAATACCACCAACACCACCAATACCACCACCAATACCACCAGCAATACTACCACCAATACCACCACCACCACCACAAATATTACCACCAATACCACCACTAATACCACCACCACCAATACCACCACCACCAATACCACCACCAAAACCACCAGTACTACACCCCACCAATATCACCATCACCAAAACCACCACCACCAATACCAATACCACCACTACCAGTACCACCACCACCACCATCACCAGCACCAATACCACCACCACCACTAATACCACCACCAATACCACCACCACCACTACTGATACAATCACCACTAATTCCACCACCACCAAATACCAGTACCACCACCACCATTACCACTACCACCAATACTTCCACTGATGCCACCACTACCAATACCACCACCAATACTACCACTAATACCACCACCAATACCACCACCACCAATACCACCACCACCAATACCACCACCACCAATACCACCACCAACACCTCCAATACCACCACCACCACCAATACCACCAATACATCCAACACCAATACCACCACCACCAATACCACCAACACCAATACCACCAATACAACCACCACCACCAATACCACCACCACAAATACCACCACCAATACCACTGCCACCACCAATGCCACCTCCACCACCACCACCACCAATACCACCACCACAACTACCACCACCACCACCAATACCACCACTGCCAATACCATCACCACCAATACTACCACCCTCAATACAACCACCACCACCAATACCACCACCACCAACTATACCACCACCAATATCACCACTAATACCACCGCCACCACCAATACCACCACCACCAATACCACCACCAATACCACCACCACCAATACCGCCACCAATACCACCATGACCAATACCACCACCACCAATACCACCACGATTACCACCATCAATACCACCACCACCAACACCAATACCACCACCAATACCAACACCAATACCACCAACACCAAAACCACCAACACCAATACCACCACCACCAATACCACCACCACCAATACCACCGCCACCACCAAAGCCACCTTCACCACCACCACCACCAATATCACCACCACAACTTTCACCACCACCACCAATACCACCACCACCAATACCATCACCACCAATACTACCACCACCAATACCACCACCACCACCAATACCACCACCACCAACTATACCACCACCAATACCATCACTAATACCACCACCACCACCAAGACCACCACCACCAATACCACCACCATTACCACCACCACCACCAATACCAATACACCCACAACCACCAATACCACCACCAATACCACCAACACCAATACCACCAAGACATCACCAATACAACCACCAATACCACCACCACCACTACCACCATCACCAATACCACCACCATCAACAATGCCACTACCACCAATACCACCACCAATACCACCACCAATACCACCACCTATACCACCACCACCAATACCACCACCAATACCACTGCCACCATCAATACCACCTCCACCACCACCACCACCACCACCAATGCTACCACCACAACTACCAGCACCATCTCCAATACCACCACCACCAATACCACCACTGCCAATACCATCACCACCAATACTACCACCACCAATACCATCACTAATACACACCACCATCAAGACCACCACCACCAATGCCACCACCAATACCACCACCACCAATACCACCACCACCAATACCACCAGCAATACCACCACCACCAATACCACCACCACTAATACCACCACAAATTCCACCATCAATACCACCATCAATACCAATACCACCACAACCACCAATACCACCACCAATACCACCAACACCAATAACACCATCAGCAACACCACCAAGACATCACCAATACAACCACCAATACCACCACCAATACCACCATCACCAATACCACCACCACCAACAATACCACTACCACCAATACCACCACCAATACCACCACCACCAATACCACTGCCACCATCAATACCACCACCACCAATACTATCAACACAACTACCACCACCACCTCCAATACCACCACCACCAATACCACCACCGCCAATACCATCACCACCAATACTACCACCACCAATACCACCACCACCACCAACAATGCCACCACCACCAATACCACCACCACCATCAATACCACCTCACCGATACCACCACCAATACATCACCACCAATACCACCACCCCCACCACCAATGCCACCACCATCAATACCACCAGCACCACCACTACCAATACCACCACGTCCAATACCACCACCACCAATACCACCACCACCAATACCACCATTACCACCACCAATACCACTGTGAGAAGTTGGCCTGGTTTATGCTGTCCACTAATTAAAGTGGGCACCTTGCACCAGTCCAAATGACTCTTATTGATGATTAGGTTAAAGACAACCTTTTAGAAAGCTATCCTACTGGTAGCTGTGGAGAGAAGCCTTCAGGCAAAGTCTTGAAGGAATGTAAAGCAGCTTGTTTTACCAGTATATAACCTCTTGAATGACCAAATGAAAGGAGAACCACACAAGGTATATATATATAAAATATATGTATTTATTACTAAACACTCTCTACTAACCTCTTTATGAGATTAGAGAACAAGGCACACAATTACACAGTACTAGAATGACAGTAAATAGCACAATACACAGTGGGCTCCAGGGGGAGACCAAGCCATATACTAAGAAAGTGGTATAAGAACCACGACTTGACTAGACACAGTGCCTGGAGCACGTAGAATCGCTGGGACCCCAAGGAACCACCCAAGGTAGTGACACAGGGGACCCACGGAGGACGGGTGCAGTGTGGGAACACAGATGCGAGCTCCGTACAACTCTATGGGAAAGTCACGGTAGGAATATTAGAGTTTAAGGACACTTAGGAGAGGACTTTGAGTAAACTCTTTCAGACTTAGAAGGTTCTAAGGCCAGCACCCACGGGAGCACCAGAGTACTCATGTTACCTCACCCAGGGAAGCCGGGTGCATAGGTGTCAAAGGGTGTCGGGAATCGTCGTTGTTTTCAATGGCGAGAAGCTGCAAAGTGCTGCTGCCGTAAAGAAGAAAAGTGTCCGGTGCGATCCAAGCCTGGATCAAAGATGTGAAGAACCTGAAAGCAGAGGGTACAAAGTCTGGGTCACTTCACGTGACCAGGAGCGGAACAATCTAATGCCCACCGATGTCGGGTGCTTCAGGTGCGAAGAGGTGAAGCTTGACTCTGCAGTCACGGGGACCAGGAGACGTCGACGATGACCAGGATCTGCAGGTGAGCTGTCCAACAAAGGATGTCGAGTGCTGAGGGGTCAGTTTCCGTATTGGATACCAACAAGCCTTGGCAACTGCAACCCACGCGGTCCGAGTAATGATGCATCTGTGAGGACCAGCAAGGTCCTGGGGACTACCCAAGCAATGGAGAGTCAGGGCATGTCTGGAGCAACCAGGGAAGCCCATTGAAAGTTAGAGTTGCCTTCTTAGGGACCCACAGGTCAACGGACCAGGGATCGCGAAGGGACCTCAAGAGGAATCACAAAATGTCAGCCCACGGAACACTCGTTGAGTGTAGGCCAGCAATCTTCGATGTAATTACTGCTCGGGGTCAAGGCTACAAGGAACCCAAAGCTTAGCCTCAGGGGTTGCCGTAAAGCTGATGCTTCTGCAAATAGACGCGGTGTCCAGGTGTTCAGGTTGCACGGTCACCACGAAGGATACGGGCCTCAGACTTGCTGTGGGCTCAGATCAACCTCTAAGACCTCGGGAACCCACCTCCTGTGTTGCAATATTCTTCTGAGTCCTCAGGAGCTTTGGAGATGCAAACCGGTCAGATGCATTAAAGGTGCCTGCCTTGCAGGGGAGTAACTCCTTTACTCCAAGGGAGATTCTTCAGTCATCCAGCATAGTGTAGATTGTTGAAGTACTTGGTTTCTGTAGCAGAGTTTAGTCCAGGTGTAGCCAGGGGTTACTACTTTATACCCAGGGAAGGGGTGGGACAAACTCTGGGGACCCACCTATGGGAGGGTCAGGACAGAGGGGAGGCTACACCCATGTACTTTGTCCAGTTTAACGCCAGAGCAGGGGGTGAGTTCCCCTGCAACCGGTTTGAGCTGGACTATGCACAGGGACACCAAATGTGCCCCCAGTGCAGATATAAAAGCACTCTTGGAGTGCACCCACCCAGCCCCAATACACTAAAGCCTGTCTGGGAGGTGGTCAGACCTCCCTGTGACAGGAAACCTATGGTCAAGCCTTCCCCTGCTGGAGTTTTGTCCAGCAGCAGGAGGGCAGACTCGTGTCTGTGGCTGGCAGCATCCATTTTGTGATGCCAGGGCTCTGTGAAGCTGGTACGGGTGTACCGGTACTGTCATATTTCTCCCTCTAGGAGGGAGGAATCATACATCCCACACCAGTTACAGGTGTGGAGGTATGATTCCAAGGTGTTTGACACCAAACATGACATAATTCTGTGCAGCCATTTTAAAGTTAGCATTTACCGCGAGGTTATAATGCACTTAAGAGTATATGGGTGGCTGCATCACAGACAACCCCGGAATAGTGGTTCCGAAGGCTGCAGAGGGGCTCTGCTCATGCATGGGCACCCTCTCATATAAAACCCAGCACCCTACCTTCAGGATCGATAAGGCCTGCCATAGGGGTGACTGATAGGCTTATATGTGCAGTGATCAGGATAGATATAGTAAACCTATATCTAAGTAAGGGGTGCATGCACCACCTTACACAGGCTGCATTAGCAGACCTGTGGTGTCAGTTTGAATGGCCTCTCAGGGGTGGCATAATACATGCTGCAGCCCCTGGGAGGCCTCTGGGGTACCTATGGCCTGGGTACATAGTATACCATATACTAGGGACTTATAAGGGTACCCCAGAATCCAATCTGGAGTGTACCTAGAGTACATGCAATCAATTTAAAGGAGAAAGCAGATAGACTGGGGTCCTGAATAGCAGGATCCCAGTCAGACTAAGTCGAAAACAATGAAACATCAGCAAAAAGTGTGGGTAACTATAAGAAGCAGATCCTACTCTCCTACACAACCCCCCCAAACGTCAGGACATTAAACTAAGCTTGACCAGTTGAGTCTTCATGTTCTAAGTGGAAATATCTGGAGAGTCCATCTGCATTGGCATGGTTACTCCCAGGTCTATGTTCCACTGTATAGTCCATCCCCTGTGGGGAAATGGACCACCTCAAACGTTTGGGGTTTTCACCCTTCATCTGTTTTAGCCATAAGAGGGGCTTGTGCTCTGTCTGAACAATGAAGTGAGTGCCAAACAAGTATGGCCTCAGCTTCTTCAAGGCCCAAACCACAGCAAAGGCTTCCCTCTCAATGCCTGACCAACGTTTCTCTCTGGGGGTAAACCTTCTGCTAATAAAAGCTACTGGATGATCCTGACCTTCATCATTCAATTGTGATAACACAGCCCCTACCCCCAACTCAGATGCATCTGTTTGGACAATGAATTGTTTGGAGTAGTCAGGACTTTGCAGAATGGGAGCAGTGCACATGGCCTGCTTCAGGTCATCAAATGCCTTTTGACAGCTAACTGTCCACTGAACTTTTTTTGGCATTCTCTTGGAAGTTAAGTCATTCAAAGGGGTCACTATGGATCCGTACCCTTTGACAAACCTCCTATAGTACCCAGTCAGGCCCAAGAAAGCTCTGACCTGAGTCTGGGTGGTTGGAGCAACCCAGTCCATGATGGTCTGGATTTTTCTCTGCAATGGTTGAACCTGGCCTCCACCCACAAGGTAGCCCAGGTATACAACTTGGCTCTGCCCTATCTGGCACTTGGTGGCCTTGATAGTGAGGCCTGCTTTCTGCAAGGCCTCCAAAACATTTCTCAGGTGGACCAGGTGATCCTCCTAGGTGGAGCTAAAGACAGCAATATCGTCTAGATATGCTGCACTATAGGCTTCCAGGCCTGTAAGGACTTTGTTCACCAACCTTTGAAAAGTGGCAGGTGCATTCTTCAAACCAAAGGGCATCACCACAAATTGGTAGTGCCCACTAGGGGTTGAGAATGCTGTTTTGGCTTTTGCATCCTCAGCTAGTCTGATTTGCCAGTAGCCAGCTGTCAGGTCAAATGTGCTGAGAAACTTGGCTGAGGCCAAAGTGTCTATAAGCTCATCTGCCCTAGGGATTGGATAGGCATCAGTCCTAGTGACTGCATTGAGACCTCTGTAGTCAACACAAAATCTCATTTCTCTCTTACCACCCTGGGTGTGAGGTTTAGGTACCAAGACTACTGGACTAGCCCAAGGGCTATCTGAGGGTTCAATCACACCCAAATCCAACATCTTCTGGACTTCAGTCCTGATGCAGTCCCTGACATGGTCAGGTTGCCTGTAAATCTTATTTTTAACAGGCAGACTGTCCCCAGTGTCCACTTCATGAGTGCACCAGGTAGTCTGACTTGGAGTCAGAGAGAACATATGTCTAAACTGGTTGAGAATCTTTCTGCAAACAGTTTGCTGCTGGTCAGTGAGGCTGCCTGCCAAGGCTACAACATCTACTGAACCATCATCAGGGTTCTGTGAGAGCAGGTCAGGGAGTGGATCACTCTCTTCCTCCTGTGCCTCATCAGTAGCCATGAGCAAGCCCATGTCTGCCCTGTCAACATATGGTTTAAGCCTGTTGACATGGAGCATCCTATGGGGGCTCCTGGGAGTTCCTAGGTCCACCAGGTAGGTAACCTCTCCCTTTTGCTCAATTGTGGTATGTGGGCCACTCCACTTGTCTTGGAGGGCTGCTGGGGCCACAGGCTCCAACACCCATACTTTCTGTCCTGGCTGATAAACAGTCAACACAGCCTTTTGGTCATGCCAGGCCTTTTGTAATTCCTGGCTAGCCTCAAGGTTTTTAGTTGCCTTCTTCATGTACTCAGCCATCCGGGAGCGGAGACCAAGTACATAGTCCACAAAATCCTGTTTAGGGGGTTAGAGAGGTAACTCCCATCCCTCCTTCACTAGACACAATGGACTCCTAACTGGATGTCCAAACAGAAGCTCAAATGGGCTGTAACCAACACCCTTCTGTGGAACCTCTCTGTAGGCAAAGAGAAGGCAGGGCAAAAGTATGTCCCATCTGCGCCTAAGCTTTTCTGGGAGACCTTTAATCATGCCCTTTAAGGTTTTGTTGAACCTTTCAACTAAACCATTGCATTGTGGGTGATAAGGGGTGGTAAATTTATAATTTACACCACACTCCTTCCACATAGCAGTTAAGTAACTAGACATGAAGTTTGCACCTCTCAAGATGCTCACCCACGCACACAAGGCCCTCCACGGCACCGGACCAGCATACCTGAACAGCCGACTCAAATTCCACGCACCCCAAAGGACCCTACGATCAGCCCAGCTCTCCTACGCCGTGGTCCCCCGCACCAGAAAGACCAGATCGGGAGGCCGCTCCTTCTCCTTCCTCGCGGCCAAAGCATGGAACGCCCTTCCGCTCCACCTCAGACAGACAACATCGCTCCCCATCTTCGCAAGAAACCTCAAAACCTGGCTCTTCGACAGACCCCCTCCTTGATGGATGGAACCTGCACCCCCCCCACCCCTAGCGCCTTGAGACCCTTACGGGTGAGTAGTCACGCTTTAACAAACCCCTGATTGATTGATTGATTGATTGTCTGATACTACCTCCTTAGGAAAATCCACCCTGGAAAAGATTCCCAGGAGGGCCCTTGCCACCAGAGGAGCTGTGGTGGTCCTAAGGGGAATTGCCTCTGGATATCTAGTGGCATGGTCCACCACCACCAGTATAAATCTGTGCCCACATGCAGTTTGAGGATCTAGGGGACCAACAATGTCAATCCCTACCCTCTCAAAGGGAACCCCCACCACAGGTAGTGGTATCAGGGGGGCCTTTGTAGTGCTACCTGCCTTACCACTGGCTTGACAGGTGACACAGGAGCGACAAAACTTCTTGGTGTATTCAGACATATGAGGCCAATGAAAGTGAGGGACAATTCTGTCCCAAGTCTTGTTTTGGCCTAGGTGACCTACTAATGGGATATCATGTGCTAGGGTCAATAAGAAGCTCCTAAACTTCAGAGGTACAACCAACCTCCTGGTGGCTCCAGGCTTGGGGTCTCTACACTCTGAGTAAAGGAGTCCATCATCCCAGTAGATCCTATGGGAACCACTAGCACTCCCAGCAGCCTCAGCAGCAGCTTGCTGTCTGAGGGGTTCAAGAGAGGGGCAGCTCAGTTGCTCCTGGCTCAGATCTGCCCTGGAAGGGCCCCCTGTCCCCAAGAACTCAACCTGATCAGACTCAAGCTCACCTGGAACAGTTCCTTCTTCAGGACTGAGATCATCTCCCTCAAGATACTGATCTGGATTCTGAGGCAGGGGGGAAGACACTGCCTTAACCCCACTGCTCCTTCTCTTGGAAGGTGCCTGGTCCATTTTTCCAGGATCCAGGACCTGTTCAGTGTTAGACATTTTTGCCTGTGACCTGGTCATAGCAAACACATCTGCAGGGATACCCAACATTTCTGCATGAGTCCTGAGTTCCACTTCAGCCCAAACTGAAGTTTCTAAATCATTGCCCAACAAGCATTCAACAGGGAGGTTTGCACTTACCACAACCTTCTTAGGGCCAGTTACCCCTCCCCAGGAGAAATTAACAACTGCCAAGGAATGGTCTGTCCTGACATTGCTAGCATTGATCACTTGGTACATCTCACCAAGTATGATTTGCTCAGGAGCCACATGATCTTTTGTCACCATTGTGACACTTGCTCCTGTGTCCCTGAATGCCAAGGCCTCTTTTCCATTTATTTTAGGCTGTTGTCTGTATTTGCCCAGATTACTGGGGCTTACAAATAAGGAGGCCATATCCATGCCTCCATGACAGATCAACATAGCCTGAGTTGGAACTCTGACTAGGCCAGAGTCCATCTCAGATCCCAGGGTTAACCCTACTACACCCTTATTTGGAACACCACCACTTGGAGCTGAACTAGGGGGAACAGTTGCCTTAGGGGAGGTGGTGTTTGGAGTTGAGTCCTTGGACTTGGTACAATCACTTGTCCAATGGGTCTTCTGTCTACAGATTTGACTCCATGGTTTCTTCTTGCCTTTTCCCTTGTTGGATTGTGATTCCCCACCAGATGCAGATTTTTGGGGCATTTTAGAAGACTTCTGGTCTTTACCCTTCTCCCCACCCTTATCAGAGTTTTTAGAACCTTGGTTCTGAACCTTCTGCTTCACCCTGGTTCTGACCCATTTGTCTGCCTTCTGGCCCAATTCTTGGGGCGAGATCAGATCAGAGTCCACCAGGTACTGATGCAACAGTTGATTTTGACAGTTATTAAGGATCTGCTCTCTCATAATTAAATTATACAATCCTTTGAAATCACACACCTTACTGCCAAGTAACCAGCCTTCCAGAGCCTTAGTAGCACAATCTACAAAGTCAACCCAGTCCTGACTCTGTGCCTTTTGGGTGTCTCTGAACTTTAACCTGTATTGTTCAGTGGTTAGGCCAAACCCATCAATCAGAGCACTCTTCAGGACTTTGTAATTATCAGCATCCTCTCCTCTTACAGTGAGGAGCTTGTCTCTACCTTTGTCTGCAAAGGAGAGCCACAAGATTGCTGCCCACTGCTCCTGAGGGACCCTCTGTACCTTACAGGCCCTCTCCAGTGCAGTTATCCATTTGTGGATGTCATCCCCACTCTGGTAGGGAGGGACAGTCTTGTTCAGGTTCCTATGGTCATGAGTATGATCTCTACCTCTAGGGACACTGTGGCTGCCAACATGGGACTCTAGTCCCAACTTCTGAGAAGCTCTCTGAAGCTCCAGGGATTCCCTGTCTAAGGCCAATTGCTCTCTCTTGATCCTGAGCTTAGCTCTCTCAAACTCAAGCAGTTGGCACTTCTTCTCATAAGAGGACTCCCTTTTATGAGAAGAAGTCCTATGAGAAACAGAGCTCCCTGCAGATGTACCAGAACGATTAGATTCCACAGAAGGAGATCTAGATCTTCTTGGTAAACTGTTAACCCTTCCAGGTGGGTTAAAGAGAGGCCCACTGGGGCCTCCTTCCTCACCTTCAGGAAGAATTGGATTGTCCAGGGTAGAATAATTTTGATCCTCCTGGCCAGCATCAGAGTCCTGGTCATTGAGGTTTTCACTCCCTGGCCTTTCCTCTTCTGCTGTCCCACCCCCTTTGCCTGCCTCATCAGACCCTGGGGTCTTTCCAAGGTCATCTAAAAGCAAAGTCACTATAAGTTTTGGGTGTTTGGGTTTTTCCCTGTCTTCAGTTTCCTTGATGCACACATGTTTCTCAATTCTTGGAATGTGAGATGGTCAAACTTAGTTGGCAAGGAGTCACTGACTTCAGGCCTTGCATACATTCTAGTGTGGTGTGGTGTATGCACCTACCTACTCTAGTGGGAACTACTAAACTCTCTTGAGTTGGAGAAAGGGTGTGCTAGGCCCTTGACACCCAACTCTAAGTTCAGTAGAACTTACTTTATTCTAGACTTGATTTATATGTACCTAAGTACCTTTAGTGATTTTCAGTTAGTCACTCACTGAGATCATCTGGTAAAACAATAGCAAGCTTGAATCCCAACCGCTGCACACCAATGTGAGAAGTTGGCCCGGTATATGCTGTCCACTAATTAAAGTGGGCACCATGCACCAGTCCAAATGACCCTTATTGATGATTAGGTTAAAGACAACCTTATAGAAAGCTATCCTAGTGGTAGCTGTGGAGAGCAGCCTTCAGGCTAAGTCTTGAAGGAATGTAAAGCAGCTTGTTTTACCAGTATATAACCTCTTGAATTACCAAATGAAAGGAGAACTGTGAGAAGTTGGCCTGGTATATGCTGTCCACTAGTTATAGTGGGCACCTTGCACCAGTCCAAACGACCCTTATTGATGATAGGTTTAAAGACAACCTTTATTGAAAGCTATCCTAGTGGTAGCTATGGAGAGCAGCCTTCAGGCTAAGTCTTGAAGGAATGTAAAGCAGCTTGGTTTACCAGATTATAACCTCTTGAATGACCAAATGAAAGGAGAACCACACCAGGTATAGATAAAATATATGTATTTATTTCTAAACACTAACTACTAATCTCTTTATGAGATTAGAGTCCAAGATACACAATATCACAGTATAAAAACGACAGTAAATAGCACAATATACACTGGGCCCCAGGGGGGGACCAAACCATATATTAAGAAAGTGGTATAAGAACCATGACTTGACTAGACACAGTGCCTAGAGCACTTAGAATCGCTGGGAACCCAAGGAAATACCCAAGGTAGTGACACAGGAGATCCACGGGGGACGTGTGCAGTGTGAGAACACAGCCGCGAGCGCCGTAGGATTCTATGAGGAAAGTTGCGGTTGGAATTTTAAAGCAAAAGGACACTTAGAAGAGGACTTTGAGCAAACCCCTTTAGACTTAAGGGGTTCTAGGGCCAACACCCACAGGTGCACCGTAGTACTCGAGTTACCTCACCCAGGGAAGCCGGGTGCATAGGTGTCAAATGGTGTCGGGAATCGTCGTTGATTTCAATCGCAATCTGCTGCAAAGTGCTGCTGCCGTGAAGAAGAAAAGTGTCCGGTGTGATCTGAGCCTGGATTGAAGATGTGAAGAACCTGAAAGCAGAGGGGACAGAGTCTGGGTCACTAGCCAGTGACCAGGAGTGGAGCAATCGAATACCCACCGATGTCGGGTGCTTCAGGTGCAAAGATGTGAAGCTTGACTCTGCAGCCACGGGGTCCCGGAGATGTCAAGGACAACCAGGAGCCGGATTCGAGCTGCCCCATGAAGGATGTCGAGTGCTGCGGTGTCGGTGCTCAGATTGAACACAACAAGCATTAGCAACAGCAACCCATGCAGGAAGAGAAAAGATGCTTCTGTGCGGACCAGCAAGGACTTGGGGACTCCCCAAGCAATGGAGAGTCAGGGCACGTCTGGAGCAACCAGGGAAGCCCAATAAAAGTTAGTGTTGCCTTCTTGGGGACCCACAGGTCAACGGACCAAGGATCGCGAAGGGACCTCGAGAGGAATCACAAAATGGTGGCCCACAGAACACTCGTTGAGTGTAGGCCTGCAATCTTCGGTGTGATCACTGCTCGGGGTCATGGCTACAAGTACTCCAAAGCTCAGCCTCAGGGGTTGCTGGAAAGCTGATGCTTCTGCAAATGGACGTGGTGCCCAGGGTTTTGGGTTGCACTGTCACCACGAGGGATACGGGCCTCAGACTTGCTGTGGGGACAGATCAACCTCTACGACCTTGGAAAACTCACCTCCTGTGTGGCACTGTTCTTTGGAGTCCATCAGAGCTTCGGAGATGCCAACCGGTCAGTTGCATTAAAGGTGCCTGCCAAGCAGGGGAATAACTCTTTTACTCCAAGGGAGATTTTTCAGTCATCCAGCGTTGTGCAGATTGTCGAAGTACTTGGTTTCTGTGTCAGAGTTTAGTCCAGGTGTAATCTAAAGTCCTGTAGTCAGGGGTTCCTACTTTATACCCAAGGAAGGGGAGGGACAAACTCTGGGGACCCACCTGTGGGAGGGTCAGGAAAGAGGGGTGGCTACACCCATTTCCTTCATCCAGTTTCGTGCCAGAGCAGGGGCTGTGTGCCCCTGCAACCGGTTAGTGCTGGACTGTGCACAGGGACACCAAATGTGCCCCCAGTGCAGACTTCAAAGCACTCTTGGAGTGCACCCACCCAGCCCCAATACACTAAAGCCTGTCTGGGAGGTGGTCACACCTCCCTGTGACAGGAAACCTATTGTCCAGGCCTCCCCTGCCGGAGTTTCGTCCAGCAGCAGGAGGGCAGACTCGAGTCTGTGGCTGCAGCATCCATTTTGTGATGCCAGGGTTCTGTTAAGCTGTTACCGGGTGTACCGGTGGTGCCATGTTGCTCCCTCTAGAAGGGAGGAATCATACCTCCCACCCCAGTACTGGGGTGGAGGTATGATTCCAAGGTGTTTGACACCAAACACGACATGTTTCCATGCAGCCATTCTCAAGTTAGCATTTACCGCGAGTTCATAATGCATTTAAGAGTATATGGTCTGGCTGCATCACAAACAACCCCGGAGTGAAGATTCCGAAAGCTGCAGAGGGGCTCTGCTCATGCATGAGCACCCTCTCACATGAAACCCAGCACCATGCCTTCAGGATTGTTAAGGCCGGCCATAGGGGTGACTGATAGGTTTACACGTGCAGTGATATGGAGAGATATAGGGAACCTATATCTCAGTAAGGGGTGCATATACCACCTTACACAGGCTGCAGTAGCAGACCTGTTGTGTCATTTTAAAAGGCTTCCCAGGGGTGACACAATACATGCTGCAGCCCCTGGTAGGCTTCTGGGGTACCTATGCCCTGGGTACAGAGTATACCATAGACTAGGGGCTCACAAGGGTATCCCAGAATCCAATCTGGAGTGTACCTAAAGTACATACAGTCAAGTTAGAGTAGAAAGCAGATAGACTGGGGTCCTGATTAGCAGGGCCTAAGTCTGGCTAAGTCGAAAAACAGTGAAACATCAGCAAAAAGTGGGGGTAACTATAAGAAGCAGATCCTACTCTCCTACACAACCCCCCCAAATGTCAGGACATTAAACTAACCTTGACCAGTTGAGTCTTCATGTTCTAAGTGGAAATATCTGGAGAGTCCATCTGCATTGGCATGGTTACTCCCAGGTCTATGTTCCACTGTATAGTCCATCCCCTGTAGGGAAATGGACCACCTCAAAGGTTTGGGGTTTTCACCCTTTATCTGTTTTAGCCATAAGAGGGGCTTGTGGTCTGTCTGAACAATGAAGTGAGTGCCAAACAAGTATGGCCTCAGCTTCTTCAAGGCCTAAACCACATCAAAGGCCTCCCTCTCAATGGCTGACCAACGTTTCTCTCTGGGGGTCAACCTTCTGCTAATAAAAGCTACTGGCTGATCCTGACCTTCATCATTCAATTGTGATAACACAGCCCCTACCCCCAACTCAGATGCATCTGTTTGGACAATGAATTGCTTGGAGTAATCAGGACTTAGCAGAATGGGAGCAGTGCACATGGCCTGCTTCAGGTCATCAAATGCCTTTTGACAGCTAACTGTCCACTGAACTTTCTTGGGCATTCTTTTAGAAGTCAAGTCATTCAAAGGGGTCACTATGGATACATAGCCTTTGACAAATCTTCTATAGTACCCAGTCAGGCCCAAGAAAGCTCTGACCTGAGTCTGGGTAGTTGGAGCAACCCAGTCCATGATGGTCTGGATTTTGCTCTGCAATGGTTGAACCTGGCCTCCACCCACAAGGTGGCCCAGGTACACAACCTGACTCTGCCCTATCTGGCACTTGGTGGCCTTGATAGTTAGGCCTGCTTTCTGCAGGGCCTCCAAAACATTTCGCAGGTGGACCAGGTGATCCTCCCAGGTGGAGCTACAGACAGCAATATCATCTAGATATGCTGCACTATAGGCTTCCAGGCCTGTAAGGACTTTGTTCACCACCCTTTGAAAAGTGGCAGGTGCATTTTTCAAACCAAAGGGCATCACCACAAATTGGTAGTGCCCACTAGGGGTAGAAAATGCTGTTTTGGCTTTTGCATCCTCAGCTAGTCTGATTTGCCAGTAGCCAGCTGTCAGGTCAAATGTGCTGAGAAACCTGGCTGAGGCCAAAGTGTCTATAAGCTCATCTGCCCTAGGGATTGGATGGGCATCAGTCCTAGTGACTGCATTGAGACCTCTGTAGTCTACACAAAACCTCATCTCTCTCTTACCACCCTGGGTGTGAGGTTTAGGCACTAAGACTACTGGACTAGCCCAAGGGCTATCTGAGGGTTCAATCACTCCCAAATCCAACATCTTCTGGACTTCAGGCCTGATGCAGTCCCTGACATGGTCAGGTTGCCTGTAAATCGTATTTTTAACAGGCAGACTGTCCCCAGTGTCCACTTCATGAGTGCACCAGATAGTCTGACTTGGAGTCAGAGAGAACATATGTCTGAACTGATTGAGAACCTTTCTGCAATCAGTTTGCTGCTGGTCAGTGAGGCTGCTTGCCAAGGCTACAACATCTACTGATCCATCATCAGGGTTCTGAGAGAGCAGGTCAGGGAGTGGATCACTCTCTTCCTCCTGTCCCTCATCAGTAGCCATGAGCAAGCCCATGTCTGCCCTGTCAACATATGGTTTCAGTCTGTTGACATGGAGCACCCTGTGGGGGCTCCTGGGAGTTCCAAGGTACACCAGATAGGTAACCTCTCCCTTCTGTTCCACAATTGTATGGGGGCCACTCC
Source organism: Calotriton arnoldi (assembly GCA_963921515.1). NCBI lineage: Eukaryota > Metazoa > Chordata > Amphibia > Caudata > Salamandridae > Calotriton > Calotriton arnoldi. The sequence goes on along the minus strand of CAWUFW010011665.1, from coordinate 271,372 downwards.
ACTTGTCTTGGAGGGCTGCTGGGGCCACAGGCTCCAACACCCATACTTTCTGTCCTGGCTCATAAACAGTCAACACAGCCTTTTGGTCATGCCAGGCTTTTTGTAATTCCTGGCTAGCCTCAAGGTTTTTAGTTGCCTTCTTCATGTACTCAGCCATCCGGGAGCGGAGACCAAGTACATAGTCCACAATATCCTGTTTAGGGGGTTTGAGAGGTAACTCCCATCCCTCCTTCACTAGACACAATGGACCCCTAACTGGGTGTCCAAACAGAAGCTCAAATGGGCTGTAACCAACCCCCTTCTGTGGAACCTCTCTGTAGGCAAAGAGAAGGCAGGGCAAAAGTATGTCCCATCTGCGCCTAAGCTTTTCTGGGAGACCTTTAATCATGCCCTTCAAGGTTTTGTTGAACCTTTCAACTAAACCATTGCATTGTGGGTGATAGGGGGTGGTAAATTTATAATTTACTCCACACTCCTTCCACATAGCAGTCAAGTAACTAGACATGAAGTTTGCACCTCTGTCTGATACTACCTCCTTAGGAAAACCCACCCTGGAAAAGATTCCCAGGAGGGCCCTTGCCACCACAGGAGCTGTGGTGGTCCTGAGGGGAATTGCTTCTGGGTACCTAGTGGCATGGTCCACCACCACCAGGATAAATGTGTGCCTAGATGCTGTTTGAGGATCTAGGGGACCAACAATGTCAATCCCTACCCTCTCAAAGGGAACCCCCACCACAGGTAGTGGTATCAGGGGGGCCTTTGTAGTGCTACCTGCCTTACCACTGGCTTGACAGGTAACACAGGAGCGACAAAACTCCTTGGTGTCTTCAGACATATGAGGCCAATGAAAGTGAGGGACAATTCTGTCCCAAGTCTTGTTTTGGCCTAGGTGTCCTGCCAATTGAATATCATGTGCTAGGGTCAATAGGAAGCTCCTAAACTTCAGAGGTATAACCAACCTTCTGGTGGCTCCGGGCTTGGGGTCTCTACACTCTGAGTAAAGGAGTCCATCATCCCAATAGATCCTATGGGTACCACTAGCACTCCCATCAGCCTCAGCAGCAGCTTGAGGTCTGAGGGGTTCAAGAGAGGGGCAGCTCAGTTGCTCCTGGCTCAGATCTGCCCTGGAAGGGCCCCCTGTCCCCAAGAACTCAAACTGATCAGGTTCAAGCTCCTCTGGGACAGTTCCTTCTTCAGGACTGAGATCATCTCCCTCAAGAGACTGATCTGCATTCTGAGGTAGGGGGAAGACACTGCCTTAACCCTACTGCTCCTCCTTTTGGGAGGCACCTGGTCCATTCTTCCAGAATCCAGGGCCTGTTCAGTTTTAGACATTTTTGCCTGTGACCTGGTCATAGCAAACACATCTGCAGGGATGCCCAACATTTCTGCATGGGTCCTGAGCTCAACTTCAGCCCAAGCTGAACTTTCCAAATCATTTCCAAGCAAGCATTCAACAGGGAGGTCTGCACTTACCACATCCTTCTTAGGGCCAGTTACCCCTACCCAGGAGAAATTAACAACTGCCAACGAATGGTCTGTCCTGACATTGCTAGTGTTGGTCACCTGGTACATTTCACCAAGTATGATCTGCTCAGGGGCTACAAGATCTTTTGTCACCATTGTGACACTTGCTCCTGTGTCCCTGAATGCCAAGGCCTCTCTTCCATTAATTAAGGGCTGCTGTCTGTATTTGCCCAGATTACTGGGACTCACATAGGAGGACATATCCATGCCTCCATCACAGATCAGTACAGCCTGAGTTGGAACTCTGACTAGGCCAGAGTCCATCTCAGATCCCAGGGTTAACCCTACTTCACCCTTATTTGGAACACCACCACTTGGAGCTGAACTAGGGGGAACAGTTGCCTTAGGGGCAATGGTGGCTGGAGTTGAGTCTTTGGTCTTTGTACAATCACTAGTCCAATGGGTTTTCTGCTTACAGATTTTACACCATGGTTTCTTTTGGCCTTTTCCTTTGTTAGTTCGGGACTCCCCACCAGATGCAGATTTTTGGGGCCCTTGAGAAGACTTCTGGTCTTTACCCTCCTCCCCACCCTTATCAGAGTTCTTAGAATCTTGCTTCTTGGAGTCACCACCTTGGTTCTGACCCTTCTGCCTCACCCTGGTTCTGACCCACTTGTCTGCCTTCTGGCCCAATTCTTGGGGAGAGGTCAGATCAGAGTCCACCAGGTACTGATGCAACAGTTGATTTTGACAGTTTTTAAGGATCTGCTCCCTCATGATCAAATTATACAATCCTTTGAAATCACACACCTTTCTGCCAAGTAACCAGCCTTCCAGAGCCTTAGTAGCACAATCAACAAAGTCAACCCAGTCCTGAGTCTGTGCCTTTTGGGTATCTCTGAACTTTAACCTGTATTGTTCAGTGGTTAGGCCAAACCCTTCAATCAGAGCACTCTTCAGGACTTTGTAGTTGTCAACATCCTCTTCTCTTACAGTGAGGAGCTTGTCTCTACCTTTGTCTGCAAAGGAGAGCCACAAGATTGCTGCCCACTGCTCCTGAGGGACCCTCTGTACCTTACAGGCCCTCTCAAGTGCAGTTATCCACTTGCGGATGTCATCCCCACTCTGGTAGGGAGGGACAATCTTGTTCAGGTTCCTATGGTCATGAGGATGATCTCTACGTCTAGGGACACTGCTGCTGCCACAATGGGACCCTAGTCCCAATTTCTGAGAAGCTCTCTGGAGCTCCATGAATTCCCTGTCTAAGGCCAATTGCTCTCTCTTGATTCTGAGCTTAGCTCTCTCAAACTCAAGCAGTTGGCATTTCTTCTCATAAGAGGATGCCCTTTTATGAGAAGCAGAGGACCCTATAGACGTACCAGAATGATTAGATTCCTGAGAAGGAGATCTGGATCTTCTTGGTAGACTATTAACCCTTCCAGGTGGGTAAAGAGAGCCCCACTGGGGTCTCCTTCCTCACCTTCAGGAAGAATTGGATTTTCCAGGATGGAATCATCTTGATCCCCCTGGCCAGCATCAGAGTCTGGGTCATAGTAGTTTTCACTACCTGGCCTTTCCTCTTCTGCTGCCCCACCCCCTTTGCCAACCTCATCAGACCCTGGGGTCTTTCTGAGGTCATCTTCAAGTAACATCTTTATGAGATGTTGGGCGGTTGGGCTTTTCCCTGTCTTCAATTTCCTTGAGGCACACATAGCCCTCAACTCTTGGTATGAGACATGGTCATACTTAGTTGGGAGAGACCCACTGGTTTCTACCCTTGAAGACATGACTAGTGTGGTGTGGTGTATGCACCTACCTACTCTAGTGGGGCCTACTAAACTCTCTTGAGTTGTAGAAAGGGTGTGCTAAGCCCTTGACACACAACTCTAAGTTCAGTAGAACTTACTGTATTCTAAACTTGATTTATATGTACCTATGTACCCATAGTGGTTTTCAGTTAGTCACTCAAAGAGATTATCTGGTAAAGCAATAGCAAGCTTGAATCCCACACGCTGCACACCAATGTGAGAAGTTGGCCTGGTATATGCTGTCCACTAGTTATAGTGGGCACCTTGCACCAGTCCAAACGACCCTTATGGATGATAGGTTTAAAGACAACCTTTATTGAAAGCTATCCTAGTGGTAGCTATGGAGAGCAGCCTTCAGGCTAAGTCTTGAAGGAATGTAAAGCAGCTTGGTTTACCAGATTATAACCTCTTGAATGACCAAATGAAAGGAGAACCACACCAAGTATAGATAAAATATATGTATTTATTTCTAAACACTAACTACTAATCTCTTTATGAGATTAGAGTCCAAGATACACAATATCACAGTATAAAAACGACAGTAAATAGCACAATATACACTGGGCCCCAGGGGGGGACCAAACTATATATTAAGAAAGTGGTATAAGAACCACAACTTGACTAGACACAGTGCCTAGAGCACGTAGAATCGCTGGGACCCCAAGGAACCACCCAAGGTAGTGACACAGGAGACCCACGGGGGACGTGTGCAGTGTGAGAACACAGCCGCGAGCGCCGTAGGATTCTATGAGGAAAGTCGCAGTTGGAATTTTAAAGCAAAAGGACACTTAGAAGAGGACTTTGAGCAAACCCCTTTAGACTTAAGGGTTTCTAGGGCCAACACCCACTGGAGCAGCGTAGTACTCGAGTTACCTCACTCAGGGAAGCCGGGTGCATAGGTGTCAAACGGTGTCGGGAATCATCGTTGATTTCAATGGCGATCTGCTGCAAAGTGCTGCTGCCGTGAAGAAGAAAAGTGTCCGGTGTGATCCAAGCCTGGATTGAAGATGTGAAGAACCTGAAAGCAGAGGGGACAGAGGCTGGGTCACTATCCAGTGACCAGGAGCGGAGCAATCGAATGCCCACCAATGTCGGGTGCTTCAGGTGCGAAGAGGTGAAGCTTGACTCTGCATCCACAGGGTCCCGGAGACGTCAAGGATGACCAGGAGCCAGATTCAAGCTGAACCACAAAGGCTGTCGAGTGCTGGGGTGTCGGTGCTCGGATTGAACACAACAAGCCTTAGCAACAGCAACCCACGCAGGAAGAGAACAGATGCTTCTGTGCGGATCAGCAAGGTCCTGGGGACTGCCCAAGCAATGGAGAGTCAGGGCACGTCTGGAGCAACCAGGGAAGCCCAATAAAAGTTAGTGTTGCCTTCTTGTGGACCCACAAGTCAACAGACTAGGGATCGCAAAGGTACCTCAAGAGGAATCACAAAATGGCGGCCCACGCAACACTCGTTGAGTGTAGGCCTGCAATCTTCGGTGTGATCACTGCTCGGGGTCAGGGCTACAAGTAACCCAAAGCTCAGCCTCAGGGGTTGCTAGAAAGCTGATGCTTCTGCAAATGGACGCGGTGCCCAGGGGTTCGGGTTGCACGGTCACCACGAGGGATACAGGCCTCAGACTTGCTCTGGGCACAGATCGACCTCTAAGACCTTGGAAAACCCACCTCCTGTGTGGCACTGTTCTTTGAAGTCCCTCGGAGCTTCAGAGATGCCAACTGGTCAGTTGCGTTAAAAGTGCCTGCCAAGCAGGGGTGTAACTCCTTTACTCCAAGGGAGATTCTTCAGTCATCCAGCGTTGTGCAGATCGTCGAAGTACTTGGTTTCTGTGTCAGAGTTTAGTCCAGGTGTAATCTAAAGTCCTGTAGTCAGGGGTTCCTACTTTATACCCAAGGAAGGGGTGGGACAAACTCTGGGGACCCACCTATGGGAGGGTCAGGAAAGAGGGGTGGCTATACCCATTTCCATTGTCCAGTTTCACGCCAGAGCAGGGGCTGTGTGCCCCTGCAACCGGTTTGAGCTGGACTATGCACAGGGACACCAAATGTGCCCCCAGTGCAGACTTCAAAGCATTCTCAAGTTAGCATTTACCGCGAGTTCATAATGCACTTAAGAGTATATGGACTGGCTGCACCACAAACAACCCCAGAATGAAGATTCCAAAAGCTGCAGAGGGGCTCTGCTCATGCATGAGCACCCTCTCACATGAAACCCAGCACCATGCCTTCAGGATTGTTAAGGCCGGCCATAGGGGTGACTGATATGTTTACACATGCAGTGATCTGGAGAGATATAGGGAACCTATATCTCAGTAAGAGGTGTGTATACCACCTTACACAGGCTGCAGTAGCAGACCTGTTGTGTCATTTTAAAAGGCTTCCCAGGGGTGGCACAATACATGCTGCAGCCCCTGGTAGGCCTCTGGGGTACCTATGCCCTGGGTACATAGTATACCATAGACTAGGGACTCACAAGGGTACCCCAGAATCCAATCTGGAGTGTACCTAAATTACATACAGTCAATTTAGAGTAGAAAGCAGATAGACTGGGGTCCTGAATAGCAGGGCCTCAGTCTGGCTAAATCGAAAATAAGTGAAACATCAGCAAAAAGTGGGGGTAACTATAAGAAGCAGATCCTACTCTCCTACAAGAACCACACAAGGTATATATATAAAATATATGTATTTATTACTAAACACTCTCTACTAACCTCTTTATGAGATTAGAGAACAAGGCACACAATTACACAGTACTAGAACGACAGTAAATAGCACAATACACAGTGGGCTCCAGGGGAGACCAAACCATATACTAAGAAAGTGGTATAAGAACCACGACTTGACTAGACACAGTGCCTAGAGCACGTAGAATCGCTGGGACCCCAAGGAACCACCCAAGGTAGTGACACAGGGGACCCACGGAGGACGGGTGCAGTGTGGGAACACAGACGCGAGCTCCGTACAACTCTATGGGAAAGTCGCGGTTGGAATATTAGAGTTTAAGGACACTAAGGAGAGGACTTTGAGTGAACCCTTTCAGACTTAGAAGGTTCTAAGGCCAGCACCCATGGGAGCACCAGAGAACTCGTGTTACCTCACCCAGGGAAGCCGGGTGCATAGGTGTCAAAGGGTGTCAGGAATCGTCGTTGTTTTCAATGGCGAGACGCTGCAAAGTGCTGCTGCCATGAAGAAGAAAAGTGTCCGGTGTAATCCAAGCCTGGATCGAAGATGTGAAGAACCTGAAAGCAGAGGGTACAAAGTCTGGGTCACTTCACGTGACCAGGAGCGGAGCAATCGAATGCCCACCGATGTCGGGTGCTTCAGGTGCAAAGAGGTGAAGCTTGACTCTGCAGCCATAGGGACCAGGAGACATCGACGATGACCAGGATCTGCAGGCGAGCTGTCCCATGAAGGATGTCGAGTGCTGAGGGGTCAGTTTCCAGATTGGAGACCAACAAGCCTTGGCAACTGCAACCCACATGGTCCAAGTAATGATGCTTCTGTGAGGACCAGCAAGGTTCTGGGGACTCCCCAAGCAATGGAGAGTCAGGGCACATCTGGAGCAACTAGGGAAGCCTGTTGAAAGTTAGAGTTGCCTTCTTAAGGACCCACAGGTCAATGGACCAAGGATTGCAAAGGGACCTAGAGAGGAATCCCAAAATGGCGGCCCACGGAACTCTCGTTGAGTGTAGGCCAGCAAACATCAGTGTAATTACTGTTCGGGGTCAGGGCTACAAGTAAGCCAAAGCTCAGCCTCAGGGGTTGCCAGAAAGCTGAGGCTTCTGCAAATAGACACAGTGTCCAGGGGCTTGGGTTGAACGGTCACCACGAGGGATACGGGCCTCAGACTTGCTGTGGGCACAGATCAACCTCTAAGTCCTCAGGAACCCACCTCCTGTGTTGCAATATTCTTCGGAGTCCTCAGGAGCTTTGGAGATGCAAACCGGTCAGATGCGTTAAAGGTGCCTGCCTTGCAGGGGAGTAACTCCTTTACTCCAAGGGAGATTCTTCAGTCATCCAGCGTAGTGTAGATCGTCGAAGTACTTGGTTTCTGTAGCAGAGTTTAGTCCAGGTGTAGTCTAAAGTCCTGTAGCCAGGGGCTCCTACTTTATACCCAAGGAAGGGGTGGGACAAACTCTGGGGACCCACCTATGGTAGGATCAGGACAGAGGGGTGGCTACACCCATGTCCTTTGTCCAGTTTCGCACCAGAGCAGGGGCTGAGTGCCCCTGCAACCGGTTTGAGCTGGACTATGCACAGGGACACCAAATGTGCCCCCAGTGCAGACATCAAAGCACTCTTGGAGTGCACCCACCCAGCCCCAATACACTAAAGCCTGTCTGGGAGGTGGTCACACCTCCCTGTGACAGGAAACCTATTGTCAAGCCTTCCCCTGCCGGAGTTTCGTCCAGCAGCAGGAGGGCAGACTCGTGTCTGTGGCTGGCAGCATCCATTTTGTGATGCCAGGGATCTGTGAAGCTGGTACTGGGTGTACCGGTGCTGTCCAGTTACTGGTGTGGAGGTATGATTCCAAGGTGTTTGACACCAAACACGACATAATTCCGTGCAGCCATTTTAAAGTTAGCATTTACCACGAGGTTATAATGCACTTAAGAGTATATGGGTGGCTGCATCACAGACAACCCCGGAATAGTGGTTCTGAAGGCTGCAGAGGGGCTCTGCTCATGCATGGGCACCCTCTCACATAAAACCCAGCACCCTGCCTTCAGGATTGATAAGGCCTGCCATAGGGGTGACTGATAGGCTTATATGTGCAGTGATCATGATAGATATAGTGAACCTATATCTAAGTAAGGGGTGCATGCACCACCTTACACAGGCTGCCGTAGTAGACCTGTGGTGTCAGTTTGAATGGCCTCTCAGGGGTGGCATAATACATGTTGCAGCCCCTGGGAGGCCTCTGGGGTACCTGTGCCCTGGGTACATAGTATACCATATACTAGGGACTTATAAGGGTACCCCAGAATCCAATCTGGAGTGTACCTAGAGTACATGCAATCAATTTAAAGGAGAAAGCAGATAGACTGGGGTCCTGAATAGCAGGATCCCAGTCAGACTAAGTCAAAAACAGTGAAACATCAGCAAAAAGTGGGGGTAACTATAAGAAGCAGATCCTACTCTCCTACAACCACCACCACCAATACCACCACCACCAATACCACCACCACCAATCCACTACAACCACCACCACCACCAATACCACCTGCAATACCACCACCACCAATACCACCACCACCAATACCACCACCACCTTATACCAATACCATTACCACCAATACCACCACCACCAATACCACCACCATGATTACCACCACCAATACCACCACTGCCACCAATACCACCACTGCCACCAATACCACCACCACCAATACAAGCAACACCACCACCACCAATACCACCACCACCACCAATACCAATACCACCACCACCACCAACACCACCACCATCAACACCACCACAACCACCACCATTACCACCACCACCACCAACACCACCACCACCAATACCACCACCACCAATACTACCACCACCAATACCATCACCACCACCAATACGACCACCACCACCAATGCCACCACTACCAACACTACCACAAATACTACCACCACCAATACCACCACAATCAATACTACCACCACCACCACCAATACTACCACCACCAATACCACCACCATCAGTACCACCACCACCACCAATGCCACCCATACCACCACCACCACCACCAATACCACCACCACCAATACCACCACCACCAATACCAACACCAACAATACCACCACCACCAATACCATTAAAACCACCAATACTACCACCACTACCAATACCACCACTACAAATACCACCACCACCAATACCACCACCACCAATCGAATACCACCACCACTAATACTAATACCACAGCCAATACAAATACCAACACCAATACCAACAATAACACCACCACCAATACCAATACCACCACCACGAATACCACCAATACCACCACCAATACCACCACTAACACCACCAACACCACCACCACAAATACAACCACCACCAGAATCAAAACCACCACCTCCACCACCACCAATACCTCCACCACCGCCAATACCACCACCACCACCATAACCAATACCATTACCACCACTATTACCACGAATACCACCACTACCACCACCAATACCACCACCACCAATACCACCACCATCACCAATACCGCCACCAATACCACCACCACCAATGCCACCACCACCAATACCACCACCAATAATACCACCAATACCAATACCACCACCACCAGTACCAATACCAATACCACCACCAATACCACCACCAATACCAATACCACAACCATCACCAATACCACCACCACCAATACCACCACCACCAATACCCCCACCACCATCAATACCACCATCACCAATACCACCATCAATGCATCACAACCAATACCACCGCCACCAATACCACCACCACCAATACCACCACCACCACCACCAATACCACCACTACCTTCAATACCACCACCAACAATACAACCCCCACCAATACCACCACCACCACCACCACCAATACCACCACCACCAATATCACCATCACCAATCCACTATCACTACCACCACCGCCACCAACACCAATACCACCTCCAATACCACCACCACCACCAACAATATCATCACTACCATTACCAATACCACTACCACCAATACCACCAATACCACCACCAACACTAATACCACCACCAATACCACCACCAATACCAACACCAATACCACCACCACCAATACCACCACCACCAATACCAATACCACCAATACCAATACCAGCACCACCAGTACCAATACCAATACCACAACCAATACCACTACCACCACCAATACAACCAATACCACCACCACCACCAATACCACCACCACAAATATCACTACCACCACCACCAATACCACTATCACCAATACCACCAATACCACCATCAATACCACCACCATCACCAATACCACCACCACCACCATCAATACTACCACCTCCAACACCACCAATACCACCAGCAATACCACCAACAATACCACCACACCAATACCATCACCACCAACACCAATACCACCAACACCAATACCACCACCAATACCACCACCAATACCACCATTACCAATACCACCACCACCAATACCACCAACAATACCACCATCAACAATACCACCACTACCAATACCACCACCAATACCACCAATACCACAACCACCAATACCAACACCTCCACCAATAACACCAATACCACCACCACCAATACCACCACCACCAATACCACCAATACCACCACCACCTCCAATAATACCAATACCACCACCACCAATACCACCACCACCAATATCATCACCACCAATACCAATACCACTACCACCAATACCAATACCACCACCAATACTACCACAACCAATACCACCACCAATACCACCACCACCAATACCACCAATACCAATACCAGCACCACCAGTACCAATACCAATACCACCACCAATACCACCACCACCACCAATACCACCATTACCAATACCACCACCACCAGTACCACCAACAATACCACCATCAACAATACCACCACTACCAATACCACCAATACCACCACCACCAATACCAATACCACCACCACCAGTACCAATACCAATACCACCACCAATACCAATACCACCACCATCAACAATACCACCACCACCAACAATACCACCACCACAAATACCCCCACCACCATCAATACCACCATCACCAATACCACCACCAATGCATCACAACCAATACCACCGCCACCAATACCACCACCACCACCAATACCACCACCACCACCACCAATACCACCACTACCTTCAATACACCACCACCACCAATACAACCCCCACCAATACCACCACCACCACCACCACCACCAATACCACCACCACCAATACCACCATCACCAATCCACTATCACTACCACCACCGCCACCACCACCAATACCACCTCCAATACCACCACCACCACCAAAACCACCACCAACAATATCATCACTACCATTACCAATACCACTACCACCAATACCACCACCAACACTAATACCACCACCAATACCACCACCAATACCACCACCACGAATACGACCACCACCAATACCAATACCACCAATACCAATACCAGCACCACCAGTACCAATACCACAACCAATACCACTACCACCACCAATACAACCAATACCACCACCACCACCAATACCACCACCACAAATATCACTACCACCACCACCAATACCACTATCACCAATAAAACCAATACCACCATCAATACCACCACCATCACCAATACCACCACCATCAATACTACCACCTCCAACACCACCAATACCACCAGCAATACCACCACCAATACCACCACACCAATACCATCACCACCAACAACAATACCACCAACACCAATACCACCACCAATACCACCACCAATACCACCATTACGAATACCACCACCACCACCAATACCACCAACAATACCACCATCAACAATACCACCACTACCAATACCATCACCAATACCACCAATACCACAACCACCAATACCAACACCTCCACCAATAACACCAATACCACCACCACCAATACCACCACCACCAACACCACCACCACCAATACCACCACCACCAATACCACCACCACCTCCAATAACACCAATACCAATACCACCACCACCAATACCACCACCACCAATATCATCACCACCAATACCAATACCACTACCACCAATACCAATACCACCACCAATACTACCACAACCAATACCACCACCAATACCACCACCACCAATACCACCAATACCAATACCAGCACCACCAGTACCAATACCAATACCACCACCAATACCACCACCACCACCAATACCACCATTACCAATACCACCACCACCAGTACCATCAACAATACCACCATCAACAATACCACCACTACCAATACCACCAATACCACCACCACCAATACCAATACCACCACCACCAGTACCAATACCAATACCCCCACCAATACCAATACCACCACCATCAACAATACCACCACCACCAACAATACCACCACCACAAATACCCCCACCACCATCAATACCACCATCACCAATACCACCACCAATGCATCACAACCAATACCACCGCCACCAATACCACCACCACCAATACCACCACCACCACCACCAATACCACCGCTACCTTCAATACCACCACCGCCACCAATACAACCCCCACCAATACCACCACCACCACCACCAATACCACCACCACCAATAACACCATCACCAATCCACTATCACTACCACCACCGCCACCACCACCAATACCACCTCCAATACCACCACCACCACCAAAACCACCACCAACAATATCATCACTACCATTACCAATACCACTACCACCAATACCACCAATACCACCACCAACACTAATACCACCACCAATACCACCACCAATACCACCACCATGAATACGACCACCACCAATACCAATACCACCAATACCAATACCAGCACCACCAGTACCAATACCACAACCAATACCACTACCACGACCAATACAACCAATATCACCACCACCACCAATACCACCACCACAAATATCACTACCACCACCACCAATACCACTATCACCAATACCACCAATACCACCATCAATACCCCCACCATCACCAATACCACCAATACCACCATCAATACCACCACCATCACCAATACCACCACCATCAATACTACCACCTCCAACACCACCAATACCACCAGCAATACCACCACCAATACCACCACACCAATACCATCACCACCAACAACACCACCAACACCAATACCACCACCAATACCACCATTACGAATACCACCACCACCAATACCACCAACAATACCACCATCAACAATACCACCACTACCAATACCACCACCAATACCACCAATACCACAACCACCAATACCAACACCTCCACCACCATTACCAATACCACCACCAATACCACCAATACCATCATCACCAATACCACCACCAATACCACCATCACCAATACCACCACCACCACCAATAACACTACCACCACCACCAATACCACCATCACCACCAATACCACCACCAATACTACCACCAATACCACCACTAATACCACCACCACCAGTACCACCACCACCAATACCACCACCCATACCCCCAATACCACCACCACCAATACCACCACCACCACCAATAGCACCACCAATCCCACCTCCACCAATACCAACACCAACAATACCACCACCAATACCAACATCACCAATACCACCATCAATACCACCAACAATACCACCAACAATACACAACCACTAATACACCACCACTACCAATACCATCACCACCAATACCACCACCACCAATTCCAATACCAGCACCACCACCACCAGAAAAACTACCACCAATACCACCACCACCACAAATACTACCACCAATACCACCACTAATACCACCACCAATACCACCACAACCAATACCAATACCACCACCGTCACCACCAATACCACCACCACCAGTACCACCACCACCACCAATACCATCACCAATACCACCACCCCCAATACCACCACTAACAACACCACCACCACCACCACCTCCAACACCACCAATACCACTAACACCACCAATACCACCACCACCAATACCATTACCAACACAAATACTACCACCAACAATACCACCACCTTCACCAATACCACCACCAATACCACCACCACTACCAATACCACTACCACCAATACCACCACCACCACCAACACCCCCACCACCAACACCACCAATTCCATGACCTTGACCAATACCACCACCACCAATACCATCCCCACCAATACCACTACCACCACCACCAATAATACCACCATCACCAATACCACCACCAATACCACCACCACTAATACCACCACAACCAATACCACCACCAGAAATACCACCACCAATACCACCACCAATGCCACCACTAAAAACACTACCACCAATACTACCACCACCAATACCACCACCATCAATACCACCACCACCACCACCAATTCCACCCCTACCACCACCACCACCACCAATACCACCACCACCAATACCACCACCACCAATACCAACACCAACAATACCACCACCACCAATACCATTAAAACCACCAATACTACCACCACCACCAATACTACCACCACTACCAATACCACCACCACAAATACCACCACCACCAATACCACCACCACCAATCGAATACCACCACCACTAATACTAATACCACAGCCAATACAAATACCAACACCAATACCAACAATAACACCACCACCAATACCAATACCACCACCACGAATACCACCAATACCACCACCAATACCACCACTAACACCACCACCACCAACACCACCACCACCAATACAACCACCACCAGAATCAATACCACCACCTCCATCACCACCAATACCTCCACCACCACCAATACCACCACCACCACCATAACCAATACCATTACCACCACTATTACCACCAATACCACCAATACCACCACTACCACCACCAATACCACCACCACCAATACCACCACCATCACCAATACCGCCACCAATACCACCACCACCAATGCCACCACCACCAATACTACCACCAATACCGATACCACCACCACCAATACTACCACCAATACCAATACCACCACCACCAGTACCAATACCAATACCACCACCAATACCACCACCAATACCAATACCACCACCATCACCAATACCACCACCACCAATACCACCACCACCAATACCCCCACCACCATCAATACCACCATCACCAATACCACCATCAATGCATCACAACCAATACCACCGCCACAAATACCACCACCACCAATACCACCACCACTACCACCAATACCACCACTACCTTCAATACCACCACCAACAATACAACCCCCACCAATACCACCACCACCACCAATACCACCACCACCAATACCACCATCACCAATCCACTATCACTACCATCACCGCCACCAACACCAATACCACCTCCAATACCACCACCACCACCAAAACCACCACCAACAATATCATCACTACCATTACCAATACCACTACCACCAATACCACCAATACCACCACCAACACTAATACCACCACCAATACCACCACCACCAATACCACCACCAATACCAACACCAATACCACCACCACCAATACCACCACCACCAATACCAATACCACCAATACCAGCACCACCAGTACCAATACCAATACCACAACCAATACCACTACCACCACCAATACAACCAATACCACCACCACCACCAATACCACCACCACAAATATCACTACCACCAATACCACTATCACCAATACCACCATCAATACCACCACCATCACCAATACCACCACCACCACCATCAATACTACCACCTCCAACACCACCAATACCACCAGCAATACCACCAACAATACCACCACACCAATACCATCACCACCAACACCAATACCACCAACACCAATACCACCAGCAATACCACCATCAACAATACCACCACTACCAAAACCACCACCAATACCACCAATACCACAACCACCAATACCAACACCACCACCACCATTACCAATACCACCACCAATACCACCAATACCATCATCACCAATACCACCACCAATACCACCACCAATACCACCATCACCAATACCACCACCACCACCAATAACACTACCACCACCACCAATACCACCATCACCACCAATACCACCACCAATACCACCACCACCACCAATACTACCACCAATACCACCACTAATACCACCACCACCAGTACCACTACCACCAATACCACCACCCATACCCCCAATACCACCACCACCAATACCACCACCCCCACCAATAGCACCACCAATCCCACCTCCAACAATACCAACACCAACAATACCTCCACCAATACCAACATCACCAATACCACCATCAATACCACCACCAATACCACCAACAATACACAACCACTAATACCACCACCACTACCAATACCATCACCACCAATACCACCACCACCAATTCCAATACCAGCACCACCACCACCAGAAATACTACCATCAATACCACCACCACCACAAATACTACCACCAATACCACCACTAATACCACCACCAATACCACCACAACCAATACCACCATCGCCACCACCAATATCATCACCACCAGTACCACCACCACCACCACCACCAATACCATCACCAATACCACCACCCCCAATACCACCACTACCAACACCACCACCACCACCACCAACACCACCAATACCACTAACACCACCAATACCATCACCACCAATACCATTAATAACACAAATACTACCACCACCAATACCACCACCTTCACCAATACCACCACCAATACCACCACCACTACCAATACCACTACCACCAATACCACCACCACCACCAACACCCCCACCTCCAACACCACCAATACCATGACCTTGACCAA
Organism: Calotriton arnoldi; assembly: GCA_963921515.1. NCBI lineage: Eukaryota > Metazoa > Chordata > Amphibia > Caudata > Salamandridae > Calotriton > Calotriton arnoldi. Next base: position 254,609 of record CAWUFW010011665.1, on the reverse strand, counting down.
TACCACCACCACCACCAATACCATCACCACCAATACCACTACCACCACCACCAATAATACCACCATCACCAATACCACCACCACCAATACCACCACCACTAATACCACCACAACCAATACCACCACCAGAAATACCACCACCAATACCACCACCAATGCCACCACTAAAAACACTACCACCAATACTACCACCACCAATACCACCACCATCAATACCACCACCACCACCAATACCACCACCACCAGTACCACCACCACCACCAATGCAACCAATACCACCACCACCACCAATACCACCACCACCAATACCACCAATACCACCACCAATACCAACACCAATACCAACACCAATACCAACACTAACAATACCACCACCACCAATACCACAAAAACCACCAATACTACCACCACCACCAATACCACCACCACAAATACCACCACCACAAATACCACCACCACCAATCGAATACCACCACCACTAATACCAATACCACAGCCAATACCAGTACCAACACTAATACCAACAATAACACCACCACCAATACCAATACCACCACCACCAATACCACCACCAATACCACCACTAATACCACCATCACCAATACAACCACCACCACAATCAATACCACCACCTCCACCACCACCAATAACTCCACCACCACCAATACCACCACCACCACCAATACCACCATCAACAATACTACCACCAATACCACCACCACCTATACCACCACCACCAATACCACCACCACCAATACTATCACCATCACCAATACCGCCACCAATACCACCACCACCAATACCACCAATACCAATACCACCACCACCAAAACCACCACCAATACCAATACCACCACCACCTGTACCACCACCAATACCAACACCACCAACAATAACACCACCACCAATACCACCACCACCATAAATACCACCATCACAAATACCACCACCAGTGCATCATCACCAATACCACCACCACCACCACCAATACCACCTCCAATACCACCAATACCATCACTACCAATACCACCATCACCAAACCACTACCACTACCACCACCACCACCACCAATATCACCTTCAATACCACCACCACCAATACCACCACCTCCAATACCACCACCAACAATATTATCACCACCAATACCAATACCACTACCACCAATACCACCAATACAACCACCAACACTAATACCATCACCAATACCACCACCACCAATACCAACACCAATACCACCAATACCACCACCACCCATACCAATACCAGAACCACCAGTACCAATACCAACACCACAACTAATACCACTACCACCACCAATACCACCAATACCACCACCACCACCAATACCACCACCACCACCACAAATATCACTACCACCACCACCAATACCACTACCACCAATACCACCACCAATACAACCACCATCAATACCACCACCTCCACTACCACCAATACAACCAGCAATACCACCACCAATACCACCACCACCAATACCATCACCACCAACACCAATACCACCATCACCACCAATACCACCACCAATACCACCATTACCAATATCACCACCACCAATACCACCACCAATACCACCATCAACAATACCACCACTACCAATACCGCCAGCAATACCAGCAATACCACCACCACCAATACCACCACCACCACCAATACCAATACCCCCACCAATACCACCAATAACACCACCACCAATACCACCATCAACACTAATGCCACCACCACCACGAATACCACCAATACCACCACCAATACCACCATCAACACTAATACCAACACCATCACCAATACCACCACCAATACCCCCACCACCACCAATACCACCACTACCAATACAAACACCAATACCACCACCAACAATACCACCACTACCAATATCACCACCAATACCACCAATATCATCACCACCACCAATACCACCACCAATATCATCTTCACCAATACCACCACCAATACCACTATCACCAATACCACCACCACCACCAATACCACCATCACTACCACCATTACCACCAATACCACCACCACAACCAATACCACCAGCAATACCACCACTAATACCACCACCACCAGTACCACCACCACCAATACCACCATCCAAACCACCAATACCACCACCACCACCAATACCCTCACCTTCAATACCACCACCACCAATACCACCACCACCAATACCACCACCACCAGCAATCCACTACCACCACCACCACCTCCAATACCACCACCACCAATACCACCACCAGTACCAATACCAAAACCACCACCACCAGTACCAATACCACCACCAATACCACCACCAATACCACCACCACCAATACCACCACCAATACCACCACCACCAATACCATCACCACCATCAATACCACCATCACCAATACCACCACCAATGCATCACCACCAATACCACCACAACCACCACCAATACCACCACCACCAATACCACCACCACCTCCAATAACACCAATACTACCACCACCAATATCACCACCACCAATATCATCACCACCAATACCAATACCACTACCACTACCACCAATACCAATACCACCACCAATACTACCACAACCAATACCACCACCAATACCAGCACCACCAGTACCAATACCAATACCACCACCAATACCACCACCACCACCATTACCAATACTACCACCACCAGTACCACCAACAATACCACCATCAACAATACCACCACTACCAATACCACCACCACCAATACCAATACCACCACCACCAGTACCAATACCAATACCACCACCAATACCAATACCACCACCATCAACAATACAACCACCACCAACAATACCACCACCACAAATACCCCCACCACCATCAATACCACCATCACCAATACCACCACCAATGCATCACAACCAATACCACCGCCACCAATTCCACCACCACCACCACCAATACCACCACTACCTTCAATACCACCACCACCACCAATACAACCCCCACCAATACCACCACAACCACCACCACCACCAATACCACCACCACCAATACCACCATCACCAATCCACTATCACTACCACCACCGCCACCACCACCAATACCACCTCCAATACCACCACCACCACCAAAACCACCACCAACAATATCATCACTACCATTACCAATACCACTACCACCAATACCACCAATACCACCACCAACACTAATACCACCACCAATACCACCACCACCAATACCACCACCAATACCACCACCAATACCAACACCAATACCACCACCACTAATACCACTACCACCAATACCAATAACACCAATACCAATACCAGCACCACCAGTACCAATACCAATACCACAACCAATACCACTACCACCACCAATACAACCAATACCACCACCACCACCAATACCACCACCACAAATATCACTACCACCACCACCAATACCACTATCACCAATACCACCAATACCACCAATACCACCATCAATACCACCACCATCACGAATACCACCACCATCAATACTACCACCTCCAACACCACCAATACCACCAGGAATACCACCACCAATACCACCACACCAATACCATCACCACCAACAACAATACCACCAACACCAATACCACCACCAATACCACCACCAATACCACCATTATGAATACCACCACCACCAATACCACCAACAATACCACCATCAACAATACCACCACTACCAATACCACCACCAATACCACCAATACCACAACCACCAATACCAACACCTCCACCACCATTACCAATACCACCACCAATGCCACCAATACCATCATCACCAATACCACCACCACCACCAATAACACTTCTACCACCACCAATACCACCATCACCACCAATACCACCACCACCACCAATACTACCACCAATACCACCACTAATACCAATACCACCAGTACCACCACCACCAATACCACCACCCATACCCCAATACCACCACCACCAATACCACCACCACCACCAATAGCACCACCAATCCCACCTCCACCAATACCAACACCAACAATACCACCACCAATACCAACATCACCAATACCACCATCAATACCACCAACAATACCACCAACAATACACAACCACTAATACCACCACCACTACCAATACCATCACCACCAATACCACCACCACCAATTCCAATACCAGCACCACCACCACCAGAAATACTACCACCAATACCACCACCACCACAAATACTACCACCAATACCACCACTAATACCACCACCAATACCACCACAACCAATACCACCACCGTCACCACCAATACCACCAATACCATCACCAATACCACCACCCCCAATACCACCACTACCACCACCACCACCACCTCCAACACCACCAATACCACTAACACCACCAATACCACCACCACCAATACCATTACCAACACAAAAACTACCACCACCAATACCACCACCAATACCACCACCAATACCACCACCACTACCAATACCACTACCACCAATACCACCACCACCACCAACACCCCCACCACCAACACCACCAATTCCATGACCTTGACCAATACCACCACCACCAATACCATCACCACCAATACCAATACCACCACCACCAATACCACCACCAATACCACCACCACTAATACCACCACAACCAATACCACCACCAGAAATACCACCACCAATACCACCACCAATGCCACCACTAAAAACACTACCACCAATACTACCACCACCAATACCACCACCATCAATACCACCACCAATACCACCACCACCAGTACCACCAATGCAACGAATACCACCACCACCACCAATACCACCACCACCAATACCACCACCAATACCAACACCAATACCAACACCAATACCAACACCAATACCAACACTAACAATACCACCACCACCAATACCACCAAAACCACCAATACTACCACCACCACCAATACCACCACCACTAATACCAATACCACAGCCAATACCAATACCAACACTAATACCAACAATAACACCACCACCAATACCAATACCACCACCACCAATACCACCACCAATACCACCACTAATACCACCACCACCAATACAACCACCACCACAATCAATACCATCACCTCCACCACCACCAATAACTCCACCACCACCAATACCACCACCACCACCACCAATACCACCACCACCAATACCACCACCAATACCACCACCACCAATACCACCACCAATACCACCACCACCACCACCAATACTATCACCATCACCAATACCGCCACCAATACCACCACCACCAATACCACCAACACCAATACCACCACCAATACCAAAACCACCATCACCAAAACCACCACCAATACCAATACCAATACCACCACCACCAGTACCACCACCAATACCACCACCACCAACAATAACACCACCACCAATACCACCACCACCATAAATACCACCATCACAAATACCACCACCAATGCATCATCACCAATACCACCACCACCACCACCAATACCACCACCACCTCCAATACCACCAATACCATCACTACCAATACCACCATCACCAAACCACTACCACTACCACCACCACCACCACCAATATCACCTTCAATACCACCACCACCACCACCAATACCACCACCTCCAATACCACCACCAACAATATCATTACCACCAATACCAATACCACTACCACCAATACCACCAATACAACCACCACCACCAATACCAACACCAATACCACCACCACCAATACCAACACCAATACCACCACCACCAATACCACCACCACCAACACCAATACCACCAATACCAATACCAGAACCACCAGTACCAATACCAACACCACAACCAATACCACTACCACCGCCAATACCACCAATAACACCACCACCACCACCAATACCACCACCAATACCACCATTACCAATATCACCACCACCAATACCACCACCAATACCACCATCAACAATACCACTACCACCAATACCACCACCACCACCAATACCAATACCACCAATAACACCACAGCCAATACCACCACCAATACCACCATGAACACTAATGCCACCACCACCACCACGAATACCACCAATACCACCATCAACACTAATACCAACACCACCACCAATACCACCACCACCAATACCACCACCAATACCACCAATACCACCACTACCAATACAACCACCAATACCACCACCAACAATACCACCACTACCAATATCACCACCAATACCACCAATATCACCACCACCACCACCAATACCACCACCAATATCATCGTCACCAATACCACCACCAATACCACTATCACCAATACCACCACCACCACCAATACCAACACCACTACCACAATCACCACCAATACCACCACCACAACCAATACCACCACCAATACCACCACTAATACCACCACCACCACCAATACCACCATCCATACCACCAATACCACCACCACCACCAATACCCTCACCTCCAATACCACCACCACCAATACCACCACCACCACCACCAATACCACCACCACCAATACCACCACCACCACCACCACCACCAATACCACCACCACCAATACCACCATCACCAATCCACTATCACTACCACCACCGCCACCACCACCAATACCACCTCCAATACCACCACCACCACCAAAACCACCACCAACAATATCATCACTACCATTACCAATACCACTACCACCAATACCACCACCAACACTAATACCACCACCAATACCACCACCAATACCACCACCACGAATACGACCACCACCAATACCAATACCACCAATACCAATACCAGCACCACCAGTACCAATACCAATACCACAACCAATACCACTACCACCACCAATACAACCAATACCACCACCACCACCAATACCACCACCACAAATATCACTACCACCACCACCAATACCACTATCACCAATACCACCAATACCACCATCAATACCACCACCATCACCAATACCACCACCATCAATACTACCACCTCCAACACCACCAATACCACCAGCAATACCACCACCAATACCACCACACCAATACCATCACCACCAACAACAATACCACCACCAATACCACCACCAATACCACCATTACGAATACCACCACCACCACCAATACCACCAACAATACCACCATCAACAATACCACCACTACCAATACCATCACCAATACCACCAATACCACAACCACCAATACCAACACCTCCACCAATAACACCAATACCACCACCACCAACACCACCACCACCAATACCACCACCACCAATACCACCACCACCTCCAATAACACCAATACCAATACCACCACCACCAATACTACCACAACCAATACCACCACCAATACCACCACCACCAATACCACCAATACCAATACCAGCACCACCAGTACCAATACCAATACCACCACCAATACCACCACCACCACCAATACCACCATTACCAATACCACCACCACCAGTACCACCAACAATACCACCATCAACAATACCACCACTACCAATACCACCAATACCACCACCACCAATACCAATACCACCACCACCAGTACCAATACCAATACCCCCACCAATACCAATACCACCACCATCAACAATACCACCACCACCAACAATACCACCACCACAAATACCCCCACCACCATCAATACCACCATCACCAATACCACCACCAATGCATCACAACCAATACCACCGCCACCAATACCACCACCACCAATACCACCACCACCACCACCAATACCACCGCTACCTTCAATACCACCACCGCCACCAATACAACCCCCACCAATACCACCACCACCACCACCAATACCACCACCACCAATAACACCATCACCAATCCACTATCACTACCACCACCGCCACCACCACCAATACCACCTCCAATACCACCACCACCACCAAAACCACCACCAACAATATCATCACTACCATTACCAATACCACTACCACCAATACCACCACCAACACTAATACCACCACCAATACCACCACCAATACCACCACCATGAATACGACCACCACCAATACCAATACCACCAATACCAATACCAGCACCACCAGTACCAATACCACAACCAATACCACTACCACCACCAATACAACCAATACCACCACCACCACCAATACCACCACCACAAATATCACTACCACCACCACCAATACCACTATCACCAATACCACCAATACCACCATCAATACCCCCACCATCACCAATACCACCAATACCACCATCAATACCACCACCATCACCAATACCACCACCATCAATACTACCACCTCCAACACCACCAATACCACCAGCAATACCACCACCAATACCACCACACCAATACCATCACCACCAACAACAATACCACCAACACCAATACCACCACCAATACCACCATTACGAATACCACCACCACCAATACCACCATCAACAATACCACCATCAACAATACCACCACTACCAATACCACCACCAATACCACCAATACCACAACCACCAATACCAACACCTCCACCACCATTACCAATACCACCACCAATACCACCAATACCATCATCACCAATACCACCACCAATACCACCATCACCAATACCACCACCGCCACCAATAACACTACCACCACCACCAATACCACCATCACCACCAATACCACCACCAATACTACCACCAATACCACCACTAATACCACCACCACCAGTACCACCACCACCAATACCACCACCCATACCCCCAATACCACCACCACCAATACCACCACCACCACCAATAGCACCACCAATCCCACCTCCACCAATACCAACACCAACAATACCACCACCAATACCAACATCACCAATACCACCATCAATACCACCAACAATACCACCAACAATACACAACCACTAATACACCACCACTACCAATGCCATCACCACCAATACCACCACCACCAATTCCAATACCAGCACCACCACCACCAGAAAAACTACCACCAATACCACCACCACCACAAATACTACCACCAATACCACCACTAATACCACCACCAATACCACCACAACCAATACCAATACCACCACCGTCACCACCAATACCACCACCACCAGTACCACCACCACCACCAATACCATCACCAATACCACCACCCCCAATACCACCACTACCAACACCACCACCACCACCACCTCCAACACCACCAATACCACTAACACCACCAATACCACCAATACCATTACCAACACAAATACTACCACCAACAATACCACCACCTTCACCAATACCACCACCAATACCACCACCACTACCAATACCACTACCACCAATACCACCACCACCACCAACACCCCCACCACCAACACCACCAATTCCATGACCTTGACCAATACCACCACCACCAATACCATCCCCACCAATACCACTACCACCACCACCAATAATACCACCACCACCAATACCACCACCACCAATACCACCACCAATACCACCACCACTAATACCACCACAACCAATACCACCACCAGAAATACCACCACCAATACCACCACCAATGCCACCACTAAAAACACTACCACCAATACTACCACCACCAATACCACCACCATCAATACCACCACCACCACCACCAATGCCACCCATACCACCACCACCACCACCAATACCACCACCACCAATACCACCACCACCAATACCAACACCAACAATACCACCACCACCAATACCATTAAAACCACCAATACTACCACCACCACCAATACTACCACCACTACCAATACCACCACCACAAATACCACCACCACCAATACCACCACCACCAATCGAATACCACCACCACTAATACTAATACCACAGCCAATACAAATACCAACACCAATACCAACAATAACACCACCACCAATACCAATACCACCACCACGAATACCACCAATACCACCACCAATACCACCACTAACACCACCACCACCAACACCACCACCACCAATACAACCACCACCAGAATCAATACCACCACCTCCATCACCACCAATACCTCCACCACCACCAATACCACCACCACCACCATAACCAATACCATTACCACCACTATTACCACCAATACCACCAATACCACCACTACCACCACCAATACCACCACCACCAATACCACCACCATCACCAATACCGCCACCAATACCACCACCACCAATGCCACCACCACCAATACTACCACCAATACCGATACCACCACCACCAATACTACCACCAATACCAATACCACCACCACCAGTACCAATACCAATACCACCACCAATACCACCACCAATACCAATACCACCACCATCACCAATACCACCACCACCAATACCACCACCACCAATACCCCCACCACCATCAATACCACCATCACCAATACCACCATCAATGCATCACAACCAATACCACCGCCACAAATACCACCACCACCAATACCACCACCACTACCACCAATACCACCACTACCTTCAATACCACCACCAACAATACAACCCCCACCAATACCACCACCACCACCAATACCACCACCACCAATACCACCATCACCAATCCACTATCACTACCATCACCGCCACCAACACCAATACCACCTCCAATACCACCACCACCACCAAAACCACCACCAACAATATCATCACTACCATTACCAATACCACTACCACCAATACCACCAATACCACCACCAACACTAATACCACCACCAATACCACCACCACCAATACCACCACCAATACCAACACCAATACCACCACCACCAATACCACCACCACCAATACCAATACCACCAATACCAGCACCACCAGTACCAATACCAATACCACAACCAATACCACGACCACCACCAATACAACCAATACCACCACCACCACCAATACCACCACCACAAATATCACTACCACCAATACCACTATCACCAATACCACCATCAATACCACCACCATCACCAATACCACCACCACCACCATCAATACTACCACCTCCAACACCACCAATACCACCAGCAATACCACCAACAATACCACCACACCAATACCATCACCACCAACACCAATACCACCAACACCAATACCACCACCAATACCACCACCAATACCACCATTACCAATATCACCACCACCAATACCACCAGCAATACCACCATCAACAATACCACCACTACCAAAACCACCACCAATACCACCAATACCACAACCACCAATACCAACACCACCACCACCATTACCAATACCACCACCAATACCACCAATACCATCATCACCAATACCACCACCAATACCACCACCAATACCACCATCACCAATACCACCACCACCACCAATAACACTACCACCACCACCAATACCACCATCACCACCAATACCACCACCAATACCACCACCACCACCAATACTACCACCAATACCACCACTAATACCACCACCACCAGTACCACTACCACCAATACCACCACCCATACCCCCAATACCACCACCACCAATACCACCACCCCCACCAATAGCACCACCAATCCCACCTCCAACAATACCAACACCAACAATACCTCCACCAATACCAACATCACCAATACCACCATCAATACCACCACCAATACCACCAACAATACACAACCACTAATACCACCACCACTACCAATACCATCACCACCAATACCACCACCACCAATTCCAATACCAGCACCACCACCACCAGAAATACTACCATCAATACCACCACCACCACAAATACTACCACCAATACCACCACTAATACCACCACAACCAATACCACCATCGCCACCACCAATATCATCACCACCAGTACCACCACCACCACCACCACCAATACCATCACCAATACCACCACCCCCAATACCACCACTACCAACACCACCACCACCACCACCAACACCACCAATACCACTAACACCACCAATACCATCACCACCAATACCATTAATAACACAAATACTACCACCACCAATACCACCACCTTCACCAATACCACCACCAATACCACCACCACTACCAATACCACTACCACCAATACCACCACCACCACCAACACCCCACCTCCAACACCACCAATACCATGACCTTGACCAATACCACCACCACCACCAATACCATCACCACCAATACCACTACCACCACCACCAATAATACCATCACCAATACCACCACCACCAATACCACCACCACTAATACCACCACCACTAATACCACCACAACCAATACCACCACCAGAAATACCACCACCAATACCACCACCAATGCCACCACTAAAAACACTACCACCAATACTACCACCACCAATACCACCACCATCAATACCACCACCACCACCAATACCACCACCACCAGTACCACCACCACCACCAATGCAACCAATACCACCACCACCACCAATACCACCACCACCAATACCACCAATACCACCACCAATACCAACACCAATACCAACACCAATACCAACACTAACAATACCACCACCACCAATACCACAAAAACCACCAATACTACCACCACCACCAATACCACCACCACAAATACCACCACCACAAATACCACCACCACCAATCGAATACCACCACCACTAATACCAATACCACAGCCAATACCAGTACCAACACTAATACCAACAATAACACCACCACCAATACCAATACCACCACCACCAATACCACCACCAATACCACCACTAATACCACCATCACCAATACAACCACCACCACAATCAATACCACCACCTCCACCACCACCAATAACTCCACCACCACCAATACCACCACCACCACCAATACCACCATCAACAATACTACCACCAATACCACCACCACCTATACCACCACCACCAATACCACCACCACCAATACTATCACCATCACCAATACCGCCACCAATACCACCACCACCAATACCACCAATACCAATACCACCACCACCAAAACCACCACCAATACCAATACCACCACCACCTGTACCACCACCAATACCAACACCACCAACAATAACACCACCACCAATACCACCACCACCATAAATACCACCATCACAAATACCACCACCAGTGCATCATCACCAATACCACCACCACCACCACCAATACCACCTCCAATACCACCAATACCATCACTACCAATACCACCATCACCAAACCACTACCACTACCACCACCACCACCACCAATATCACCTTCAATACCACCACCACCAATACCACCACCTCCAATACCACCACCAACAATATTATCACCACCAATACCAATACCACTACCACCAATACCACCAATACAACCACCAACACTAATACCATCACCAATACCACCACCACCAATACCAACACCAATACCACCAATACCACCACCACCCATACCAATACCAGAACCACCAGTACCAATACCAACACCACAACTAATACCACTACCACCACCAATACCACCAATACCACCACCACCACCAATACCACCACCACCACCACAAATATCACTACCACCACCACCAATACCACTACCACCAATACCACCACCAATACAACCACCATCAATACCACCACCTCCACTACCACCAATACAACCAGCAATACCACCACCAATACCACCACCACCAATACCATCACCACCAACACCAATACCACCATCACCACCAATACCACCACCAATACCACCATTACCAATATCACCACCACCAATACCACCACCAATACCACCATCAACAATACCACCACTACCAATACCGCCAGCAATACCAGCAATACCACCACCACCAATACCACCACCACCACCAATACCAATACCCCCACCAATACCACCAATAACACCACCACCAATACCACCATCAACACTAATGCCACCACCACCACGAATACCACCAATACCACCACCAATACCACCATCAACACTAATACCAACACCATCACCAATACCACCACCAATACCCCCACCACCACCAATACCACCACTACCAATACAAACACCAATACCACCACCAACAATACCACCACTACCAATATCACCACCAATACCACCAATATCATCACCACCACCAATACCACCACCAATATCATCTTCACCAATACCACCACCAATACCACTATCACCAATACCACCACCACCACCAATACCACCATCACTACCACCATTACCACCAATACCACCACCACAACCAATACCACCAGCAATACCACCACTAATACCACCACCACCAGTACCACCACCACCAATACCACCATCCAAACCACCAATACCACCACCACCACCAATACCCTCACCTTCAATACCACCACCACCAATACCACCACCACCAATACCACCACCACCAGCAATCCACTACCACCACCACCACCTCCAATACCACCACCACCAATACCACCACCAGTACCAATACCAAAACCACCACCACCAGTACCAATACCACCACCAATACCACCACCAATACCACCACCACCAATACCACCACCAATACCACCACCACCAATACCATCACCACCATCAATACCACCATCACCAATACCACCACCAATGCATCACCACCAATACCACCACAACCACCACCAATACCACCACCACCAATACCACCACCACCTCCAATAACACCAATACTACCACCACCAATATCACCACCACCAATATCATCACCACCAATACCAATACCACTACCACTACCACCAATACCAATACCACCACCAATACTACCACAACCAATACCACCACCAATACCAGCACCACCAGTACCAATACCAATACCACCACCAATACCACCACCACCACCATTACCAATACTACCACCACCAGTACCACCAACAATACCACCATCAACAATACCACCACTACCAATGCCACCACCACCAATACCAATACCACCACCACCAGTACCAATGCCAATACCACCACCAATACCAATACCACCACCATCAACAATACAACCACCACCAACAATACCACCACCACAAATACCCCCACCACCATCAATACCACCATCACCAATACCACCACCAATGCATCACAACCAATACCACCGCCACCAATTCCACCACCACCACCACCAATACCACCACTACCTTCAATACCACCACCACCACCAATACAACCCCCACCAATACCACCACAACCACCACCACCACCAATACCACCACCACCAATACCACCATCACCAATCCACTATCACTACCACCACCGCCACCACCAACAATACCACCTCCAATACCACCACCACCACCAAAACCACCACCAACAATATCATCACTACCATTACCAATACCACTACCACCAATACCACCAATACCACCACCAAAACTAATACCACCACCAATACCACCACCACCAATACCACCACCAATACCACCACCAATACCAACACCAATACCACCACCACTAATACCACTACCACCAATACCAATAACACCAATACCAATACCAGCACCACCAGTACCAATACCAATACCACAACCAATACCACTACCACCACCAATACAACCAATACCACCACCACCACCAATACCACCACCACAAATATCACTACCACCACCACCAATACCACTATCACCAATACCACCAATACCACCAATACCACCATCAATACCACCACCATCACGAATACCACCACCATCAATACTACCACCTCCAACACCACCAATACCACCAGCAATACCACCACCAATACCACCACACCAATACCATCACCACCAACAACAATACCACCAACACCAATACCACCACCAATACCACCACCAATACCACCATTACGAATACCACCACCACCAATACCACCAACAATACCACCATCAACAATACCACCACTACCAATACCACCACCAATGCCACCAATACCACAACCACCAATACCAACACCTCCACCACCATTACCAATACCACCACCAATGCCACCAATACCATCATCACCAATACCACCACCACCACCAATAACACTTCTACCACCACCAATACCACCATCACCACCAATACCACCACCACCACCAATACTACCACCAATACCACCACTAATACCAATACCACCAGTACCACCACCACCAATACCACCACCCATACCCCAATACCACCACCACCAATACCACCACCACCACCAATAGCACCACCAATCCCACCTCCACCAATACCAACACCAACAATACCACCACCAATACCAACATCACCAATACCACCATCAATACCACCAACAATACCACCAACAATACACAACCACTAATACCACCACCACTACCAATACCATCACCACCAATACCACCACCACCAATTCCAATACCAGCACCACCACCACCAGAAATACTACCACCAATACCACCACCACCACAAATACTACCACCAATACCACCACTAATACCACCACCAATACCACCACAACCAATACCACCACCGTCACCACCAATACCACCAATACCATCACCAATACCACCACCCCCAATACCACCACTACCACCACCACCACCACCTCCAACACCACCAATACCACTAACACCACCAATACCACCACCACCAATACCATTACCAACACAAAAACTACCACCACCAATACCACCACCTTCACCAATACCACCACCAATACCACCACCAATACCACCACCACTACCAATACCACTACCACCAATACCACCACCACCACCAACACCCCCACCACCAACACCACCAATTCCATGACCTTGACCAATACCACCACCACCAATACCATCACCACCAATACCACTACCACCACCACCAATAATACCACCATCACCAATACCACCACCACCAATACCACCACCAATACCACCACCACTAATACCACCACAACCAATACCACCACCAGAAATACCACCACCAATACCACCACCAATGCCACCACTAAAAACACTACCACCAATACTACCACCACCAATGCCACCACCATCAATACCACCACCAATACCACCACCACCAGTACCACCAATGCAACGAATACCACCACCACCACCAATACCACCACCACCAATACCACCACCAATACCAACACCAATACCAACACCAATACCAACACCAATACCAACACTAACAATACCACCACCACCAATACCACCAAAACCACCAATACTACCACCACCACCAATACCACCACAACTAATACCAATACCACAGCCAATACCAATACCAACACTAATACCAACAATAACACCACCACCAATACCAATACCACCACCACCAATACCACCACCAATACCACCACTAATACCACCACCACCAATACAACCACCACCACAATCAATACCATCACCTCCACCACCACCAATAATTCCACCACCACCAATACCACCACCACCACCACCAATACCACCACCACCAATACCACCACCAATACCACCACCACCAATACCACCACCAATACCACCACCACCACCACCAATACTATCACCATCACCAATACCTCCACCAATGCCACCACCACCAATACCACCAACACCAATACCACCACCAATACCAAAACCACCATCACCAAAACCACCACCAATACCAATACCAATACCACCACCACCAGTACCACCACCAATCACCACCACCAACAATAACACCACCACCAATACCACCACCACCATAAATACCACCATCACAAATACCACCACCAATGCATCATCACCAATACCACCACCACCACCACCAATACCACCACCACCTCCAATACCACCAATACCATCACTACCAATACCACCATCACCAAACCACTACCACTACCACCACCACCACCACCAATATCACCTTCAATACCACCACCACCACCACCAATACCACCACCTCCAATACCACCAACAATACATCACTACCACCAATACCAATACCACTACCACCAATACCACCAATACAACCACCACCACCAATACCAACACCAATACCACCACCACCAATACCAACACCAATACCACCACCACCAATACCACCACCACCAACACCAATACCACCAATACCAATACCAGAACCACCAGTACCAATACCAACACCACAACCAATACCACTACCACCGCCAATACCACCAATAACACCACCACCACCACCAATACCACCACCAATACCACCATTACCAATATCACCACCACCAATGCCACCACCAATACCACCATCAACAATACCACTACCACCAATACCACCACCACCACCAATACCAATACCACCAATAACACCACAGCCAATACCACCACCAATACCACCATGAACACTAATGCCACCACCACCACCACGAATACCACCAATACCACCATCAACACTAATGCCAACACCACCACCAATACCACCACCACCAATACCACCACCAATACCACCAATACCACCACTACCAATACAACCACCAATACCACCACCAACAATACCACCACTACCAATATCACCACCAATACCACCAATATCACCACCACCACCACCAATACCACCACCAATATCATCGTCACCAATACCACCACCAATACCACTATCACCAATACCACCACCACCACCAATACCAACACCACTACCACAATCACCACCAATACCACCACCACAACCAATACCACCACCAATACCACCACTAATACCACCACCACCACCAATACCACCATCCATACCACCAATACCACCACCACCACCAATACCCTCACCTCCAATACCACCACCACCAATACCACCACCACCACCACCAATACCACCACCACCAATACCACCACCAGCAATCCACTACCACCAACACCAATGCCACCTCCAATACCACCACCACCAATACCACCACCAGTACCAATACCACCACCACCACCACCAGTACCAATACCACCACAAATACCACCACCATTACCACCACCACCAATACCACCACCACCACCAATACCACCACCACCAATACCATCACCACCATCAATACCACCATCACCAATACCACCACCAATGCATCACCACCAATACCACCACAACCACCACCAATACCACCACCACCAATACCACCACCACCTCCAATAACACCAATACCATCACCACCAATACCACCATCACCAAACCACAACCACTACCACCACCAATATCACCTTCAATACCACCACCACCAATACCACCACCACCAATATCATCACCACCAATACCAATACCACTACCACCAATACCACCACCAACACTAATACCACCACCAATACTACCACCACCAATACCACCACCACCAATACCACCAACACCAATACCAGCACCACCAGTACCAATACCTCCACCACCACCACCACCACCACCACCACCAATACCACCATTACCAATACCACCACCACCAGTACCACCAACAATACCACCATCAACAATACCACCACAACCAATACCCCCAATACCACCACCACCAATACCACCGCCACCACCAATACCACCAATACCACCACCACTAATAACACCACCACCACCAATACCACCATCAACACTAATGCCACCACCACCACCAATACCACCAATACTACCACCAATATCACCATCAACACTAATACCAACACCACCATAATTACCACCACCACCAATACCACCATAACCAATACCACCACCACCAATACCACCACCAATACCACCAATACCACCACTACCAAGACCACCACCAATACCACCACCAACAATACCACCACTACCAATACCACCACCAATACCACCACCAATACCACCAATACCACCACCAATATCACCACCACCACCAACAGTACCAATACCACCACCAATATCATCTTCACCAATACCACCACCAATACCACCATCACAAACCACCAATACCACCAATACCACCACCACTACCACCATCACCACCAATACCACCACCAATACCACCACCACCACAACCAATACCACCACCAATAACACCACTAATACCACCACCACCAGTACCATCACCACCAATACCACCACCCATACCACCAATACCCCCACCACCACCTCCAATACCACCACCACCAATACCCCCACCACCACCACCAATACCACCCTCACCTCCAATACCACCACCACCACCAATACCACTACCACCAATACCACCACCATCACCAATACCACCACCACCACCATCAATATCACCACCTCCACCACCACCAAATATCACCAGCAATCCCACCAGCAATACCACCACCACCAATACCATCACCACCAACACCAATACCACCACCACCAATACCATCACCAATACCACCACCACCACTAATACCAACATTACCAATACCACCACCACCAACACCACCAACAATACCACCATCAACAATACTACCAATACCACCACCAATACCAACACCACCAATACCAACACCTTTACCAATACCACCACTAAAACCACCAATACCATCACCACCAATACCATCACCACCAATACCACCACCACCACCACCAATACCACCACCAATACCATCACCAATACCACCACTAAGACCACCACCAGCAGTACAACCACCACCAATACCACCACCCATACCACCCATACCGCCAATACCACCACCTCCACCAATACCACCACCACCAATAACACCACCAATACCACCTCCACCAATACCAACACCACCAATACCACCACCAATACCAACATCACCAATACCACCACCAATACCACCACCACAGTACCACCACCACCACCAATGCAACCAATCCCACCACCACCAATACCACTACCACCAATACCACCACCACCAATACCACCACCAACACCACCACCAATACCATTACCAACACTAACAATGCCACCACCACCAATATCACCAAGACCACCAATACTACCACCACCACCACCAATACCACCACCACAAATACCACCACCACCAATACCACCACCACCAATCGAATATCAACACCACTAATACCAATACCACAGCCAATACCAATACCAACACTAATACCTACAATAACACCACCACCAATACCAATACCACCACCACCAATACCACCAATACCACCACCAATACCACCACTAATACCACCACCACCACCAATACAACCACCACCACAATCAATACCACCACCAATACATCTACCACCACCAATAACACCACCACCAATACCACCACCACGACTATTACCACCACCACCAATACAACCACCACCAATACCACCACCAATACCACTTCCACCAATATCACCACCACCACCACCAATACTACCACCATTACCAATAGCGCCACCAATACCACCACCACCAATACCACCAATAAGAATACCACCACTACCAATACCAATACCACCACCACCAATACCACCACCACCAATACCACCACCAACAATACCACCCACCACCAATACCACCAGCACCATCAATACCACCATCACAAATACCACCACCAATGCATCACCACCAAAACCACCACCACCAATACCACCAATACCACCACCACCAATACCACCACCACCAATACCACCACCAATACCACCACCACCACCAATACCACCAATACCACCACCGCCAAAACCACCACCACCAATACCACCACCAACAATAGCCTCACCACCAATACCAATACCACTACTACCAATACCACCAATACCATCACTAACACTAATACCACCACCAATACCACCACCACCACCAATACCAACACCAATACCATCACCACCAATACCACCACCACCAATACCAATACCACCAATACCAGCACCACCAGTACCAATACCACAACCAATACCCCTACCACCACCAATACCACCACCACCACCACCAATACCACCACCACCACCACAAAGATCACTACCACCACCACCAATACCACTACCTCCAATACCACCACCAATACCACCACCATCACCAATACCACCACCACCATCAATACCACCACCTCCACCATGACCAATACCACCAGCAATACTACCACCAATACCACCATGACCAATACCATCACCACCAACACCAATACCACCACCACCAATACCACCACAAATACCACATCCACCACCAATAACACCATAACCAATACCACCACCACCAATACCACCAATACCACCACTACCAATACCACCACCAATACCACCACCAACAATACCACCACTACCAATACCACCACCAATATCACCACCACCACCAATACCAATACCACCACCAATATCATCTTCACCAATACCACCACCAATTCCACCATCACCAATACCACCACCACTAATACCACCACCACCAGTACCACCACCACCAATACCACTACCCATACCACCAATACCACCACCACCACCAATACCACCACCACCAATACTGCCACCACCACCACCAATACCACCCTCACCTCCAATACCACCACCACCAATACCACCACCAGCAATCCACTACCACCACCACCAATACCACCTCCAATACCACCACCACCAATACCAATACTACCACCACTAGTACCAATACCAATACACCACCAATACCACCACCAATACCAATACCAACACCACCAATACCACCACCACCAACAATACCACCACCACCAATACCACCACCACCATCAATACCACCATCACCAATACCACCACCAATGCATCACCACGAATACCACCACCACCACCAATACCACCACCACCTCCAATACCACCACCACCAATACCACCACCACCAATACCACCACCACCACCAATACCATCACCACCGATACCGCCATCATCAAACCACTACCACTACCACCACCAATATCACCTTCAATACCACCACCACCAATACCACCACCACCAATACCACCACGAACAATATCATCACCACCAATACCACTACCACCAATACCACCACCAACACTAATACCACCACCAATACCACCACCAGCAATACCACCACCAATACCACCACCACCAATACCACTACCACCAATACCAATTCCCACAATACCAATACCATCACCACCAGTACCAATACCAATACCACAACCAATACCACTACCACCACCAATACCAACAATACCACTACCACCACCAATACCACTACCACCAATACCGCCACCATCACCTATAACACCACCACCACCATCAATACCATCACCACCAACACCAATACCACCACCAATACCACCACCACCAATACCACCATTACCAATACCACCACCACCAGTTCCACCAACAATACCACCATCAACAATGACACTACTACCAATACCACCAGCAATACCACCAATACCACCACCAATACCAATACCACCACCAATACCACCAATATCACCACCACCAATAACACCACCACCACCAATACCTCCATCAACACTTATGCCACCACCACCACCAATACCACCAATACCACCATCAACACTAATACCAACACCACCACCACCACCAATACCACCATAACCAATACCACCACCACCAATACCACCACCAATACCACCGCCAACAATACCACCACTACCAATACCACCACCAATACCACCACCAATATCACCACCACCAATATCATCTTCACTAATACCACCACCAATACCACCATCACCAATACCACCACCAATACTACCACCACCACCACAACCAATACCACCACCAATACCACCACTAATACCACCACCACCAGTACCACCACCGCCAATACCACCACCCATACCACCAATACCACCACTAATACCACCACCACCAGTACCACCACCACCAATACCACCACCACCACCACCAATACCACCCTCACCTCCAATACCACCACCACCAATACCACAACCACCACCACCACCAATACAACCACCTCCAATACCACCACCACCAATACCACCACCATCAATACCACCACCAACAATACTACCACAACCAATACTAATACCACTACCACCAATACCACCAATACCACCACCAATACCACCACCACAAATACCACCACCAATACCACCACCACCAATACTACCACTGTCACCAATACCACCACCCCAAATACCAATACCACCACCACCAATGCGACCAACACCACCACCACCAATATCACCACCAATACCAATACCACCACCACCACCTCCAACACCACCACCATTTACACCACCACAAGCACCACCACCAATACCACCACCACCAATACCACCACCACTAACACTACCACCACCAATACCATCACCACCAATACTACCACCACCAATACCACCAAAACCACCACCAATACCACCACCACCAATACCACCATCAACACTAATACCAACACCACCACCACCATAACCAAGACCACCACCACCAATACCACCACCAATACCACCGCCAACAATACCACCACTACCAATTCCACCACCAATACCACCACCAATATCATCTTCACCAATACCACCACCAATACCACCATCACCAATACCACCACCAATACCACCACCACAACCAATACCACCACCAATACCACCACTAATACCACCACCACCATTACCACCACTGCCAATACCACCACCCATACCACCAATACCACCACTAATACCACCACCACCACCAGTACCACCACCACCAATACCACCACAACCACCAATACCACCCTCACCTCCAATACCACCACCACCAATACCACCACCACCAATACAACCACCTCCAATACCACCACCAATACCACCACCATCAATACCACCACCAATACCACCACCACAAATACCACCACCAATACCACCACCACCAATACTACCACTGCCACCAATACCACCACCACAAATACCAATACCACCACCACCAATTCGACCAACACCACCACCACCAATACCACCACCAATACCAATACCACCACCACCACCTCCAACACCACCACCATCTACACCACCACAAGCACCACCACCAATACCACCACCACCAATACCATCACCACCACCACCAATACCATCACCACCAATACTACCACCACCAATACTAATACCACTACCACCAATACCACCACCAATACCACCACCACAAATACCACCACCAATACCACCACCACCAATACTACCACTGCCACCAATACCACCACCACAAATACCAATACCACCACCACCAATACCATCACCACCAATACTACCACCACCAATACCACCAAAACCATCACCAATACCACCACCACTACCACCAATACAATCACCACTAATACCACCACCACCACCAATACCACCATCACAATCCAATTTCACCACCACCACCAATACCACCACCAATACCAAGACCACCACCACCAATACCACCACCACCAATACCACCATCAACAATACTACCACCACCAATACCAGCAGCTATACCACCAATACCACCACCACCAATATCATTACCAATACCACCACCAATACCACCATCACCACCAATAACAATACCACCACAACCAATACCTCCACTACCAATATCACCACCACCAATACCACCACCGTAATACCACCACCACCAATACCACCACTACCAATACCACCACCACCACCAATACCACCACCACCAATACCAATACCATCACCACCAATACCACCACCAATACCACCACTGCCCAATACCACCAACACCAATAGAACCAATACCACCACCAAGACCACCACCACCATCAATACCACCACCAATACCACCACCACCACCAATACCACCGCCAATACCACCACCACTGCCCAATACCACCAATACCACCACCACCAATACCACCACCAATTTCACCAATACCAACAACACTGGTACCACCATAAATACTACTGCAAATACCACAAATACCACCACCATAATACCACCACCATCAATACCACCACCACCAATACCACCACCACCAATTCCACCACCACCAATACCACCACCTCCACCAATTCCACCCCTGCCAATACCACCAATAGCACTACCGCCAATACCACCACCACCAATACTACCACCAATTACAACCACCACCGCCAATACCACCACCAATACCACCACCACCAATACCAACCCCGAAACCAACACCACAAATACCACCACCACCATTACCACTACCACCAATAGCAATACCACCAATTTCACCACTACCAGTACCAATACCAACACCACAACCAATACCACTATCACCACCAATGCCACCAATACCACCACCACTACCAATACCACCACCAACACCACAAATATCACTACCACCACCACCAATACCACCAATACCACCACCAATACCACCACCAACACCAATACCACCACCAACACCAATACCAGTACCACCACCACCATCAATACCACCACCAACACCAATCCCACCACCAATACCACCACCAACACCAATCCCACCACCAGCAATACCACCACCAATACCACCACCACCAATACCACCATTGCCAATACCACCACCACCAATACCACCAACAATACCACCACCAACAATACCACCACTACCAATAACACCACCAATACCACCAACACCTCCACCATCAATACCACAACCACCACCTCCAATACCACCACCAATACCACCAATACCACCACCAACAATACCACCACCACCAACAATACCACCATCAACACTAATACCACTACCGCACCAATACCACCACCACCACAAATACCACCAATACCACCACCACTAATACCACCACCACCACCAATACCACCATCAACACTAATACCAACACCACCACCAATACCACCACCAATACCACCACCACCACCACCACCAATACCACCACCAATACCACCATCACCACCTATACCGCCACCAATACCACCACCAATACCAACACCACCGCCAATACCACCACCAATACCACCACTAATACCACCACCACCAGTACCACCACCACCAACACCAATACCACCAGCAATACCACCAGCAATACCACCACCAATACCACCACCACCAATACCATCACCACCAACACCAACACCAATACCACCACCACCAATACCAATACCACCATTACCAATACCACCACCAATAATACCACCAACAATATCACCATCAAAAATACCACCAATACCACCACCAATACCACCACCACCAATGCCACCACCACCACCAATACCAACACTAATGCCACAACCACCACCAATACCACCACCACAACCAATACCAGTATCAACACTAATACCAACACCACCACCACCACCAATACCAGCATAACCAATACCACCACCACCAATACCACCACCAATACCACCAATACCACCCCCACCAACACCACCACTACCAATACCACCACCAATACCACCACCAACAATACCAATACTACCAATACCACTACCAATACCACCAATACCACCACCAATATCACCACCACCACCACCACCAATACCACCACCAATACCATCTTCATCAATACCACCGCCAATACTACAATCACCAATACCACCATCACCACCAAAACCACCACCACTACCAAAATCACCACCAATACCACCACTGTAGGAGAGTAGAATCTGCTTCTTATAGTTACCCCCACTTTTCGCTGATGTTTCACTGTTTTTCGTCTTAGCCAGACTGAGGCCCTGCTAATCAGGACCCCAGTCTATCTGCTTTCTACTCTAAATTGACTGTATGTACTTTAGGTACACTCCAGATTGGATTCTGGTGTACCCTTGTGAGTCCCTAGTATATGGTATACTATGTACCCAGGGCATAGGTACCCCAGAGGCCTACCAGGGGCTGCAGCATGTATTGTGCCACCCCTGGGAAGCCTTTTAAATGACACAACAGGTCTGCTACTGCAGCCTGTGTAAGGTGGTATAGGCACCCCTTACTGAGATATAGGTCCCCTATATCTCTCCATATCACTGCACATGTAAACCTATCAGTCATCCCTATGGCAGGCCTTAACAATCCTGAAGGCAGGGTGCTGGGTTTCATGTGAGAGGGTGCTCATGCATGAGCAGAGCACCTCTGCAGCTTTCGGAATCTTCATTCTGGGGTTGTTTGTGTTGCAGCCAGACCATATACTCTTAAGTGCATTATGACCTCGCGGTAAATGCTAACTTGAGAATGGCTGCATGGAAACATGTCGTGTTTGGTGTCAAACAACTTGGAATCATACCTCCACCCCAGCACTGGGGTGGGAGGTATGATTCCTCCCTTCTAGAGGGAGCAACATGGCATCACCGGTACACCCGGTACCAGCTTAACAGAACCCTGGCATCACAAAATGGATGCTGCAGCCACAGACACGAGTCTGCCCTCCTGCTGCTGGACGAAACTCCGGCAGGGGAAGCCTGACAATAGGTTTCCTGTCACAGGGAGGTGTGACCACCTCCCAGACAGGCTTTAGTGTATTGGGGCTGGGTGAGTGCACTCCAAGAGTGCTTTGAAGTCTGCACTGGGGGCACATTTGGTGTCCCTGTGCATAGTCCAGCTCAAACCGGTTGCAGGGGCACACAGCCCCTGCTCTGGCACGAAACTGGACAAAGGAAATGGGTGTAGCCACCCCTCTTTCCTGACCCTCCCATAGGTGGGTCCCCAGAGTTTGTCCCACCCCTTCCTTGGGTATAAAGTAGGAACCCCTGACTAAAAGACATTAGATTACACCTGGACTAAACTCTGACACAGAAACCAAGTACTTCGACGATCTGCACAACGCTGGACAACTGAAGAATCTCCCTTGGAGTAAAGGAGTTACTCCCCTGCAAGGCAGGCACCTTTAATGCAACTGACAGGTTGGCATCTCCGAAGCTCTGACGGACTCCGAAGAACATTGCCACACAGGAGGTGGGTTTTCCAAGGTCTTAGAGGTTGAGGTTGATCTGTGCCCAAAGCAAGTCTGAGGTGCGTATCCCTTGTGGTGACCGTGCAACTCGAACCCCTGGGCACGGCGTCCATTTGCAGAAGCATCAGCTTTCTGGCAACCCCTGAGACTGAGCTTTGGGTTACTTGTAGCCCTGACCCCGAGCATTGATCACACCGAAGATTGCAGTCCTACACTCAATGAGTGTTCCATGGGCTGCCATTTTGTGATTCCTCTTGAGGTCCATTCGCGATCCCTGGTCCGTTGACCTGTGGGTCCCCAAGAAGGCAACACTAACTTGTTTTGGGCTTCCCTGGTTCCACCAGTCGTCCCCTGACTCTCCATTGCTTAGGGAGTCCCCAGGACCTTGCTGGTCTGCACAGAAGCATCTTTTCTTTTCCTATGTGGGTTGCTGTTGCCACGGCTTGTTGTGTTCAATGTGAGCACCAACACCTCACCACTCGACATCCTTTGTGGGACAGCTCGAATCCGGCTCCTGGTCATCCTTGATGTCTCCGGGACCCCGTGGCTATAGAGTCAAGCTTCACCTCTTCGCACCTAAAGCACCTGACATCGGTGGGCATTCGATTGCTCCGCTCCTGGTCACTGGCTAGTGACCCAGACTCTGTCCCCTCTGCTTTCAGGTTCTTCACATCTTCGATCCAGGCTTGGATCACACCGAACATTTTTCTTCTTCACGGCAACAGCACTTTGCAGCAGATCGCCATTGAAATCAATGACGATTCCCGACACCCTTTGACACCTATGCACCCGGCTTCCCTGGGTGAGGTAACTCGAGTACTACGGTGCTCCCATGGGTGTTGGCCCTAGAACCCCTTAAGTCTAAAGGGGTTTGCTCAAAGTCCTCTTCTAAGTGTCCTTTTGCTTTAAAATTCCAACCGCGACTTTCCTCATAGAATCCTACGGCGCTCACGGCTGTGTTCTCACACTGCAAACGTCCCCCGTGGGTCTCCTGTGTCACTACCTTGGGTGGTTCCTTGGGGTCCCAGCGATTCTACGTGCTCTAGGCACTGTGTCTAGTCAAGTCGTGGTTCTTATACCACTTTCTTAATATATGGTTTGGTCCCCCCCTGGGGCCCATTGTATATTGTGTTATTTACTGTCATTTTTATACTGTGATATTGTGTATCTTGGACTCTCAGCTCATAAAGAGATTAGTAGTTAGTGTTTAGAAATAAATACATATATTTTATATATATTCCTTGTGTGGTTCTCCTTTCATTTGGTCATTCAAGAGGTTATAATCTGGTAAACCAAGCTGCTTTACATTCCTTCAAGACTTAGCCTGAAGGCTGCTCTCCATAACTACCACTAGGATAGCTTTCAATAAAGGTTGTCTTTAAAGCTATCATCAATAAGGGTCGTTTGGACTGGTGCAAGGTGCCCACTATAACTAGTGGACAGCATATACCAGGCCAACTTCTCACAACCACCACAACCAATACCATCACCAATACCACCACTAATACCACCACCACCAGTACCACCACCACCAATACCACCACCCATACCACCAATACCACCACCACCACCAATACCACCACCACCAATACCACAACCACCACCACCAATACCACCACCACCTCCAATCCCACCACCACCAATACAACCACCACCACCACCAATACCACAACCACCAATACCACCACCAGCAATCCACTACCACCACCACCACTAATACCACCTCCAATACCACCATCACCAATACCACCACCACCAATACCACGACCAACAATACCACCACCACCACCACCAATACCAATACCACTACCACCAATACCACCACCAATACCACCACCACAAATACCACCACCACCACCAATACCACCACCACAAATACCACCACCAATACCACCACTGCCACCAATACCACCACCATCACCAATACCACCACCACCAATATGACCAACACCACCAGCACTACCAATACCACCACCACCACCAATACCAATTCCACCACCACCACCACCAACACCACCACCATCAACACCACCACAAGCACCACCACCAATACCACCACCACCAATACCACCACCACCAACACCACCACCACCAATACCATCACCACCAATACTACCACCACCAATACAACCACCACCAATACCACCACCACTACCACCAATACAATCACCACTAATACTACCACCACCACCATCACAATCCAATGCCACCACCACCACCAATACCACTACCACCAATACCACCACCAAAACCAACACCACCAATACCACCACCACCAATACCACCACCACCAATACCAATACCACCAATACCACCACCACCAGTACCAATACCAATACCACAACCAATACCACTACCACCACCAATACCACCACACCACCACCAAAAATACCACGTCCAACACCACAAATATCACTACCACCACTACCAATACCATTACCACCAATACCACCACCAACACCAATACCACCACCACCATCAATACCATCACCACCAATACCACCACCACCAATACCACCACGACCAACACCAATCCCACCACCACCAATACCACCACCAATACCACCACCACAACCAATACCACCATTACCAATACAACCACCACCAATACCACCAACAACACCACACCAACAATACCACCACTACCAATACCACCACCAATACCACCAAAACCTCCACCACCAATAACACCACCACCACCAATACCACCACCAGTACCACCAATACCACCACCACCAATACCACCACCACCATCAATACCACCATCAACACTAATACCACCACCACCACCAATACCACCACCACCACAAATACCACCAATACCACCACCACCACCAATACCACCACCACCACCAATACCACCATTAACACTAATAACAACACCACCACCAATACCACCACCAATACCACCACCATTACCACCACCACCACCACCAATACCACCACCATCACCACCATCACCACCAATGCCACCACCAATACCAACACCACCACCAATAGCACCACCAATACCACCACTAATACCACTACCACCAGTACCACCACGACCAATACCACCACCCACACCACCAATACCACCACCACCAATATCACCACCACCAATAGCACCACCAAAACCACCAATACTACCACCAATACCAGCATCACTAATACCACCTTCAATACCACCAATACCACCACCAATACCCCTACCACCACCACCATTACCAATACCACCACCAATACCACCAATACCATCATCACCAATACCACCACCAATACCACCATCACCAATACTACCACCACCACCAATACCAACACCAATACCACTATCACCACCAATACTACCACCACCACCAATACCACCACTAATACCACCACCACTAATACCACCACCACCAGTACCACCACCACCAATACCACCACCCATACCACCAATACCACCACCAACACCAATACCACCACCAATACCAACACCACCAATACCACCATCAATACCACCACCACTACCAATACCACCACCAATACACCACCACTAATACCACCACCACTACCAATACCAACACCACTACCAATACCATCACTACTAATACCACCACCACCAATACCAATACCAGCACCACCACCACCAGAAATACTACCACCAATACCACCACCACCACAACTACCACCACCAATACCACCATTAATACCACCACTAATACCACCACCAATACCACCACAACTAATACCACTACCACCACCACCAATACCACCACCACCAGTACCACCACCACCACCAATACCACCACCAATACCAATACCACCACCCCCAATACCACCACTACCAACACCACCACCACTACCACCACCAACACCACCGATACCACTACCACCACCACCAACACCACCAATACCACCAACACCACCAATACCACCACCACCAATACCATCTACTTCTGGGTCACGCAGTGAGATGGCCGCGCGTTAGTGCAGCTCCGCTTGCCCAGGACCAACACCCGTCATAAATACATGCAGGAGGCACCTGAAAACAGACCTACTAAATCGATTTGGATGTCGGAATGTGGGTGCATTCCAAATTTTCTGCAGTGAGCTGCTTTCTGGACTCGCACATATATAAATCGACTTCGGAGGTAACGCGCTCGGAGATCGGAGCGTAAATCAAGATGGCAGCTGCCTTCTGCTACGATCGCGGCGGAATGATGGCGCTGACATGATCCACTTGCTGACCTACCTCCTACTCCAGGGTGAGTGCTAGTGGTCATTGTGGCACGCAGCAGGACCAATTACTGCCCACAGCCTTCATTTTATACGTCTAGACGACCCCCGCAGTCTGACCACATCCAGCACAATCTCGCGCTTTACCATAATGCAAATGGCAGCTAAGATCGGGCAAAAACTTTATTCAAGATGTCGCATAATACCCTGCTGCTGAGAATTCCCATGCTATAAGATTGCTGCCCAAAGCGCTCCAACTGCATAGAAGCAGCCCGGTCATCAGACAGCGGTGATAAAATCAAAGCCATGCTGTCGGAGAAGAGCGCCGAGACACGTACCATGGTAGCTGCTCAGCGCGTGTGAAACAGCTGATGTGGGGAGTGGCTTCTAAACGGAGGGGCCCAACAGGAATAAAGTGCTCACGGAGGAATGGATCGGAGGTGAGGGGGGGTCCCCTGATATTAAAATAAACTGTATGGGGAGGCGATCCTGAGGAGACCTGCCTGACCCTAAAATGGCAGCTATCTCTTCCTCATGAGGCCACAACATCGCGGCCGTGCGAGCCACGTAAGATCTCTACTAATGCAGGTACTGATGGGGCCAATTGAATCTGTAGAGACTACTAAGCAGTTTACCCTGTCCTCTAGAATCATCAAGATGCAGCGGTCGAGGGATCTCAAAATACCCTGGTGCCTGACCTCGACATGGCCTCCACACAAACTGACTAAACAACTAGGCTCCTACCTTCTATTCCTCTTTCTTGAAGCCCTTCCTCCACCCACCCCCTTCTCGCTCCACCAGACTGCAGCAAATAGAGAAGCCCCTCCACCCACACCGGACTCCATGGACTTGCTCATCGAGCTTACACCAGTGAGGCTAGGGGTGCTCCCCCACCATCCTCCCCCACCTGGCTCACCCATCATGACATACATTTTGGGATCTTCCTCCGACCGTTGAGACCCAGCTAGCTGACCGATGCCCGGTGGAGCTACCTGTTAGCTAAAGAGGAGATGGGTTGTGGACTTCCCCCTTGGCCGTCACCTACCCAGCCAGACTTTGGGCTGACTTTTTTTGATCTCTCCGTCGTATTCTCCCCCTACCCTTTTACCCTTCCCCTAACCTTCTACGCTCCATTTATCTCGTCTTCCTATGCTCTTAAAAAAAAATTTTTTTAACCGAGACCTTGCAATTTGGCTGATGCCCGGTGGAGCTACCTGATAGCTAAAGAGGAGATGGGCCGTGGACTTCCCCCTCGGCCGTCACCTACCCAGCCGGACTTGGGGCAGACTTTCCTTCGTCTCGCCGTCGTATCTCCCTCCTACCCCTTCACCCTATCCCCCTACCCTTCTACGCTCCATTTATCTCATCTCCTATGCTCTTTAAATGTTTTACTAGTAACTTATGTAACCTGTTAACTGATATAATTTTGTAACTTTGTGGTACCTCATGTAAAGCGCTCTGATACCTTCGGGTCTAGCCAGCGCTATATAAAACTCAATAAACATAAACCATTACCAACACCAATAATACCGCCACCAATACCACCACCATCACCAATACCACCACCAATACCACCACCACTACCAATACCACTACCACCAATACCACCACCACCAACACCACCAATACCACGACCTCAACCAATACCACCACCACCAATACCACCACCACCAATACCACTACCACCACTACCAATAATACCACCACCACCAATACCACCGCCAATACCACCACCACTAATACCACCACAACCAATACCACCACCAGAACTACCACCACCAATGCCACCACTACCAACACTACCACCAATACTACCACCACTAATACCACCACCACAATACCACCACCACCACCACCACCAATACTACCACCACCCTTACCACCACCACCAGTACGACCACCACCACCAATGCCAACACCAACAATATCCCCACCACCAATACCACCAAAACCACCAATACTACCACCAATACTACCACCACCAATATCACCATCACAACCAACACCACCACCACTAACACCACCAGTACCACGACCTCGAACAATACCACCACCACCAATATCACCACCACCAATACCACCTCCACCACCAATACCACCACCAAAGCCACCACCAATACCAATACCACCACCCCAAATACCACCACTATCAACACGACCGCCACCACCACCAATTCCACCAACACCACCAATAACACCACCACCAATACCACCACCTATACCACCACCAATACCACCAACAAAACCACCAATACCACACCCCCACCAATATCACCACCACCAATACCACCACCAATACCACCTCCACCAATACCACCACCAGAAGTATCACCACCACCACCAATACCACCACCAATGCCACCACCAATACCACCACCCCAAATACCACCACTAGCAACACGACCACCACCAACACAACCAACACCACAAATACCACCACCACCAATACCATCACCACCACCAATACCACTACCACCAATATCATCACCACTACCAAGACCACCACCACTAAGACCACCAATACCACGACCTCGAACAATACCACCACCACCATTACCACCACCAATACCACTACCACCACCACCACCAATACCACCACCACCAATACCACCACCACCAATACCACCAGAACCAATACCACCACCACAAATACCACCACCAATACCACCACCAGTGCCACCACCACCCCCACCAATACCACCACCAATACCACCACCACTACCAATACCACCATTACCATTACCAATACCACCACCACAAATACCACCACCAATACCACCACTACCAATACCACCACCAATACCACCACTAATACCACCACCAATACCAATACCGCTACCAATACCACCAATACCACCACCACCATCACTACCACCATCAACACTAATACCACCACCATCACCAATACCACCACCAACACCACCACCAATACCACCACCAATACCACCATTACCAATACCACCACCACCAATATCACCACCAATACCACCACCACCAATACGACCACTACCAATACCACCACCCATACCAATACCACCACTAATACCACCAATACCACCACTACCAATACCACCACCAATATTACCACCAATACCACTGCTAATACCACCAATACCACCACCAACAATACCACCCCTACCAATACCACCACCAATACCACCACCACCAATACCACCACCACCACCAATACCACCACCACCACCAATACCAATACCACCACCAATACCACCAATACCATCACCACCAATACCACCACACCAATACCACCACCACCACCAATACCACCCCCAATACCACTATCACCACCAATACCACCACTACCACCAATACCACCACCAATACCACCACTAATACCACCACCACCATCAGTACCACCACCACCAATACCACCACCAATACCACCACCACCCCTACCACCACCAACACCACCAATACCACCACCACCAAAAATACCACCACCAACACCACAAATATCACTACCACCAATACCACCACCAATACCACCACCAACACCAATACCACCACCACCATCAATACCACCACCTCCACCACCACCAATACCACCACCACCAACACCAGTTCCACCACCACCAATACCACCACCACAACCAATACCACCATTACCAATACAACCACCACCAATACCACCAACAATTCCACCACCAACAATACCACCACTACCAATACCACCACCAATATCACCAACATCTCCACCACCAATACCACCACCACCAGCACCAATACCACTACCAATACCACCAATACCTCCACCACCAATACCACCACCACCATCAATACCACCATCAACACTAATACCACCACCACCACCAATACCACCACCAATACCACCACCATTACCACCACCACCACCACCACCAATACTACCACCATCACCACCATCACCACCAATACCACCACCACCAATACCACCACCAATACCACCACTAATACCACCACCACCAGTACCACCACCACCAATACCACCAATACCACCACCACCAATACAGCCACCACCAATAGCACCACTAATACCACCTCCACCAATACGAACACCACCAATACCACCACCAATACCAACATCACCAATACCACCATCAATAACACCAATACCACCACCAATACCACCACCATCACCACCATTACCAATACCACCACCAATACCATCATCACCAATACCACCACCAATACCAGCATCACCAATACCACCACCACCACCAATACCACCACCTATACCACTATCACCACCAATCCCACCACCAATACTACCACCACCACCAATACCACCACTAATACCATCACCACCAGTACCACCACCACCAATACCACCACCCATACCACCACCACCACCACCAATACCACCACCACCAATAGCACCACCAATACCACTTCCACCAATGCCAACACCACCAATACCACCACCACCACCAATACCACCACCAATACACCACCACTAATACCACCACCACTACCAATACCAACACCAATACCAATATCATCACCACTAATACCACCACCGCCAATACCAGCACCATCACCACCAGAAATACTACCACCAATACCACCACCACCACAACTACCACCACCAATACCACCATTAATACCACCACCAATACCACCACAACTAATACCACCAACACCTCCACCAATACTATCACCACCATTACCACCACCACCAGTACCACCACCACCACCAATACCAATACCAATACCACCACCCTCAATACCACCACTACCAACACCACCACCACTACCACCACCAACACCACCAATACCACCACCACCACCAACACCACCAATACCACCACCACCAATACCATTACCAACACCAATACTACCGCCACCAATACCACCACCA
This sequence comes from Calotriton arnoldi, assembly GCA_963921515.1. Lineage (NCBI taxonomy): Eukaryota > Metazoa > Chordata > Amphibia > Caudata > Salamandridae > Calotriton > Calotriton arnoldi. Next base: position 217,169 of record CAWUFW010011665.1, on the reverse strand, counting down.
TCACCAATACCACCACCAATACGACCACCACTACCAATACCACTACCACCAATGCCACCACCACCACCAACACCACCAATACCACGACCTCGACCAATACCACCACCACCAATACCACCACCAACAATACCACTACCACCACTACCAATAATATCACCACCACCAATACCACCGCCAATACCACCACCGCTAATACCATCACAACCAATACCACCACCACCAATACCACCACCAATGCCACCACTACCAACACTACCACCAATACTACCACCACTAATACCACCACCACCAATACCACCACCAATACTACCACCACCAATACCACCACCACCAGTATGACCACCACCACCAATGCCAACACCAACAATACCACCACCACAAATATCACCAAAACCACCAACACTACCACCACCAATATCACTACCACTACCAATTCTACCAGCACTAACAACACCAATACCACGACCTCAAACAATACCACCACCACCAATATCACCACCACCAATACCACCTCCACCAAAACCACCAATACCTCCACCAATACTATCACCACCAATATCACCACCACTACCAATACCACCACCACCACCAATACCACCAGAACCAATACCACCACCACAAATACCACCACCACAAATACCACCACCAGTGCCACCACCACCCCCACCAATACCACCACCACTACCAATACCACCATTACCAATACCACCACCACCAATATCACCACCAACAATACCACCACTACCAATACCACCACCAATACCACCACCAATACCACCACCACTAATACCACCAATACCAATACCACTACCAATACCACCACCACCAGTACCACCACCACCAACAATACCACCACCAAAACCAATACCACCACCCTCAATACCACCACTACCAACACCAGCACCACTACCACCACCAACACCACCAATACCACCACCACCACCACCAACACCACCAATACCACCAACACCACCAATACCACCACCACCAATACCATTACCACCAATACCACCACCACCAATACCACCACCACCAATACCACCACCACCAATACCACCACCACCAATGCCACCAGTAATACCACCACCACCAATACCACCAGAACCAATACCACCACCACAAATACCACCACCAATACCATTACCACCAATACCACCACTACCAATACCACCATTACCAATACCACCACCACCAATACCACCACCAACAATACGACCACTACCAATACCACCACCAATACCACCACCAATACCACCACCACTAATACCACCAATACCAATACCACTACCAATACCACCACCACCACCAATACCACCATCAACACTAATACCACCACCATCACCAATACTACCACCACCAACACCCCCACCAATACCACTACCACCACCACCAATAATACCACCATCAACATTAATACCACCAGCACCAATACCACCACCACCAACACCACCTCCAATACCACCACCAATACCACCACCAATACTACCATTACCAATACCACCACCACCAATACCACCACCCATACCAATACCACCACTAATACCACCAATACCACCACTACCAATACCACCACCAATACCAATACCACTGCTAATGTCACCAATACCACCACCAACAATATCACCACTACCAATACCACCACCACCAATACCACCACCAATACGACCACCAATACCACCAATACCATCACCACCAATAACACCATCACCAATACCACCACCACCACCAATACCACCACCAACACCACCATCACCACCAATACCACCACCACCACCACCACCAATACCACCACTAATACCACCACCACCATCAGTACCACCACCACCAATAACACCACCAATACCACCACCACCAATACCACCACCACCAATACCACCACCACCAATACCACCTCCACCAATACCACCACCACCAATACCAATACCACCACCAATACCAACATCACCAATACCAACATCAATACCACCAATACCACCACCACCAATACCACCGCCAATACTAATACTACCACAAATACCACCAATACCACCACCACCACTAATACCACCACCACTACCAATACCACCACCACTACCAATACCATCACCACCAATACCAACACCACCAATACCAATACCAGCACCAACAATACCACCACCACCACCAATACCACCACCAATACCACCACCAATACCACCACCAACACCACCACCACCAGCAATACTACCACCAATACCAATACCAGCACCAACAATACCACCACCACCACCAATACCACCACCAACTCCACCACCACCAGCAATACTACCACCAATACCACCACCACCACAAATACCACCACCAAAACCACCACTAATTCCACCACCACCACCAATACCACCACCACCAATACCACCACCAAAACCCCCAATACCACACCCCCACCAATATCAATACCACCAATACCACCACCACCACCACCAATACCACCAGCACCACCACTAATACCACCTTCACCAATACCACCACCACCAGTACCACCATCAATACCACCACCAATGCCACCACCAATACCAATACCACCACTTGAAGCAGGGTCCCGTTTTACTATATAGAACACAGTAGGCCCAGCTTTCCACTCCTGACACATGAGCCCCTCATGCAGGCCCCACCTGCCAGTGGACAAGGGCCTGTTAAGTTGCCCAGACTATCTCACTGATTCCTTTAGCTTCAAAGGCCCAGTGCCTCGTAAACAGCATTTCACATATTTCTTCTGCGACGCACATGAAGCTGCAGCTTCTGTCTTTCTTAGGCAACAATAGCCCAAAACCCCCTCTCCTTGGATGTTCTCAGCCTGCGCTTACCCACAAGACCACGAGAACATGGAACTTACTAACGTAAGAGGAAAACGCTGGGACAAGAGCTACTTGCAAATCTTGCACTTTCTCAATTTCTTATATTTATTCTCGCTAGCTAGCCTTATCGAAACTTACGACAGCATCATGGCGTGCCAATATCACCTCTAACCTTATGGTCCGTTCTGCTTTTTATAAGAATTCTGAGAAATGATGCTAAACGATTCCGTTAAAGATGTCCAAATAATGGTAGGATTGACGTACGCAAAATGTCAAAAAATGAACTTGCGGTCTAACTGTTCCGTATTAAACAACTATAAAACGCCTGCCCACAGTCCAATCGTTAGATTACCCTACATTGTGTTCGTGAGTCACATGTGGGTTTTCTCCGATCGATCGTTAAGTACACATTATAAGAATTCTTGTCTTAATTATTGTATATTTGAAAATGTATTTCTAGGTAGCTTCTTTCTTGCCATATGTTTAACTTGTCAGATAAGGCACTTTTTCTCCATGTGTAATGTAAATGTATGATTTTCTCACTGCATTTATCAAAAGATATATTGTTCTCATAATGCTTTAAAGTATTCATCCTCTCCATATATAAATGGTGTTCATTGTTTCTTTACATGCAATGGTATGCACAAAGGCTTCTCTCTATATGATGTGATTTTTGCTCCATGCCTTGTCATATTTTACAGAATACTATTCTTATTCATTATTGCATTGAAGTATTCCATGCTATACTCCTGTCATATTTTTAGCATGCATTGGGCTCCATTTTGTCTTTGCTAAGACACAGCATCTCATAATTGAATTTTAAAGTGTTTTCTTTACACTTCATGTTTGAAGTGGTTTCATTGTAATAAAGTGCAAACTAACCTGATTCAATTTCTATCGTTTACAAGTGTGTTTTCTCATATTATGTAGAGGCACCCCCTCAAATTAAGCTGCCCTGTTCCAGTGCCCCTAGACCATAATATTTCACCCCCAACATCTGGCGACCACCGAACAGATGTACTTCGGTTCCAGCTGCATCCTGTGACAACGGGCGGACTGCTTGCCTTCCGAGCCTGTTTCCTGACTGAGCAGACACAGCCATCCCTCGGGTAAGCCTAAGTTAAGAGTATATTTTTCTCTTGCACTTTTGGTCTTCCCTCGGGGTGCTTGCCTGTCTTAGTGGATTCTGTCTCTCTGGGTGTCCCTCTGTCCGCTGATCACAGTTCTTTGCCTTTCGCTGGTATCTTGCTACATAAATGAATTCCTCTTCTTTTACCACGTGTAATCAGCCGTTGAGTCAGGTGCTGATGCACCCTTTTTACTACAGTGTAAATAGTGTGGTTTTCAATGTATAGACATGTTTCATATTACGGAGATATACTAAAAGGCCCCTGTGGCTCTATGTGAAAGGCCCGTGTGGCTCTATGTGGTTGGCCCCTGTGGCTCTATGTGAAAGGCCCGTGTGGCTCTATGTGGTTGGCCCCTGTGGCTCTATGTGAAAGGCCCCTGTGGCTCTATGTGGTTGGCCCCTGTGGCTCTATGTGCAAGGCCCCTGTGGCTCTATGTGAAAGGCCTGTGTGGCTCTGTGTGGCACGCCTGTGTGGCGATGGGACGCCTTCCTATCTGCAGTAAAAGGAAGTGTTGGTTTCCTGTTTTCTTTGTGTTAAAGTGAAACGTGAAGACGTTTATTTTTCTTTTCCTTTTTTAGCAAGGTTATTTTAAATACATCGTCCTTCTGTGTGCATTCAGGCACACAGGGGACAATGCGCGAATCTTTCTGTGGTTTTATATAAGTACACGTGTAGATAATGTGCTTCACATTTTGTATAATTGAAGTGTAATTATTCTGTGGTTTTGTTCTACATTGTATGGATATATATATATTTTGAATTTTTTTGCATGCATTGTGGTTACCTTTTTAAACAAAGTATCTGTGCCTGGAGCACTGATTTTTATGTATCTAGTGAGATCAACAATAACTAGAATTGTAAATATCTTTAATATGAATGTTGTTGGGTTCTTGTGAACAGTAGTATTATACAGCTACTCCTTGCCCTTCCCTGGTTCTGTCTGACCTATGTGGCACAGTACCACATTTAATTAGCACAAGTCTCTTTCAGATAGCAGACCACGTAATGAACAACAACCCACCTCAAAGTGTTGAGATAGTTCTGCATACTTTGAGTGGCCGACCCGTGTCTGTTTATAACAGCATCACAGATACATTGTCCCCTATAAGCCAAAATCACGGTGACCTCATTTCAATTGTGTGGAATATATTGGGAATACATCTCAAACCACAGTAGAAGTAAGGCTATCCACACTTGATTTAATACAACTGCCCATTGTCTGTAGGGCTCACGCCAAACCCCAATTGAATCTACAAACTCCAGATACCACACGTCCAGACCTGGGTTGCCCCCATTGCTCACAAACTTCTTCTACTACTGAGGACACGCGCTATACACCATTCCTCCCATCATCTTCCCCAGTGGTAATTAGCAATTGGGAGTCCTCCACAGAATCTGCTTACTCAGTAGAGCAGTCTGAGGACGCCCAGAGTCCCGATATAGTCCGCTCAGACACACCCACATACTCCGCATCTCACTCTGCCAGTGTAGCAGACCAAGAAGACTCTCGAGAAACACACTCACCACTATTTCGTGCTCTCTTACGAAGTCCGCCAAGAGATCCAGAGTCCAACTCTGCCCCATTCTAGGTAATGAGCAGTGCAACACAGAACTCAAGCACAACCCCAGCAGGACCTGTAATACCACAGATCAGTGTATATTTGATTAACGGACATATTATAGGGATATCCAGGGGTCACCCTGCCTCCTTCATCCCAGTTACCCCTTTAACGAGTGCTGTCCTTTTGACAGTATTTGACGTTGTGGGCATCGACGCCACCCACGGACGACAACTCAGGCTCACAGTAATTCCCAACTACATTACTCAGTTACATCCCACAACAACTCTTTAAAAACATTTGCACCCCTATTGTTCTCCTGCAATTGGTGGTTTCACACCAGCAGACACATGAACAGAATTGTGAGCTGTACAGTGTACAAAACACTGGATAAAATACATGTACATATTATCCTAGTACTTCCAGGCTTGGAGATACCCACGCTATTATCCAGTTCATGGCCAAGAAACCCACTCCAAAGTAAGATTGCTGCCGCCTGTTTGAGCAGCCAGCTTCAGTTCCCTGATTTCTCTCCTGAAGGGGTATATTTAGGACCGCAGGAGCAGGAATTAAAAGAGGATATATACCTTACCGTCCTTCAGGCAGTAGGAGAAGAACTTGTGAGAGACCTTGATCCAAGCATTTGAAGGGAATAAGCCTAACTAGGGTGCGTGCACCCACAGCAATACGCCTGCTTTCATTGAAGTCTATTATACATTTATACGTTAAATATAGCACTATGGCCACCCCACTACAATACGTATTGCAAATTTTTACAGACCAAGAGCAGCACATCATTAAACACTGTAAAGAGCTCCACAAGCACACGAAAAATTTGACTCACCCTTGGCCCCTTGAAGGTACGTTTGACTGCGCAGCCCTAGAACACGCCACGACATTCCTGGAAGCAAAGTATTCCGGGCCCAAACTCAAAAAACGTAAAAATACCCTAGCATTATTTCGCATTTTCAAAGAAACAGCTGAGCCAATATCAATGCCCACCGCCCCCCCCAACGGCGTATCATATAGGCGGGATGTACCCTGCCCTTCCCGTAGATTCAGACACAGGGCTAGCATCAAATAACAAAAATTCCGTGGGGATGTATACTGAAACTATTATCGATACAGACTTACAGCCCAGATCCAATTACAAAACAGCTGTAGGCCACTCTGGCATATGCCCAGCAGACACCCTTACTCCACAAAGTGATCAGCCAACGGATCGCACTCAAAGCCCACCATCCCTCACTGCCCAGAACTCAACTATAGAGGCCGCAATAGCAGGATTGCCGGGTCAGATAGATGCACAATTCACTCTGAAACTCACACCAGCGCACAACAGTGTAGCACAACAATTAGAAGAGGACGAAGACTGCAATAGACTATCCAATGCTTCGCATTCCACCGCGCACACCTCACGCCCTGGTTCTCAAACATCCCACAGTGGCGAGCAACAACTACTCCTTCCCATCCTACCTAATGACCAACCACCAGTCCTTCATAAGTAATATAGGGCTGGTAGGCAAGAGTCACCTGAAATAAGTACCCAGTCACAGATAAATGAATGGATAAATGACCACACACAGCAGCCCTCTTTGCTTAGCTCACACCCCATTCTTAAGCCACCTATCCCCACTGATCACAGCATCTTGTCCCTCACTAAACACCAGCACCCCCCAAGCCCACAATGTCAACTAAATAAGAAATTGCTTTCAGCTGCTTTTTCCCAATGTGAGGATAGGCCCCTACTGATGGATCACCCAATTCCTAACATGCATCGTAGGGATAGTGAACAAGACCAACCTGAGGTATTTTCTCAGGAGCACTTCAATAAATGGAGAAGTGAGCGACATATAAATACAAGCCCCAATGGCATCACATTTAATGACCCAAGCACCAATATGATACCTGAAAGCCAGTCGCCTAGCCCCACTGGTGATGCTGCAAGTATGAGGTGCATGTCAATGAAAGTAGAACAAGCATGCCAACAACTTACGAACCTTACGCATTTATTACATGATGTGGCCATCACAGCTCCCCTGTCTCAGGATGGTGCAGGGCCAGACACACAGTTACAGCATACACTGCACCCAGACGCTCCTGAAATAACACAGGGCGCGACAGGGCCACACAGGACTGAAGAGCGCACTTCAAACATGTCCCGGACACAAGTACCTACTACTAGTCTGAACACGAACCCCTTTCTCTCGCCCCTACCATCAAAGCCCACCCTCGATTTGATGATCGACACAGAACAAGCACTGTCCCATGACATGGAGGGAGCAAAGAGTAAGAGGAGGAAAAAGACAGAAATAGAGCAATTGCAAGTTTTAGGGATGCATGGTAGGCCGGATGACATACCGTATGATGTCACTGGCACAGCGTCATTGCGCTCTGGCAGACAGAGAAGTAAACGCAATTGGATGCTGCTCGGCAAACCAATGCCATCACCCCATACCGAATTAACACCTAATGACATAGTAACGCTTAGAGAGGAGTCTGACTTTTATGTCACACCCCTCTCTGATAATTTGGCAGACTGCACTGATGAAGAGACGTTCCCATGGCTGAGAGGAGGGTCCTTCCACGCACAACATTTGGCCACAGCACAAGGCTGCATCTTATATAGAGAGGGAGACGAAGAATGGGACTATGCCTATATGGCAGCAAGCCGAAAGATATGGCAGAAGCATGCCCGTGAATATGACCCTACACTGCATACACCACTAATAGCACCAACAACTAGGGTAACACGCCAGATGCCCCTATTGTTCAAAAGCGCGAATGCCCCGCATGTCTATGTTTCATGGTCTCAAATGGACAAAGACAATTTGAAGAAACAGCTCCCCCCACTGACAGAGGGCGCTGGCAAATGGTTTGCGGCCCTGGAAAAGAACACTGCAGGTGTCAACTTAGGGATAGGGGATATGAAAAGTCTGCTCATCTCCATCATGGGGGAAGAAGCAGAAGACATATTCAAAAGCGTCAGTGCTAACAAAATCACAATCACTGAAATGCAGTATGATGGGGAGACATTTAACAAAATAAGAGCACACGTCTGGGCCCAACTGCGTAGAAAACTTCCGGATGTCCCGGACATTGGGTCTCTCATGTCACAGACAATGCAAGCAAATGAGGATTCAGCTGACTATATTTCAAGAATGAAGGAAAAGTGGCATCAGGAGTTAGGAGATAAATGGAACGCAGCAGGAGGGAACAGTAGGCTTTTCTACCACATGGTAAAGAAAGGACTACCTACTGACATTCAGGACAAGTTAGATGGAATTGTGGCAATGGAAGCCAAACCATGGCCTGAGATACAGGATCACATTATCCACTTCTGCAAAAAGAAACAGGAAAAGGACAAGAATAGACAATTAGCTATTGAAAATGCAGCCGCAAAGTTAGTACAGCAGAAGCTTAATAAGAAAAAAGATCCTCCAGACAGTCATGCTCGCCTCACCGGTCAACCAAATGACTGCCGTTACTAATTTTCCACTAAATGCCCTAAATGCATTAGCAGGTAACACACCGATAGCTGCACCACCCATACAGGCTCAGCCCCCACATGACTATGCACAACAACAGTCATATGGCAATACACAGCAGCAACCATATTATGGTAACCAACAGTTGAGGCCTCGAAATACAGGCATGCAAGGCAGAGGCAGAGGTAGAGGGATGGGACAACAAAAGAACACACAACTTCCAGAACAACGGGTATGCTACTATTATAAGCAACCAAGACACTCCGCAAGAGAATGCCAGACAAAAATGTGGCATGAAAATGGGATGGCAGTCTATGGACCCCAGCAAATGCAGCCTACCCCATACCAACAGCAGCAAATGCAGCCACAACAAGTTCAGCCTCAATTAACGCATTACTATCTCCCACCAATACAGCAGCAGCCTATGCAGCAACAAATACAGCTACAGGCCCCTGCAATTACACAGTTGCAGGTGCCCGCGACACAAGCACAGCCACAAGTGCAACAGCCACAAACAGCTGTGTACCAAATGATGCCACAAGCACAAGCATTCATGCCTCAGGGAGGCACAGTGCTATCACCTACCAATCCATTCACGCAGGGCACCATCCAGCAATACCAAGCTGGAGGGTATTCCGGTTAGGACAGCCCACAGACAACTCTTGTGTGCCCAGTTTTGTCGTGTATAACTGATGTCAGGGAGGACCCCATTGTGTTTGTCACGATAAACAACAAAACCTACAGCTTTCTCATTGACACTGGTGGTACTTACTCCTGTATCACAGGTGGAGCACTGCCCATTTCAAATCAGATAGCAGACACACAGAGATTCTCTGGGGCAATAGCAAGGGTCCCCTTCACGAAGCCAGTACCAATAGAAGTAGGAGGTAAATGTGTGGAGCAGCGTCTGCTCTACTCACCACGGTCCCCAGTGAACCTCTTAGGCCGTGACCTCATGGCTAAATTTAATATGACCATCCATTTTGATGAGAACGGCACAATGGTCTGCTCCATTCCCAGTACACCTTTGGCAAGGATGATGGCACCCACTGTGGACTCCTCCTTGAAAGATCAAATAAGAGCCCGCCCAGTGGATGAACAAGCATTCTCCACTGCGGTACACATCATTGTTGCTACCACACCAGAACTGCACGGCCGCACTGTCCAGCTCCCAAAAGAGTTTCTCTTTCGCCCACAGTCCCAGAATTCCCAAGTACCAGGCAGAAACATGATCTTAGACATACATGCTCTTGAAATCACATCTACATATGGGGCTTTCGAAGCCATTGACGACTACGCCAACACCTGGGCCTGCGTCATTTTCATTGAGCCTGGACAATTGGTGAGAAACATTTCAGATAACCAACTCTTTGGCTCTCCTGAAGAGTATTCAAAAACAGAAATTGTCTACTTAAATGAAGTTCCTCTCTCAGTAGCAATGGAGATAAGGACGCCAACATCACCCACACAAGTAGACACCATACGTGACACAGACCTAGCTCAGGTACCCAACAATCTGTGGACAAAAGGTCCAAATGATGTAGGCCTCATTCGATCAGCTGCACCATTCAGAATAACACTCAAACAGGGCGCCATACTACCAAGAGTGCGCCAGTACCCCTTGTCCAGGGAAGCAGAGGAGGGAATTGCCCCTACCATACAGGCATTGCTGGATCAGGGAGTGATATACCCCTGCAGATCTCCTTGTAACACGTGCCTGTTTCCTGTGCGGAAATCCAAGTCGAACCAATGGCGTCTAGTTCATGATTTACGTCCACTTAACAACATTGTCGTACCAGAATTACCGATCGTTCCCGACCCCTCAGTGATCCTTACCAATATTCCTCAAGACGCACAGTATTTTTCCGTCATTGACCTGAAAAATGCCTTTTTTAGTGTCCCACTTCACCCAGACAGTCAATATCTGACTTCCTTCCAATTCCGCAATACTCAAATGCAATATACGCGACTGTGAATCCCCCAGTGTCTTTAACAGGGTCGTCAAGGCCGACCTATCAAATTTCCAATGTGACAGTACCCTGCTGCAATATGTCGACGACATACTGCTCTGCAGTCCAACTGAGCAACAGTGCCGACAGGATACAATTGCTCTGCTCACAACACTAGTATAGAGAGGATATAAGGTAGACAAACAGAAGCTTCAATACTGTCAGAAAGAAGTACACTACCTTGGACAGTTGCTCTCAGCGTCAGGAAGAAGAGTCACCCAAGACAGAATACAAGCTATACAGGGTACACCCGAGCCACAGACAGTCAGAGACATGCAGAAATTCCTAGGCTTAGTGAATTATGTCCGACAGTGGGTCTTTGACTTTTCCACCATCACTGCCCCACTGCTAAAAGCTGTTAAAATGGCCAAAGACAGACATAACAAAATAGATTGGACACCTGAAATGACCACAGCCTTCACGCAGTTGAAAGATGAAATTACAAATGCACCAGTGTTAGGATCCCCTGACTACACAAAATAATTCTACCTTTTCACCCACTGTGATGGTCAAGCTATGACAGCAGTCCTTACTCAGAAATACCCCATGGGCCACAAGCCCATTGCCTACTTCAGCGGCATGTTAGACTCAGTAATGAAAGGACATTATCCATGTGAGCAGGCATTGGCTGCCGCTGCATTCGCCGTTGAAAAAAACACCCCCATAGTCATGGGTTCCCCGCTAACACTGTACACTGAACATGCTGTTTTTGCAATAATACAAAAAGCCAAAACAACTTTAACTACACAACGAGTATCAGGTTACGAAGTCATCCTGTCATTGCCATCTCTGAAAGTTGTTAAGTGTCACACAGTAAATCCCGCCACGTTCTTCGCCCACCCCATTGCAAGCACAGATGATGACCCCCATGACTGTGCCACATACTGTCCAGATGAGTCAGGGACAGCAAAGGAGGACCCATTGCCAGACAGTACAGTATACTTTGTCGATGGTTCCTCCACCATCGACCAAGAGAAAGGAATAAGGTATACAGGAGCTGCTGTAGTTCGAGCACAACAAAATGACTCCTCTGATTCCCTAGACATTGTACAGCAAATAACTCTACCTTCACACTACTCAGCACAAGCGGCAGAACTTGTGGCGTTAATAGCTGCCTTGAAAGAGGGCGCAGACTCACGCATCACTGTATATTCAGATTCTGCCTATGTCACAACAACCACACATTCCAGTATCTTGCGATGGAAAAGGCGTGGCTTCCTCAAATCATATGGCACACCTGTAATGCACAGACAATTACTAGAAGAACTGATAGACGCATTAACACTGCCAACTGAGGTAGCTGTTGTAAAATGTGCTGCACACATGAATGGCCAAGACTTTGTCTCTAGAGGTAACGCTCTGGCAGACTGGGCAGCTAAAGCCGCAGCTAGGATCCCCACACCCGCACCACCACCACCACCTGATGTACCCCCCGAAGGATAGCATGCTCCCATCTTCCTTGCACACATGTATCGCCAGTGACACAACAGGACAAAGATGATGCAAATGCAGACACTACTAAATTTATGCCTCCATATGTGATTGACAGTACAGAGCAATATGATCACATTGCACAGTTACATCTCAGAGAGATACAGGAAAGTGCCCCATCACAAGAAAAAGAGCTGTGGAAGAAGAGGGGAGTACAACAGGATGCCTCAGATTTCATTTATAAACAAGTAATGACAGGGAAACCAGTCATGCCACAGGCCCTGTTACAAGTAGCGCTAGACCAGTTACACCTTCCCACACATGTCTCCCGAGATAATATGACCACCATTTTACAAACTGACTGGTTCATTCCCAATGCCCATGAACTAGTACAGCTTTTCATTAATGAATGTCTCATTTGTCAGCAATACTCACCACATCCCTCCATGAAAACAGTTGCATCTACAATACCAAAACCAGATGGCCCTTTTAAAGAATTACACATTGATTATGTTGACATGATTGATCGATGCCAAAACTATCAATATCTCATTGTGGTAGTATGCCCCTTCTCACGATGGATAGAAGCTGGACCATGTGTCCACTGCGATGCCAAAGCAGCAGCTAATTTCCTGCTCCGTGAGGTTATTTTGCGCTGGGGTTTGCCCGCCGTGATTCGCTCTGACAATGGCAGCCATTTTTCAAATGCAATCTTTGCCCTTCTCACAACCATGTTAGGGATCAAACATAAATTAACCTCAGCATATCACCCCCAAAGCAATGGCATTTGTGAACGTCTTAACGGCCTGCTCAAAGGTAAAATAAGCAAGATAAGTGCAACAATTGGAAAGAAATGACTCTATTGTTTACCAATTGCCTTATTTGCACTCAGAAATTCTCCCAGCTCCGATCACAAGCTCACACCCCACCAGCTTGTTACTGGTCGCTCAATAAATGTGACAGTTCCCTCAAGAAGACCCAAAATTGACTCTGAAACTTCTTCTGAGATTGCTAAAGCTGAATTATATGAATTTTTGTGTGCACTAACACGTGCTGTGCAGTTCCTCTCCACCCAGGTATCAAACAGAAAGAACAAGGGCCCCACCTCTCCTGAACTCCCGCCTATCCGTCCTGGCATGCACATTTTTGTCAGGAAAGCTGTAAGTGGAAGGATCCCAAGTATGAAGGACCTTACCATGTAATAGACTCTTCACCCACAGCTGTCCGTATCGCTGAGAGGAAGGCATGGATACACAGGACCGATGTGCGGCTCAACCCTGCGCCATCCACCAACGACATCCCACCGTCGCAACCCCTGTGCGATTCCCTCGCCACCTTCTTCCACCGCAAGATCGCCGACATCCACGACAGCTTCAACACCCAGACAGCCCCAACTAAGATCGATGCACCAGACCCGCCGCACACCATCGACCCCGACCCCCTGCCAGCCTGGGCCAACGTGAACATCGAGGACACCATCAAGACCATGAGCACAATACACTCCGGCTCCCCGTCAGACCCTTTCCCGCACCACATCTTCAACAAAGCCAGCAGCTCCATCGCACCCCACCTGTGCAACGTCATCAATCTCTCCTAAGAGACTGCGACCTTCCCAGAGAGCTGGAAACACGCAGAGATCAACGCCCTACTCAAAAAACCCAAGGCGGACCCGAGAGACCTCAAGAACTTCCGGCCCATCTCCCTGCTTCCGTTCCCAGCCAAGGTCATCGAGAAGATCGTCAACAAACAGCTAACCCGATACCTCGAAGAAAACAGCATCCTGGACCCATCCCAATCGGGGTTCCGCAGCAACCACAGCACTGAGACTGCCCTCATCGCCGCCACCGACGACATCAGGATCCTGCTGGACAACGGTGAGACCGCAGCCCTCATCCTGCTGGACCTCTTCGCCGCCTTCGACACTGTCTGCCACCGCACTCTACGCACACGCCTCCACGACGCAGGGATCCGAGACAAGGCCCTGGAATGGGCCACCTCCTTCCTCGCCGGCAGAACCCAGAGAGTCCGCCTCCCACCATTCCAATCCGAAGCCTCCGAGATCATCTGCGGCGTACCCCAGGGATCGTCCCTCAGCCCAACACTGTTCAACATCTACATGGCCCCGCTCGCACGCATCGCCAGACAGCACGACCTCAACATAATCTCCTACGCCGACGACACTCAACTGATCCTCTCCCTCACCAAGGACCCCCTCGCCGCCAAATCCAACCTCCATGAAGGAATGAAGGCCGTCGCCGATTGGATGAAGATCAGCTGACTAAAACTGAACATGGAGAAGACAGAGGTCCTCATCCTCGGCTCCAACCCCTCAGCCTGGGACGACTCCTGGTGGCCAACGATGCTGAGAGCAGCCCCGACACCCACCGACCACGCACGCAACCTGGGAGTCATCCTCGACTCAACGCTCTCCATGGCCAAGCAAGTCAACGCAGTCTCATCCTCCTGCTTCAACACCCTCCGCATGCTTCGCAAGATCTACAGGTGGATCCCGACAGACACAAGAAGAACAGTCACCCAGGCCCTCGTCAGTAGCAGACTTGACTATGGGAACGCCCTCTACGCGGGAGCCCCAGCCAAGCTCATCAAGCGACTGCAACGCATACAAAACGCCTCCGCACGCCTGATCCTCGATGTACCACGCCACAGCCACATCACCCCCCACCTGAGGAACCTGCACTGGCTCCCCGTCGACAGGAGAATCTCCTTCAAACTCCTCATCTACGCACACAAGACTGGCCCAGCCTACCTCAACAGACGACTCCTCTTCTACGTCCCCAACCGCCAACTCCGCTCCGCCGACCTCTCCCTCGCCACCGTCCCTCGCATTCGAAGAACTACCACCGGCGGCAGATCCTTCTCCCACCTCGCCACCAAGACCTGGAACACCCTTCCACTAAGCCTACGACAGACCCAAGACCTGCTGACCTTCAGGAGGCTACTCAAGACCTGGTTGTTTGACCAGTAGCAGCACCCCCCCCCCTTTTGTCCCTAGCGCCTTGAGACCCTCGCGGGTAAGTAGTGCGCTTTACAAATTCTGTGATTGATTGATTGATTGATTGATCCCAGAACTGATCGATGGCCAACCCCAGGAGGGCACCATGTTTCCATTGACTATCACAGAGGAAGAAGACGGTGATCGCATGGTCGTTTATGGCTTCAGCCGCAACAGAAGAACACGCTGCACAGAAATAAGTAATGCTAAGTTATGTACATGCATATTAGTATTGGTTTTTTGTGTGGGAGGAATAGTGGCACTTATCAACTGGTTTTCAATTAGGTCCTATCAATGTGACAAGAACCCCTTTGTTATTAAAAAGATGCTTGTGCAAATACCACTGTCCTCCCCAGGCTGCCTTCTCCCTTGCCTGATAACATACCCTGTGCCACATATTCTCAGACAAGCACCCCCGTCAGCAAAAGGGGTTTTACTTCTCCTCTCAGTACTGCCAGTATCAACAAGTCCCTCATCTCTCCACCACCTTCACCCATTGACAACAATACAGGATGGGACGGTACCATTGATCTCACAATACAGCCACCACCAGCATTCCGCCAACGCCCTTCCCCCACACACAGAGTCCGTCGATTTGCTATTGCTCCCCGCAGAACTCACTCCCTTCAATGGTTCCCTCACAAACCCCACGCACGCATGACATCTCAACATCTTCCTAAAATACAGAAGGGTCTAGTACACACACCAGGTCCAGAACAGTCGATAAGGGATCACTGGGTCCACTCTTCCCTATTGGATAACTCATGGTACAAAGATATGACCACAGTGGGGAAAGCAGTGACGAATGAGTCCTGTTATGTGTGCTCTTACATCCCCCATGCAGTGGGCGCTGATAGACTGATTTTCCCTAGAGAAGTCCCCTCACACACTGCCAGATGCCTCCTGCATCTGTTTCTTTGCCACATACAAGGGCTGATTCAAGTCATTAAGGTTGAGATCTCCACTGCATTTGTGAATACTACAGAATGGGACTATAAATACGTCAGATACCACGTTACTTCTGATAGATCTGACACAAGGGTCATACAAGGGATGATTAGGAGAGGAGTACCTAACATGAACAGTAGGGCACCAATGATAATACGAAGGGGATATATCGTGGTATCAACGCCTTTAGCAGCATGTGCCTTAAGCATATCCCACCCTCACACCCCCCAAGCTTGCCCATGTCAGAACAGGACTGTGCTGCACCTATGGGCACGTACATATTATAACAATAAATGGCATGATCCCGACTTTGTAGTATGCAAAGCAGCATCCTTGGGCCCCCCCTTCATAGATTCAGACTATGAAGACGGGATTGACTGGGAAGTTGAGGATGAATGTGAAGAAATACGGGCTCAGGAAGGCAGGAGATACACCTGGGGAGGGGAGAAAACGTCCATACCTAAAAGGGCATTTAAACTGAAAAATTCTCTTCTTTGTTTCCTAGGGAATGTCACTCTACCTGTCGGACGCAACACGGAATGCAACAACACCGTTTTTAATTATGATATGCAGTTTGGAACATCCAGCTTAATGGACTACTACTTCTGGGCCTGCGGAGAACTCCCCTACCTCCAACTGCCTCTTCAATGGAATGGCCTTTGCACCCTGGTAACCCTACATGAAGTACACCTGGTTGTTCCGGCAACCAATATCTCTCAAATTCTTTCTCATCCTATGACTGGCGACGTCACCTTCCTCCATCGTCACCGGCGAGCAGCCGAATATTTTGCCAATGATGCCTTTGATGAAATTCCTCAGGAATTCCGCCTCTTTAACGATGCCCAGGTCTTCTTTGGAGGCCTGGTCCCACTGTTTCAAACAAAAGCAAATGCACGATGGATCGAGGTCACCCGCTATGAAGTCATGAAAGCTATTAACAGCACAAGGGACGGACTGAATGCTATCAAGGAAGAACTACGCCCCTTGAGACTTATGGTTCTAGAGCACCGCTATGTTCTAGACATGCTGACAGCAATCGATGGTGGAGTATGCCACAGGATCGGCAAAAGTTGCTGCACGTTCATGCCAGCAAACGATGCGGAGAATGGGTCTATCGCTAAGGCCATTGAGGAGTTGACAAACTTAGGAATACAGATGGCTGAAGAGGGGGGCGCTCCGGCAGACATTGCCCCAGACTGGTTCGATCTTGGCTGGATGCCCTCATGTCTGACAGCCATCCTAAAGTTAATTTTGCCAATAATAGGAGTGTTATTGTTGCTATGTTGCGTTAACCAGATAGTGTCTCACTGTGTAAAAAGATTTAGCACTAAAATGGCAGGAATAAACTATGCGAAAACAGGGACTTCCAGGAAATATGCAAATACAGGGATTTACAGTGAGGCTATACATGAGGACCGTGAACCAGGGGATGGGGACGGGAAACACGACCAGAAATTATCAAAGTCACCACCCCAAGTTCACCCCTATTGCAGGCCCCAGCAGACACAGGTCACCCAGTTCCCACTGCTCCCCCGCTTCCCCCAGGTAGAAACTTAGTAGGGAAATGTAGGAGAGTAGGATCTGCTTCTTATAGTTACCCCCACTTTTTGCTGATGTTTCACTGTTTTCGACTTAGTCTGACTG
Organism: Calotriton arnoldi; assembly: GCA_963921515.1. Lineage (NCBI taxonomy): Eukaryota > Metazoa > Chordata > Amphibia > Caudata > Salamandridae > Calotriton > Calotriton arnoldi. The sequence goes on along the minus strand of CAWUFW010011665.1, from coordinate 199,134 downwards.
GGATCCTGCTATTCAGGACCCCAGTCTATCTGCTTTCTCCTCTAAATTGATTGCATGTACTTTAGGTACACTCCAGATTGGATTCTGGGGTACCCTTATAAGTCCCTAGTATATGGTATACTATGTACCCAGGGCATAGGTACCCCAGAGGCCTCCCAAGGGCTGCAGCATGTATTATGCCACCCCTGAGAGGGGATTCAAACTGACAAAACAGGTCTGCTGCTGCAGCCTGTGTAAGGTGGTGCATGCACCCCTTACTTAGATATAGGTTCACTATATCTATCCTAATCACTGCACATATAAGCCTATCAGTCACCCCTATGGCAGGCCTTATCAATCCTGAAGGCAGGGTGCTAGGTTTTATGTGAGAGGGTGCCCATGCATGAGCACAGCCCCTCTGCAGCCTTCGGAACCACTATTCCGGGGTTGTCTGTGATGCAGCCAACCATATACTCTTAAGTGCATTATAATCTCACGGTAAATGCTAACTTTAAAATGGCTGCAACTAGTAACTGGTGTGGGAGGTATGATTCCTCCCTCCTAGAGGGAGAAATATGACAGCAACGGTACACCCGGTACCAGCTTCACAGAGCCCTGGCATCACAAAATGGATGCTGCCAGCCACAGACACGAGTCTGCCCTCCTGCTGCTGGACGAAACTCCGGCAGGGGAAGGCTTGACAATAGGTTTCCTGTCACAGGGAGGTGTGACCACCTCCCAGACAGGCGTTAGTGTATTGGGGCTGGGTGGGTGCACTCTCAGAGTGCTTTGATGTCTGCACTGGGGGCACATTTGGTGTCCCTGTGCATAGTCCAGCTCAAACCGGTTGCAGGGGCTTTCAACCCCTGCTCTGGCTTTAAACTGGACAAAGGACATGGGTGTAGCCACCCCTCTGTCCTGATCCTCCCTTAGGTGAGTCCCCAGAGTTTGTCCCACCCCTTTCTTGGGTATAAAGTAGGAACCCTGACTACAGGACTTTAGATATTACCTGGACTAAACTCTGCTACAAAAACCAAGTAACCTTCAATGATCTACGCTTTGCTGGACGACTGAAGAATCTCCCTTGGAGTAAAGGAGTTACTCCCCTGCAATGCAGGCACCTCAACGCATCTGACCAGTTTGCATCTACGCAGCTCCCAACGGACTCTGAAGATTTTGCAACACAGGGATGGGTGCCCAAGCTTCCCCAAGGCCGACTAGTGCTCTCAGCAAACCTGAGACCCGCAGCCCTTGTGGGGACCATGAAACCTGAACCCCTGGACACTGTGCACATTTGCAGCAGCATATGCTTTTATGCAGTCCCTGAGGCTGTGCTTTGGGATACTTGTAGTCCAAGCCCCGAGCAGTGTTTCCACCAAAGATTACTGGCCTACACTCCATGAGTGTTCCGTGGGCTGGTATTGTGTGATTTCCCTCGAGGTCCCTTTGCGATCCCTGGTCCGTTGACCTGTGGGTCCCTGAGAAGGCAACTTTAACTTTCAGTGGGCTTCCCTGGTTGCTCCAGACGTGCCCTGACTCTCCATTGCTTGGGGAGTCCCCAGAACCTTGCTGGTCCTCACAGAAGCATCATTACTCTAACCACGTGGGTTGCAGTTGTCAAGGCTTGTTGGTCTCCAATCCGGAAACTGACCCCACAGCTCTCGACATCCTTTGTGGGACAGCTCGCCTGTGGATCCTGGTCATCGTCGATGTCTCCTGGTCCCCGTGGCTGCAGAGTGAAGCTTCACCTCCTCGCACCTGAAGCACCCGACATCGGTGGGCATTTGATTTCTCCGCTCCTGGTCATGTGAAGTGACCCAGACTTTGTCCCCTCTGCTTTCAGGTTCTTCTCATCTCCGATCCAGGCTTGGGTCACACCGGACACTTTTCTTCTCCAAGGCAGCAGCACTTCTGCGCATCACGCCATTGAAAATGATGAGGGTTTCCGACACCACTTGACCCCTATGCACCCGGCTCCTCTGGGATAGGTAATTCGGGTACCTCGGTACTCACAAGGGTGCTGGCCTTAGAACCTTCTAAGTTTAACTGGGTTTGCTTGAAGTCCTCTCCGAAGTGTCCTTAAACTCTAAATTTCCAAACGCGACTTTCCCATAGAGTGCTCGCGTCTGTGTTCCCACACAGCCCCTGTCCTCCGTGGGTCCCCTGTGTCACTACCTTTGGTGGTTCCTTGGGGTCCCAGAGATTCTACGTGCTCTAGGCACCGTGTCTAGTCAAGTCGTGGTTGTTATACCACTTTCTTAATATATGGTTTGGTCTCCCCTTGGAGCCCGCTCTGTATTGTGCTATTTACTGTCGTTCTAATACTGTAATATTGTGTGCCTTGTTCTCTAATCTCATAAAGAGGTTAGTAGAGAGTGTTTAGTAATAAATACATATATTTTATATATACCTTGTGTGGTTCTCCTTTCATTTGGTCATTCAAGAGGTTATATACTGGTAAACCAAGCTGCTTTACATTCCTTCAAGACTTAGCCTGAAGGCTGCTCTCCACAGCTCCCACTAGGATAGCTTTCTATAAAGGTTGTCTTTAACCTAATCATCAATAAGGGTCGTTTGGACTGGTGCAAGGTGCCCACTTTAATTAGTGGACAGCATATACCAGGCCAACTTCTCACAGGAAAGACCAGACCCTAACTCCTTACGATGCTCTGGTTGACAGATTAGATGGGGAATATGTCGAGTTGCGAGCACAAGTAAATAGGGATTACAAGTGCCCCTATGTCAATGACACCCCCTGGATGATCGAGCGGGATGAAGCACCAGCAAAATATGCCGTAAGAAATTTGTTCAAAAATGAACAAGTGGAGGGAAATGAAGCAGGGTCCCGTTTTACTATATAGAACACAGTAGGCCCACCTTGCCACTCCTGAAACATGAGCCCCTCATGTAGGCCCCACCTGCCAGTGGACAATGACCTGTTAAGTTGCCCAGACTGTCTCACTGATTCCTTTAGCTTCAAAGGCCCAGTGCCTCGTAAACAGCATTTCACATATTTCTTCTGCGACACACACGAAGCTGCAGCTTCTGTCTTTCTTAGGCAACAACAGCCCAAAACCCCCTCTCCTTGGATGTTCTCAGCCTGCGCTTACCCACAAGACGACGAGAACACGGAACTTACTAACGTAAGAGGAAAACGCTGGGGCAAGAGCTACTTGCAAATCTTGCACTTTCTCAATTTCTTATATTTATTCTCGGTAGCTAGCCTTATCGAAACTTACGACAGCATCATGGCGTGCCAATATCACCTCTAACCTTATGGTCCGTTCTGCTTTTTATAAGAATTCTGAGAAATGATGCTAAACGATTCCGATAAAGATGTCCAAATAATGGTAGGATTGATGTACGCAAAATGTCAAAAGATGAACTTGCGGTCTAACTGTTCCGTATTAAACAACTATAAAACGCCTGCCCACAGTCCACTCGTTGGATTACCCTACATTGTGTTCGTGAGTCACATGTGGGTTTTCCCCGATCGATCGTTAAGTGCACATTATAAGAATTCTTGTCTTAAATATTGTATATTTGCAAATGTATTTCTAGGTAGCTTCTTTCTTGCCATATGTTTCACTTGTCAGATAAGGCATTTTTCTCCATGTGTAATGTAAATGTATGATTTTCTCACTGCATTTATCAAAAGATATATTGTTCTCATAATGCTTTAAAGTATTCATCCTCTCCATATATAAATGGTGTTCATTGTTTCTTTACATGCAATGGTATGCACAAAGGCTTCTCTCTATATGATGTGATTTTTGCTCCATGCCTTGTCATATTTTACAGAATATTCTTCTTCTTCATTATTGCATTGAAGTATTCCATGCTATACTCCTGTCATATTTTTAGCATGCATTGTGTTCCATTTTGTCTTTGCTAAGACACAACATCTCATAATTGAATTTTAAACTGTTTTCTTTACACTTCATGTTTGAAGTGGTTTCATTGTAATAAAGTGCAAACTAACCTGATTCAATTTCTATTGTTTACACGTGTGTTTTCTCATATTATGTAGAGGCACCCCCTCAAATTAAGCTGCCCTGGTCCAGTACCCCGAGACCATAATATTTCACCCCCCAACACACTACCAACACGACCACCACCACCACCAATACCACCAACACCACCAATACCACCACCACTACCACCTATACCACCACCAATACCACCACCACTACCAATATCACTACCACCAACACCACCACCACCACCACCACCAATATCACGACCTTGAACAATACCACCACCACCAATACTACTACCACCACCACCAATAATACCACCACCACAAATACCACCAATACCACCACCAATACCACCACCACCAATACTACCACAACCAATACTACCACCGCCAATACCACCACCAATGCCACCACCACCAACATCACCACCAATACTACCACCACCAATACCACCACCAATACCACCACCACCACAACCAATACCACCACCACCAATACCACCACCATCAATAGCACCACCACCAGTACCACCACCACCAATGCCACCAATACCACCACCACCAATACCACCACCACCAATAACACCACCAATACCAACACCACCAATACCACCACCACCAATACCACCATCACCACCAATACTACCACCACCACCACCACCAATACCACCACCACCAATCCAATACCACCACCACTAATACCAATACCACAGCCAATACCAATACCAACACCAATACCAACAATAACACCACTACCACCAACAATACCAATACCACAGCCACCAATACCACCAATACCACCACCAATACCACCACTAATACCACCACCACTGATACCTCCACCACCACCAATACCACCACCGCCAATACCACCAGTACCACCACCAATACCACCACCAATACCACCACCACCAATACCACCACTACCACTATTACCACCACCACCAATACCACCACCACCACCAATACCACCACCATCACCAATGCCACCAATACCACCACCAAAACCACCACCAATACCAATACCACCACCACCAGTACCAATACCAATACCACCACCAATGCCAATACCACCACCAATATCAATACCACCACCAATACCACCACCACCAATACCACCACTTCTACTACCACCACCATTATCAATACCACCACCACCAATACCACCACCACCACCAATGCCACCACCAATACCCCACCACCAATACCACCACCACCACCAATACCATCACCACCACCAATACCACCACCAATACCACCACCACCAAAACTATTACCACCACCAATTTCACCACCAGTACCACCTCCACCAATATCAGTACCACCACCGCCAATACCAATACCACCACCACCAATACCAGCACCACCAATACCAATACCACCACCAATACCAATACCACCAATACCACCACCACCAATACCAATACCACTACCACCAATACCACCGCCACCACCAATACCACCACCACCAATACTACCACCACCAATACCAGCACCACCAATACCACCACGATTAATACCACCACCACCAATACCACCAATACCAATACCACCACCACCACCAATACCACCACATCCACCAATACCAATACCACCACCACCAATACCAATACCACCACCACCAATACCAATACCACCACCTCAGCGCCTCTCGCTCACTAGTAATAGCAGGGGCACTACACGAGGCCGGAGCTGCAGCCGAGACCATCCCTCCCTCCCTCCATGCCTGCCAAAAAGCACAGCCCGCCCTGATGCAGGAGGTAAAACCATTGCCCTACTACAGCTGGAGTGTTTTTTATCAGGCCAAAGATAGCAATGACATTACGCAATGCCACACTGCACACTCAAATCACGGAAAGGGCAGGAAATAGTCCCCCCCTCCCACTCTTCCTCCTGATCCGCGACAGTGTAATCACAGAGCGAAAGGTGCTGGAGCGCTTTGTTAGTGTTTATAGCTCAGATCATATGTAACTCTCACTTCACACTTTGTGTCTGTGTAATTTACAACCCTTACACATCTTCTTCACTGCACTATTTATCACTACTTTGAAGACGTTGCAGGCCTTTCTCTTCCTCTGATATTTACAATCTAACAAGCGGTCAAGAAGGCCCTTTATTGCAATGCAATAGGTCTCGCATTAGCAAGAGTTTAAGCTATTAGTATTGTAAATGACAATGACTTTTATTCATGTTTTAAACCCCAAAACATAAATAAAAGGCATTGTCATTTTCAATGCCAATAGCTCAAACTTGCGTGAATGCGAGACCTATTGCAGTGCAAATACTTGTTTATTTTGAAGGTAAATGACAATATTCAAGCTCTGAAATTTGCAGTAAATTTTGATTAGTCAGTAATAAAGCTAATAAGCCATGAATATAACATAATAATATTCCCAAGCATCTAAATTTAGAAAAAATCAAAAAATCTAATGATCAAAGTAGCACAAAAGTAATAAACTTTTAGAAGGGGAAACAGAGATATGAATATTTACATTTTTGAGGCTAAAATTGTTAAAAAACCCAAACTACCAATCAGAGGTCACGTTTTGTGGCTAACCGGTTTGTGGGGTCAATTTATGACTAACCATGAAGGAGCAGAGGTCGGGAAGGTCAATTACATTGAAGAGGTCAAAGTTTTTTTACCTCCTTACTTTATTTACTTTCTAGTCCTCCAACAGGGCAGCGAGAGAAGCTGAAAAAGCTGGTGAGGGTCCCTTGGAATTAGTTATACCCTTGTTTAGCTCCAACTTAACCTATTTGTTATAGCACTAAAAGCAGGATCCTATTGCCACCAAGGTTAATTCACTGCTGGGGTAGATTTGCTGCTTCCCTCCCAATCCAATATTTTACCTTTGGAATCAGTCAATTTTTGGTTTTAAAAATTGACCAGAGGATCAAAGCTAGAAGCTGTAGCTTACAGGGCTCCATGAGGCTAGATACCTTCACCATGAGGTCTCACAGAAAACTTTATCAAAGCAGCAATAAACTCTAAGCTAGGCGCACCTAGATTTGTTGCCTTCATGGGGAAGCCTCAGTCCTTTGTCTCAGCCCTTCAGAGATGAAAAAATGACTTAGGTCGAATTTCCCCAACAGCTGAGAAAGTTCTTACACTTCTTTTTAGCAGACCCCAGGCCCTCAAGTTGGGCTTCTAGGCACCAGATCTCTCTCAAACTAGGGTTCCTGCAGGGTCCAGTCCACTGTGGTCAGTTGGGTATAATTGGATCCAGGAATTCTTGAGCTTTCTGTGTTCAGGTGGCCAATTATTTGACCCTTGAAAAGCAGCGGAAGTCCGTGGGTGCCTGCAGGAGTTAGAAGTCCTTGTGGCCAAACATAGCTTTTTCTCCTCAAGATGTTTTCTTCTCAGGTCCAGGAATATTCTGAGAAAGTGGTGGTGAGTTGGCAGTCTTATCCTGTGCACAAGTGAGTGATTCAAGAATTGCCTACAACAGCTGCTAACTACTTCCTTGCAATATATCAACCTCTTTTGCAGTACTTTCCTTCACATTTTACTGCAAACCTCCCCAGAGTCCCTTCACTATAATAATCTTAGCCTTCCTTCAGCTGCAGGACCCCTGGACCTTCCATTCACCAATCCCCAATGACAATGAGGTTTACTCCCCTTTTTCAGTGCTAGAACTGATTTTCCTTCCTGCTGCAGACCGAGACAAAAATTCTGTGGTCACTCTGGGAATCAAAGTTTTCAGTTGCTGACAAGCTCATTCAGCATTGCCAAGTCAAAGGAAACACTGGAAAAGCTGCCCTTTATTCTGCAATCTGTCATGTTCCCCTCCCAGATGGTTACTCAATAATAATTGTTTTTGCACCCCAGTCTTTCAGTTGCCAGAGGCCAAGCCACTGCCCTCCAAGAGGAGAGATGTTAGCTAGTCAGCTAGAAATATGTATTGAGTCTTGGTAGCAGGGCTGTGAGGCAAACCAGTTCTAAAATTTTAGTTCAAATAAAGTTAGTGAAAATCCACTTTACCACCCCCATTGAATTAGTTTTTTTTAACTAAGTGGAAAATAACTTTTAATGACTGCTTTAGGATTTTTCCAAGCCTACATAGCAAAAAAGATTTTGAGGCAGATATGCTACACTTTTTTACCAATCACATAGTCCATTTGGCTGCATTAAATGGGTTGTGAATGTTGAGAATTTATTTTCTATGTACTAAACCCATTACAGGAGTTGGTAAAGGGTTACCTACTCCTAAAGTGAGTTTAGAAATGGTTACTAAACTGCAATTTGGAAGGGACATATTTTGGACTTCTCTTCCGAATTGTAGCTTTTACCATATGTATCCATGGTTTACAACTGTAAGACTGGTCGCAACCGATTATTAGATTACCAACACCCAAGTTAGAGCAGTAACCGATTCACAAAGGGGAAGCATTCACTTTTAGACTCCTTTGCCTTTGGTAATCGATGCAGCAGCTTCATGGGGAGAGGCAGCTTCAGGGGCAGTAGGCAATGGTCCATGGGACTTTAAAGTCAGTTTCCTTTCATGGCACAATACAAATATACCATTAGTCTCTATACTTTTACCCCAAAAAAACCAAAACTAGAATTGCTAGCCACAAAAATAATGATTGACTTTGAGAAAGAAATGACCTCTACTGTTTTAAAAATATAGCCACATACAGCCATTCAGGGAATTTTTACCAATTTAATCAAAGTATATAGAGACACCTCAAAAATCTATACTGTGTAGATTATTCATTATATGCCGAATTCACCCATGGAATTTAAGCAATGAATTGTCTTGCATATGTCTTAGTATCTACAGTGGCAAAAACTATATCCCTCTTAATTGAATAACACTGGGCCTTATTACGATGGCAGTGGGACCACCACCGTTAGCCCGTCAGTGGCAGTACCACTGCCATCAGACCCTGCATTACTGCCCGCTGCATTATGATGGCAGGCAGATGCTTGGCGTCGGAGAAACCGACCTCCCCAGATCCGACGGGCTCAAGGGGACCGTCATACGGAGTGTAATGCCTACAATGGTGGTGGTGCCTGCACAGGCACAGCTGTAGGTATTACAATGTCTGTTTCCGCCGGCCGTTTCATAAAAAGGCAGGTGGAAAGGGACATTAGGGGCCCGCAGCGGGTCCCCCTTACCCCACAGACCTCTGACATGGGCCCTGGGGGGAACCTATGGTGCCCCCTACATATCCGTGCACCATGTGCTGCCACATGGTGCAGGGATATGTACAGAGTGTATCTTTTTTACTGCGGCGTGTGCTGCAGCCCGCAGCACATGCCGAAATACAAAAGATACACAATGCGTGCCACACCGTGCAGGAACGGGGTGCAATTCCAGGGTGACACAACATGCACCCCCAGGCCCAGAAGCCCCCTTAGTTGCATCTCCACCACCCTTTTGCTATGAAATGGGTGGTGTAAATGCAACTCAGGATATGCCAGGCAGAGCCGCAGTGGCACCACCAGCATATTCATGCCTTTTTCTGCTGTGCCACCGGCGCAGGATCCTGGCTCCCGGCAGAGGCGGCGGTCCTGTGACGGTCCGACTGCCACTCTTGAAATATGGCAGGCGGACCTGCAGTGGCCGCAGTGGTCAGACCGCCACTGTGAGTACGGCAGTCCTAGGAATATGGCTGTAAAACTATACTTAGTCTTACCACCATAACGCCTCAGCGGTCCCTAGAAATCCTTGGAGTTGCCAGTCTTCTGCCCACCTTATTATGATGAATGCAGCCTGAACCACCAACCGCGTCGATGGAGTGTGTCCCGCCTGCGCTGCGGCGGACTGCAATGTTGGCGATGCGAACTCCATCGCCGTTAGGGCCTTGGGTTCCTGTCGAGCTGATTACGAAAACACATTTGTACTGGCGGTCCCCTTGCGACAGTTCCCCGACGGCAGTAGTCTGCCTTGGCACGCTCTCAGCAAAGCACCATAACAGTGGCCATTGGATGGATACGAATACAACACACCTGATGTCCATTGGCCAAGTGGATACACCCGTGGATTCACCTGCAAATCACACTATAAAACATACCTCATTTCAGACCTTGATCCTTTGCCACTCCACTGCAGCACAGCAAGTCAAAGCCCAATTTGTGGTAAGGTAAGGTAGCCCTTTTTCCCCCCCATCCCTTTTACCACTCCCCACACACTTTTGTTGCCCTTTTTCCTTACATGCCTTGGTGTATTTGTTTTTTTTTCTTTGCCACTTACTTTAATTTTGAGTTATTTTATGCCAAAAAACACGTTTTTCAGAGGCTGAGTTGCAAGTCATGGTGGATAAATCATAAGAGTACAGCCACAATTGTTTGGAGCCTGAGTCCAACATACTGCTCTCAGTAAGAAAAGAGAAATGTGGTCCAGAACAGTCGACAGAGTGAATGCTGTAGGTACCACCCTGCGCACACAGGAGGAAATTAGGAAGAGGTGGAATGGCCTGAGGGGAAGGTGCATTCCCTGGCCTCCAAGCCACACTTGGAGGCCCAGAAGACTGACGGTGGTCCTCCCAGTGCCCCAATGCATTTGTTTCCCTGGGAGAAGGTCTTTGCCATCCTACATTCGGAAGACTTGACAGGAATACCTGGGGGAGTGGAGTCTGGTAAGTTACACCTCACTAACTGTCACAATACCTCCATGTCATGTTTGCTCTCAACTCAGCTTTGGCCATTGTGTTGTGCACCTAATTTCCTAACATGCAATCATCAAAGTATCAGAGATGTTGGGTTGTCTGTGTCAATGTGTATTGTTGCATATAAGATCACGTGTATCAATCTCCATTACATGCAACATGTTGGAATGGAGTCTGTAAGTGTTTTACTATAATTCATTCCAGGATATGTGCTAATATGTAAATGTAAGGTCTATCCTAACTGCCTTTTGGCAACAGGTATGTAACACTAACCATTTTGCATGTGTTGGCAAGTAGAGATTGAAATGACTACAACTACTATGAGGCCCTGTTTCTGTAATGTAAAACAGAATGAAATTGTGATTTTGCCCATTGTCACTTGTCTGAGATATTACAACTGATGTTCAGTCTCATGGAGTTAACCATTTTGCAAGTGTTGGCAAGTAGAGATTGAAATGAGTACAACTACCATGAGGCCCTGTTTCTGTAACTCTGAACAAGACAGAAATTGTGATTTTGCCCATTCTCATTTGTCTGACATGTTACATCTGATGTCCAATTCTCATGGACTGAGCAATATACATACAATGCTGTACTCAGAGACATGTCTGCCTACTTAGCTTTATGTTGTCCCGTCTCCTCAATTGAAACTATAGATGGCATGAGTTACACCATACCAAGTGTGTAGCTCAAATATTTGTAAGGCATAAATGTAACTCGGCTGATTAGAAATGGCAGGTGACCCATTGACTCTGCACTGCTCACATGATGACTAATGCTAAATATACAACCAAGTTGTGTGATCGCCTGTTTTGTACACATCTAGGCCTTGGAATGGTCAAATACATGGTACCTCTCCACTGTGTTGCCTTAAATGTTTTGAAGATGTCATGTTTATTCCTTAATCTAAAATGCAAGATCTCGGGACATCTAATGAGCTACTTAATTCAAGTACATGTATTTAATGTCTCCAAATGTTTTGTTAACAAGTTCAATACCACTGAAATATATCACAATAGTAATCCTTACCTAATTTGCTTTTCCTAGGTTTCTACTTACTGTGGCACAAAACATTTGAATGTAGATACCACAGTTCCACCAATAACAATGTTCTCGATTTTACAACAGGTTGATCTGACAGAGCACACACCTGGAGCTTGGCCACCAAAGTCACTCCATCCCACGATCAATCCCTCAGTGATGACACCACACCTGGAGATCTCAACATGGATGATATTGCTTGTCCATCTGAACCTGGACAGACAGAAACAGTTAGTCTCACTATGCCCACATCAACACCTCCCACCCCAACTGCAATACCTCAGCTAACTTCAGTCCACCTAACCTAGCACAGTTACAACCATTGTGTGCCCCCCCAGTCCTGGACCCTGAGGCGACAATCAAACGCAAAGAAGAGGCCCCCTACAGTTCCGATAAGGTTCCTTAAGGTAGGGAAAAGTCAATAAATGTACAGATTTAAGGCAACCAATATATGGACCATGATTAATGCTGATACATAAACAATAATGGTCAGAAAGAACCAAAGACAACAATTTATTAATCAAAATAAAAAAAACACCATTTATTAAATTATTGAAACAATTAGAAAAAATGATAATCATTCATTCACTTTCATATTACTCTAACAGACCCACAGGCATACTTAAGACAAGTTAAAAACAACGTTGAAGTGGTAACAATTTGCTTAACACTGATAAATTAACACAATATATATAAAACAATGTCAATTAGAAATTAAGTGGCACAAGTTCAAGTGACTGGTGGATTTCTACGCGTGTTTCGGCACAACAAGAGTGCCTTCGTCAGGAAGAGGGCCACAGTAAAGACAATTGATCAATCTGTGAAATGAAAGTTGTCTTTATGAGTGAAAAGGGTTCTTTCACAAATACAAGGAAGATACAGACATTTGCATTGAATGGTTTAATGGTTTAAGGGAAACTACTAAGACTGAAGATGAAAATGAGAAAAGAGGTGAATAAAGGTGAAATAAGGTGAAGAAAAGTTGAAAAAAAGTTGAAGGATGAAAAAAGCAGGTGGCTAAAAATAGTTATTACGTTGATGTTTAGCCAAATTGATAAACTGAGATATAATTAATAGAGATCATATATACAGAACCCATTGTGTGTAGTTGATGAAGGAAAGAAAAAAGAGAGAAAATAAACAGGCGGGTGGTGACGAAATAGTGAAGTATCATCGATCACTATTTCAAATATTTTTTGAGTCAGTGTATTTCACTCGGCAGTGAATTCTGCAGGTTAAGCATTCGTTTTGCATATAACATGCAGCCTTGTTGTCGAGTTAGAATAGCTGCACTTGATGCAAGTTTTTACCTAAGTCATTATGTTTACATTACAGCTATTTTTGAAATCGGCGAACAGAATTACATTCAGCCTTTTCATCTGCACCGTTCTATACCTAAGTAAGTGCCATGCTGCTAATCTTTTCATCATCAGCAGTTACTAGTTATTTATTTCCAACTCTTAAGTAGTGTGCTTCGCTATTAGAGTTTTGCAAAGAATTTACATGCTCTATAGTTCCAACTAATTAGAACCATTATTTCTTTAGCTCTGAAAATATATAAAAGTGACATTCGGTCACTTACAGATACTGCTGAGCTACTCTGCTTATCCAGGTGACGCCTGAATTCGTCTATTAACTAATAGGCATACAGGTATTAATAGGATATAAATCTATGGATACAAAATTAAGTACCCAAGTTTATTCACTTTGTCCATTTAAACACGTCTTAAATTTTTCACCAATTTCTAGTACATCTTTATCAATACCACAAGAGGACATAGCTTTCATTTATCCATAATGTGCTATCAGCGTCCTACTACTGATGCCGTTTGAGGTAACCATCAGATATCTAAAACCGCCATTAAACAAAACCGGCACCCTAAATGTATAATTATTAATATGTGCTTTTTAATTCTATGTTTATTATCCAGATCATTTTTGAAATATCGACAAGCCTCGATTGACTGTTCAACATTATAGGTCTCTTATTTATATCAAAAGTAGGTATCCTCTCTGATATCATAAACTGAGCATGTGACTTTAACATAAACTAGGGTCACCACTGTTGTATACCATTATAACTAGGGCTCCCGGTTTTATGGTATTTATTTTTCGGCCATTTCCGTCTGTATTTATCCATATTTATTTTTGGGCCATCTTTTCTGTATTTATCCACATTTATTTTTGCCACAAGCAAAAGACGACGCTACAGCTAGTATTTTTCCACATTTATTTAAATTGACAATGCACACATGCGCTCAGTTGTTATTGGTCAACACAATACATTCATCTGAAACATGACTTTAAATCAGTAGAAGTGAGATGTGCTGTCATTTCATTTCCCCACATTTCTCTTCTTTGTGCAGTATACTAAATGGAAGAGATGTTTGGGCATCTCACAAACATTATGTGATTGGTTAGTCAGACACTTATTCCATATTCTTTTAACACACTCTGGCCAATGATGCTTTTACAATGCGGTAACAGTGTAGGCCTACTGATCTTTAATATGCAAGGACCTACAACTGCATATTACAGACTGATCTGTACCCCAGGGCGCTGTATGTGATAGGGCTACGTTTACAGACAGGCTCCTTTCTACGAGCACTTTAAATATGCCAGGGTTCCCGATATGCCTGGGCTCCAAGTATGCCCGGGCTTCGGGGTTCCAGATATGCCAGCCCTCCAAGTATGCCCGGGCTTCGGGGTTCCAGATATGCCAGCCCTGTAAGTATGCCCGGGCTCTCCTTATGCAAGGCTGTCAGGATTCCACTTTTCTAAGTATGTAGGGCTGTCTATAGTCTAAATATGTAATGGCTCTAAATGCAGCCTGGCTCAGATTATGGCAGTGCTCTGATTACTAAAGGCCTTTATTTATAACAGACTCTGAGTATTCCCGGGTAGTGCTTATGTCATGGTTCCACTTCTGGCCCAGCTCTAAAGATACACGGGTTTAGATTCTGTTGGGGTCAGGTTATGGGGCAGTCCTATGCATACAATTATCTGAGTGTACCTGGTGCTGGCACTGCCACAGATCAGGCTCTGGCAGTGCTTTCAACACACCAGAGCTCTGACGATACCAGGACTCTGATAGTGTAAGGCTCTGACTACGCCAGGGGCTTCTTATTATAGTGAACTGTAAGCATCACAGAGCCTGTTATGCCAGGCCTCTGAAAATGACCGGCTCTGTTTGTGCATGGGCTCTCTTTGTTACACTGTTCATACTGCCTGTATTCTGAAAAGGCAGGGCTCCTCAGCAATTTAACAAAACAAAACCCAAGAATGTATTAAGTATGAATACAACAGTAAGGACAGGCTTTTTACTGGTACTCGGAAGCCGTCACAGGACAGATGGCGATAGCCTTTATGCTGAAGGGTGGGAGGCGCAGAGTTTAGGCATAGAGAAGCCCGGGGCTGGTAGCAAGTCTCACCTTTAGGAGAGCATGTAAAGCGCTCTGAAACCTTCGGGTAATGTTCGCGCTATATAAAATCGCATTTAAATTAAAATGGTGCACAGTGACCAACATGGCAAAAAAAATGTGCTGACGAAAGTTTCAAGTATTAAAACAGCTAATCCCCAACAAAATGAAGAAGGGCACACCGAAACAAAATGCAAACGAGACCACAAGAACGGGGGGGCATGAGGCCGAGGCTGCAGAGGGACTGAGAGAGGCAGGTGAAAACATCACCCCAGTCCTGACGACTTTCAAATGGCTTCCTATAGAAGCTATATGTGTGGTTTAGCTATCCTTTGTAGTACATAAATCCCGGAGCCTCGGTGGTGAACTACCTAGCCAAAAAAAACTTGTTTTCTCAGGATGCTCCCATAGACTCTGAATCACCGGCAATCTCTGCCTGGAAACTCGATCCTTCAGAAAAGCAAGGAGCGGCCTTAAAGGCGTATTGATCGGAGGCCACATACATACAGCAAATATAAACGTACCTCGGAAGTTTCAAATGGCGGTGGGCTGGCGCAGAGCTAAACCAAGCGGCGGAGTCCTGGATCCCTGGAGATGCGGAACAGGAAGGCGTCTTCAAACGTCACTGTTCCGTAGTGCAGGCAAAAAGGAAAAGCAGGCAGGGGAGCCCCCAAAATAAAGGGAAAAAGTTACCAGGGCGGGCTGGAGGATGCTCCCATAGACTCTGAATCACCGGCAATCAATCTTACCACGCCCACACAGTGACGCTTGATAAGACCAGGATTGGCTTAGGGTCACGGGCGTCACTAAAAGACCCTGAGCCAATAGGTCCACAGCACGTCAACGTCACTGAAAGGAATTCCCAATATCAGAACAGGGTCGTGGCACGGCAACTCTGAACCTCGGCAGCGCTGCACAATTTACTCGTATTTTGCCGTTTCTAAATATAAATACAGACAAGGGAAAACTTGTTTTCCGTCTGTATTTATATGTAGAAATCCGTAAAAACGGAAAACCGGGAGCCCTAATTATAACTCACTGGTTGTTCGTTTTCGTCACCACCCGCCTGTTTATTTTCTCTCTTTTTTCTTTCCTTCATCAACTACACACAATGGGTTCTGTATATATGATCTCTATTAATTATATCTCAGTTTATCAATTTGGCTAAACATCAACGTAATAACTATTTTTAGCCACCTGCTTTTTTCATCCTTCAACTTTTTTTCAACTTTTCTTCACCTTATTTCACCTTTATTCACCTCTTTTCTCATTTTCATCTTCAGTCTTAGTAGTTTCCCTTAAACCATTAAACCATTCAATGCAAATGTCTGTATCTTCCTTGTATTTGTGAAAGAACCCTTTTCACTCATAAAGACAACTTTCATTTCACAGATTGATCAATTGTCTTTACTGTGGCCCACTTCCTGACGAAGGCACTCTTGTTGTGCCGAAACGCGCGTAGAAATCCACCAGTCACTTGAACTTGTGCCACTTAATTTCTAATTGACATTGTTTTATATATATTGTGTTAATTTATCAGTGTTAAACAATTTGTTACCACTTCAACGTTGTTTTTAACTTGTCTTAAGTATGCCTGTGGGTCTGTTAGAGTGATATGAAAGTGAATGAATGATTATCATTTTTTCTAATTGTTTCAATAATTTAATAAATGGTGTTTTTGTAATTTTGATTAATAAATTGTTGTCTTTGGTTCTTTCTGACCATTATTGTTTATGTATCAGCATTAATCATGGTCCATATATTGGTTCCCTGAGGCGACAATCACCAGCCCAGCTACAGAGGAGCCAGAACCGAGTGGGAGAGGGCACCCTGGGCAAAGGGCACAGGCTCATGGGGTAGGAGTCATGGGAGGGGTTCTGTAGGTGGGCTGAGTGAGGCCACTGGGGCCACTCACACCCAGCCCACCATCAACCAATTCTTAGGAGTCTATCAGGACTCCCAAGGCGTGATGGGCCAGGTACTAACCAAAATCCAGGAGATGAAGCAGCTGCAGAGGGACATACAGCATGAGATGCAGGCCCATACACCAATATGGGCTCCCTCACTGGGGTGCTGCAGCACATTCACATACACTTGTGCAGGGTTTTTCCAACACCATCTACCTCTTCCTGTGGTCCAACAACATCGGGCCCATCAACATTTGCAGCACCTACAGGGATGGAGACCCTGCCAGAGGACCACCTACCTGCAGACACCTCTGTCTCTGCAGCTTTGGATCCCCCTGTACTGCCAAGTGGGACATGCACACAAATTTCCAGGAGGTGTGGATGGCAAGACCTCCAACACTGCCAGCAAGAAACCTCACAACTAACTTCCTCCAGTCTGTGTAACACATTTAGTATGTGAACTATTTCTGAACACATTTACCTTTCTGATGGGAGTAGTATTTTGAACATTAGACTTCAAACAATTTGGCATCTACAACTATGGTTTCATTCACCAAGATGGTCTGTAGGAAGCTGGCTCTCTACATAGTGAATTAAAACGAAATACACTGTGCAGAGATTCCAGTAAGCCCCTTATTGGTATACAGAGGCAAAAGTAGATAATACTAACACTCTATTTGTGGTATTGAGGGCAAGCAGTTAGGCTTGTCAGAGGGTAGTGCTAAGCATTTGTTGTGCTCACAGAGGCAATAAATGAGACACACTCAAGAATAAATCAGAGTCCAATTTGCAAATTTTTAATTTTTTGGGGTGTTTTAAGCACCAAAATCAGTACGATTAGGCAAGTTTCAAAAATACAGTTGTAACACAGTTGCAGAATAAAATACTTTAAGCACCGTCAAGTATTACTGTGATGGATGATGTAGAATACATGGCAGTGACCTGCGTTAGCGTCACACAGTTTTAATAATGCAGGTAATGGAAGACGGACAGGACCGTCGAGCAGAGTACACGACGGTAACTTGTGTCACCATCAATTAAGTTTATTTATCGCAAGCAAATGGGAGATGGGGGATTGGCAGGATTGTCAATCAAATACCGTCGCAGTCGGGGTTGAATCACTCAGACTTTTGCAATGCTTGTGCCAATGGGCAGTTGAAGTTAGATTTGGTCTGTACTCTTCCAAAGCAGAGGTGTGTGGGGTCCCAGTACCCTAGTGTGACAGGCAGTTCTCGAACACTTTGACCAGGGATGTTGGATGCAGAGACATATGGAAATGTCCATCACCAGGAGTGCGTGCGACAAAGATGTGCCTCGGGCGATCCATCCATACAATATAATGGGGCAACCCAGTGTCCCTCAGAGCCTGGGTAAGATTGAGATTGCTACAATAGGTTCTGTCTGGTGTAACAATTGCTTAGTGTCACAAGAGAACTGATCACTTTAAGCACTTCAAAGTTCAAAGATAATAAGATTATATTGATCATTCTGGGACACACCAAACACAAACACAATAAATAGGTTAGAGACTTTATATATCCATTGATTGCTGCATGGAATATAAGGCTGTTGTACAGTGTTTTTAAGGAACAAAAAATAATAAATAATAAAGTAACACAACATAAAATGTGGCAGTGCAACATATATATATATATATACAACACGTAACTGTTACCAAAATCAAAGAATAAAATGACAAAAAGACGTTACTGAAACTATCCGTCCAGTTGTTACATATACGTTTCGCTAAACCCTGTGTTATTATTCACAACGATTACAAGGGTGTAGTGGCTCCGGACGTGATATTATTGAGCGTCGACGTTTCGACCCAGAATGTATGTGTTATTGGAGAAACATCATGCGGGTCTTCCTCAGGACTGTGTGGTGTCCTGTCAACAGCCTAAGTGGGTACAAGAATGGGCCCACGTTAGAAAGGTGTGTCATTGGGATAATGGTGGATAAGGAGGAGTCAGTAATTGAACTCACCGTGGTTGATAGAAGCAAGCGAATTAGTTACTTCTTGATGGTCGAGGAATCATGAGGGACAGCGCTGCATAAAGTCATGTCCTGAAAGGTGAGTAAATCGTGACGATTAAGACTGGACTAATTAAATCTGGTTCATGTCCAGCTTATCAACTAATGCAACTCATAATGATAGAAAGAAAGAAGGCAAGCGGGACTCACCCTGAAGTGTTCCAGAAGGGTAACACTATTCTTTGTGGTGATCGCTTGGTTGGCCATTTTCGAGTTGGAAGGTTATCTGTTGTTGAATAATGTGTGATCAGTTATTAAAACTATGTAAGATTAATGAATCATTGATTAAAGTTCAGACGGCCTTTGAGAAAACTCACCCTTGTCAATTTCAGTTCGGTCCTGGCTCTTATTGCCGAGTGGCCTGAAAAAATCAATAAATTTGAACTTAAATTAATAAGATGATTCCGAAACCGCTCGTATTTGCGGAATTGGCAGGGAATCGGGACGGCTCTGTATTTAGGTCGATCCGTCAGCAGAGCGGTGGTCGTGCCAAAACAGTTTCTGCCACACAGTCGACACCACCACAGAGGAGATGCAAAAACACAGGCGCGGGTTGCTTCTGACATCGGTCGCAGGTGCTGTGGCGCGCCCTCTTGTTGGTGTGAAGACTGAAGGGGTCAGTGGCTAGATTGACTACCAACAATCCTTGGTTGCAGCAAACAGATGGATCTCACGAGCTGGACGTCGTCGGGCATGCAGTAGGGGATCAGAACTTCCATGAGAGCCAGCAACCACACTTGGGGGGCTCAAACCACTTCACTAGGGGACAGTAGCGACCAGCACAGGTAAGAGCGGTGGGTCAGGCGGGGTGGGGTGGGGGTGGGAAAGTTGACAGATGTCGAGGTAGTTAAAATTAAATAAAGAAATAAATAAAACCTCTTACCTTGTGCTTGCCGCATCGCTGCTCAGCGAGCGCAAGGTTAGTGGTTTTATTTGTTTATTTATCTAATTTTACCTACCCCGTCATCTGTCGACTTTTCCCTGCCCTGTCCCGCCCCACCGCCCCACTGCTCTACCTGTACTGGCTGCCACTGCTGAGGGACCACCGCATTGACGGTCCCAGCGGCGAGCACTTCAGCTATTGCTTCGGATGTCATTTTGACCTATGGCGTGCTCCACCAATCCAAGGGAGTCCCTAGTTCTTTGTCAAAGGCAGGCAGGCCTCCCAGGTTCTTGGACAACAGCTGCAGGCATGAGACAACTATGGTTCAGGGATCAGAGTCAGCAGTAGGGGCCTGCAGGTTTGGCACCAGTTCAGTTACATGTCCTCTTTTCCTTGCTCTATGCCACTCTTCGTGTCTGTTTTCTTTTTAGGTCAGTAGGATCTGAGTTCTAGGCCCAATGGTGCCACCTAAATACTGAATTTGGGGCATTAGAGGAAGTGTCAGGTAGTAGCCAATGGGCTACCTACCTTTAGGGTGACTACACCCTCATTTGACCACTTCCGTTGGGAGGTTGGCATAAAACTGACCCTGACTGGCTAATTCTCTTCAAGACAAGATGGAGGAATTTGAAATGAGGGGTCCACATCACCTGCCTCACCTTAGGAGGGGTGCTGGTTGAATTTGGGCACACCTCCTAATCTAATTAATTTGCCCACCTGTCCTCTGGCCAAACGTGGAACAGGACAGGGGGTTGGCATCCTTCACTAGCTGGGGATGCCTGGGTTGTATTCCCACCTTGGCATTCTGTCCTGGAGGAGGTGTGACGCACCTCATCCTAGAGCTGGCATTGTTACTGGCCTCTGAGAGTTAAGGCTCTCACCCCATGAGGTCAGAAACATGTCTGGTAGTGGCAGGCTGGCTAAGAATAGTCAGAGACCACACCAGTGTTTGGTAGGTTTTCAGAGGCACCTCTAATATGCCCTCTGTGTGAATTTATTAATAAATCCCACACTGACATTAGTGTGGCTTTATTAAGACAAAATGTTTGGTACCAAACATCCCCGGGTACATCACAACCATCATGGTGCTGTAGAACTCGTAATGACGGTTGTCCAGCTCATGTACTCTATGGCCTCCCTGCTTGATCACAACACTTAGATACTGCACACCTCCATCTGCCGACCAGCCCACCGGACCAGGCAAGGAGAGGTCTGGAGCCAGTTTATGCGCAGCCGCCATCCGATAATAACATAAGGAATCCGGACAAAGGACTGAAGCCCGGCAACAGAAACCGAAACCGAAAGCCCTGGGGTTCCGGACACTTGGATCACCGATTCACAGTGGAAATCCCGGCATGTCCCCCCTTCCACACACCACCGGACGTTGCCTCCACTAGTTTACCCAAGAGAGGGAACGAAGGAGCTGAGTGAGCGCTGCTGTTATCCACCTAAAAAGCTGCGGAGAAGCTGGTCCGAGGGAGTGAAGCCCAGGAACGAAACCGAAACTTCCTGGGGTTGCGGAGGTTCCCACCATTGCCTGCTAACTGACCGAGGGCTCCGTAAAGAGCCAAGAAGCACGCCACTGAGCCCGCAAGAGCACACAGACCCATGCAACCCGGTGAAATCTGGAAACGCAGACCCGTAAAATAGTAGGATCCCTAGTGCCCGACCCCCACTGATGCTCCACTAGGGGAAGAAACAACTGTAAATCCACACAGACACTCACCCCCGGATGAATCCCATGGTGCCTCCGCCCGAGACAGGAGCAGCGGTGAAATAATTTGGCGCGGATGCATCCGAGTCGCAACTCCATTCCAAACTGCCCCCGGTTGCCTAACGCCAATATGGCCGCCCCGGCCAACAACGTGAAACTGGAATGACATGCCAGCAAGTGAGTACCAGGAGCAAGGTACGCAGAACGCCAGGGCAACAGCCTCCATCTCCAGCTCCCAAGCAAGGCGCGCCCCCCCCCTCTACGGCCAGCAAAGTCCCGAGCTGGCAACACCGTCCACCACTCACCGGTGCCTGACCAGGTAATGGCCGCCATGCCCAGTTATCGGCAGTAGGAAGGACAGAGATAGTAAGAGGACAACTGCTGAAAAGCAGATCCCTCCTCGCCACAATTATCTATTCATGCGTTCTTGTATAGCGCGGACTTTACCCGAGGGTGTCAGAGCGCTTCACAATAGGAACAGTAACATTACAGGAGGAGAAGGTTACAAGTGAGCATAATACAATAACAAGCATTAAAGTACATGAGGAAAAATGACAATTGTGCAAATAACAAAACCAAACAAGATACAATAAGAGGTATACGTTACAAGAGGAAAAAGTGACTGGTGTGCAGGATACATAAGATACAAATTACAAATAGAGGTATAATACTACAATAAGTGGCCGTCACTCTGAACACACTGGGAAGGCACTTAATTAGGCTTGGAGTACAGAAATTCCTATAGTGGAAGAACTGCCTTGCGGGAGTAGAAAGGGCGTGAATTAAACAGTAGACTTAAAATGAAGGGTATTATCTTCTAGTGAACTTCAAAATGGTGGCTATCCTGTTTCCTGTAGCCCTGAGGGAAGACCATCATGGCAGCATCACACGTAAACCAAGGCCTCGACATGGAGAAAGGTCTCGGTCTGTAGATTGTGCACTAAAACAAAAAAGGACTACTAAAAAAGGAGTCGTATGAATAGAGGAGCTAACCTCCACTTACGTGGTGGCCATCTTGGAATGGCTTTTTCCACTCATTCCGCCCACTGAATATTATGATGGCTGGATTTGTTTTCTGGGAGCTTTTTAGTATACATTCGCCCTTGACAAAGCTGTGGTGACAGGTTTCTTCCCTTGCCATCGCTGTTCTCCTCGGTTTACGCTCACCATGGCGACCAACACCAGCAGCCCGATTGAAGGATCGCTCTCTAAAGTGGGCCTCAGTGCCTTTAAGATCACTTATCCACCTAACCTCACTAAGAACACATCAAAAAAACTCAAACACAGCTTAATAAAAAAAAAACGGAAACACTTATATCAGACACATATTTCAGCATGTACAATGGCAACACCATGTCTGACCTAATCTTCTTCACGAACAAGAGAGCCCAATGAGGAAAATTCTCATATCATTTTTCCAGTGCAAACAGATAAGGAAAACACCCCATGGATTTAGTCTTTCTATTACTTCTTCTCCTATCCACAAAATAGATCTCACCATTACCATCTATAACAATGGGATCGTTCTCATTCAAGCCTCTAATCGAAACCTAGAGCAGTTCGACAAACTCTGTTTGAAGATCAAAAGCTCAGTAGCTAACAACTCAACCTCAGGGCAACTAGACACAACACTAACCACTTCAAGTTCACTCCAAATCATTGCTCCCATTCCACCCTCAGATTTACATCCCTCCTCTCTCACCACCCTTCCCTTGTCCCTGCCGGATGCTGAACTGTTCGAATTACATATTTCGCGACCATTAACCCTATCACCACTTCCAACCCCCTTATCAATACTCCCTGGAACACCTCTAACACTCAGTGACCAACCCCCTCCTCAGGAATCTCCCATTATCACCTCTGACCCCTCTAATGCACATAGGCACCCTACCCCCTCGGCAGTTCTCCACACTCAATCAACCTCCTGGTCTATGCATCCTGGAACACCGCTCATATTCAGGGACCTACCTTCTCCCAGGGTATCCCCCATTACCGCCTCGGACCCCTCTAACACACTTAGTCACCCTCCCCCCTCTCCAGATCTACACACTCAATTTCCTTCCCTCTCCCAACACCCAGACATGTTGGCATGCTTGGACGATATCTCCCGCCAGCTGCACCTTCTCTCCCTCAAACTCCATGGCTTGAAAGCCCTCTCACTTGAATATCTCCCCTTGTTAAGCCACCTCCTCTCTAGTCCGAACCGGCCCAGAGTCCCCGCCAGCGCCACTGTCACAGCTCCCCGTGACCATTCCCTATCACTTACCATCTCCAATTCTGTTCCCCTACCTAATGCAGCCTCTCGCCCAAGAAGAGCGTCCTGTCTCACGCCCATTGAAATTGAATCCCTTCTCAAATCTTATTCGTCCAACACGGACTTCATCACGAGTCCAAAGGGAATAATTCAAACCATTCATTCTAACCCAAACAGAGTACCCCACCACAACCTCAGAGCCATAAACAACGATAACCTCAAGAGAGTGAACATCACTCAGAATCCTCCCCCCCATACTCCGGCTCCACTCAAATGCATACTACTCAACTGTAGGTCTGCTAGCAAACACGCTTCCGAGATCTTCGACCTCATACAACAGAATGAGATAGATATCATTATCCTCACAGAAACTTGGCTCAACCCTTCGTCCACTCCAATTCTTGACCTCTTGGTGCCCCCCACCCACGACATAATTCGTCTTGACAGAGTTAAGAAGCTGGGTGGAGGCCTAGCTTGTATACATCGGAGCACGCTTGCGGTCTCCCTTTCAGAGTCCTCTTCTCCAGTATCTTGCGAATACCTTTGTCTCAACATCTCCAGTAACAACCATCTGGTTTGCAAATTATAAACATTCTATCACCCCCCAGGCGACAATCTCCCCTTCATTGAACAATTAATGGAAATCATCTCCGGCAATGTGGACTCAGTCCAGTCCCACATTTACCTTGGGGACTTTAACCTTCACTGGTCTAACACCAATGACCAAGCAGTCTCATGCCTCAATTCCTTCTTGAATGACCACAAATTGATTCAACATTGTGACCAGCCTACTCACATTAAAGGGGAAACTTTAGACCTCATCATCTCCAAAGATCATACCATCTCATTGGATTCCATCATACCTTGTGATTGGTCAGACCATCACATCATCTCCTTCCATATTAACTCTGAGCTTTATCAGAGTAAGGCTCAAAAAACCAAACCAAAGATTTGGAAAAGGGACCTCAGAGATATCAACACAGCTGACCTAGCAACCCGCTGTAATCGGGCCCTCTCTCCCCAATTGGATATACTTGAAGTCCATGCTCTCACAGAATTCTACAACTCTTCTATTTCCAACATCATGGATTCTATGGCCCCACTAAAACAAAAAAATGCACCTGCAAAAATATCTAAACCTTGGTTCAATGGCAACCTAAACTCGGAACGTCGCAATCTAAGGGCCATAGAACGTTCCTGGAGAACCACTCCATCTGCGGACCATCTAAAAAACCTTAGAGCAGCCAGAAGTTCGTATAACAAACAAATCAAGACAGCGAAGGCGGAGTATTTCAGATCCCAACTTAACCAAGCGGCTAATCGACCCAAGAAACTGTTTGAGCTGGTTAAACAACAATCGGTGGTTGCCCCTAACCGATCGGCCTCTGAAGTCAGACCTCCCTCATGTGATGATCTGGCTGCCTTCTTTACTGAGAAAACTAGACTTATTAACATGGATCTGGAAATCAGGAGGGCTCTACTGCTACCTAATGAACCTGCACCCCCACGGGCCGTACTAGACAAGATTGCACCATGTAGCGGGGGTATCAAGAACAACGCTTCCTGGGACACCTTTACCCCCTTCACTGAAAATGATATCAAAAAGGTTCTTCGGAGTATCAACCCATCTAATCACTTCAGTGACCCGTTACCACCTACCATCTTCAAAGTGATCAAGGATGAAATCTCCCCATTCTGGACAAAGATCGTCAATGCATCTCTGTCACAAGGCACAATCCCAGAATGCCTAAAAGAGGCTCAGGTAACACCGATATTAAAAAAACCCACAGCTGACAGTACAGATCTTAACAACTTCCGACCTATCTCCAGCATCCCCACTCTAGCCAAACTCCTTGAAAAATGCGTCCAGTCACAACTATGTGCGTACATCGAAAATTTCCATCTCCTGGCCCAACACCAATCTGGCTTTCGTAGTGGGCACAGCACTGAATCGGCTCTTACCCACGTGATGGATGACATCTTAATAATGCTCGATCGAAATGAATCCTGCCTCCTTATCCTACTTGACCTTTCCTCCGCATTTGACACTGTCAATCACGACAACCTCCTATTCATTCTGGAGCATAGGATGGGACTTTCGGGTCAGGTGCTGCATTGGTTCTCGACTTCCTGCAGCACAGGACCCAAAGAGTTAAAGCGAACCACTCTCTCTCCCAGCCATCCCCAGTCAGCATGGGGGTTCCCCAAGGGTCCTCCTTATCTCCCATTCTCTTCAATTTGTTCCTGGAACCATTAGCTAATGTTCTAAAATCTTTGGACATTCGCTTCCATATGTATGTAGACGACACCCAACTCTATCTGAAAATCTCCTCCCCGGATGATATCACTTCACTCAACTCCACCCTACTGACGACCCAAAACTGGTTAACTGAGAACCACCTACTGCTAAACACCGCCAAAACAGAATTCCTCCTCATCTCTCCCCCGAAACATACTCCTATAATCGACCTATGGATGAACCAACTCACCGCCTTCAACTGCTCCCCCCGCACTATCGACTCAGCTAAATCTCCAGGAATTACCCTGGACAAGCATCTGAATATGAAGACTCACATTAGCAACGTGTGCAAGGGAGCTAACCACCTCCTGAGAACACTCAGGAATCTCAAACCTTTCCTACCTCAAGCAGATTTCAAGCAAGTGGTCCAAGCGCTTGTCTTGCCGAGACTTGACTATGGCAGTGCTACGCTATGTGGCCTCCCCAAATACACTTTGGCCCCCTAAAGGCGTCACTGAACGTGGCGGCCAGATTGATTACGGGCACTAAGCGAAAGGCACACATCTCCCCGGTTTTAAAATCTCTAAACTGGCTACCTTACGAAGCTAGAATTCAACTGAAGATTGCCTGCCTATCACACAAAGCCCTACACTTCAAAACTCCCATCTACCTCGGACAAAAACTAGAACTATCTGTAGGGGGTAGACCGTCAAGGAGTGCAAATTCCCGCCTCTTAAAACCACAGATCTTCCGCAAAAAAAGAACATGCCAACGAGCCTTCTCTGGCTCTGCTCCAAAAATTTGGAACTCTCTTCCACCGGAAATTCGGAGGATCTCCTCAAAGGATGCTTTCAAACTGGAAGCAAAAAGATTCCTCATGAATAAGTTCTTACCTTAACATGAGGGACATTTGTTAGCTCTAAGCGCATTGGACATACTATAGCATATGTTATTATCCCTGTATATGTTTATAATTTTGTTTTGGTTATTACTCCTGTACATGATTATTGTATTTACTCCCCTTAAGTCATTATTCCCCATCGCCTAGCCCACTCTTCGTTCACCCAGGCGTATAAATGATCTGGTAGGTGTTCACCATCTGATTCAATGCCATTAGACTCCCCATTTGACTCTTGTTTTGTTTATTGTTTTGGTATTGGTTTTTATTCCTGTATATGATTACTGTACTTACTCCCCTATGTCACTTTGCTCCATCGTATTGCCCATTCCCCGTTCACTCAGGTTTATAAAGGATCGGTTATGTGTGCACTATTTGATTCAATGCCTATTAGATTCGCCATCTAAGCACATCGGACATACCATAGCATTTGTTATTATCCCTGTTTAAGTTTATTATTTTGTTTGGTTATTATTCCTGTACATGATTATTGTATTTACTCCCCTTAAGTCATTATGCCCCATCGCCTAGCCCACTCTTCGTTCTCCCAGGGGTATAAATGATCTGGTAGGTGTTCACCATCTGATTCAATGCCATTAGACTCCCCCATCTGACTCACGTTCTGTTTATCGTTTTGATATTGATTATTATTCCTGTATATGATGATTGTACTTACTCCCTTACGTCACTTTGCTCCATCGTATAGCCCATTCCCCGTTCACTCAGGTTTATGAAGGGTCTTTATGTGTGCATTATCTGATTCAATGCCTATTAGATTCACCATATTAGACTCATGTTTTGATTTGTTACCTTTCTTTCCCTCAAACTGTAAAGCGCTCTGATATCCTTCGGGATCAAGTTCGTGCTATATAAAACTTTATAAATAAATAAATAAAATAAATAAATAAATTGTACGGTCATATCTGCTCAGGCAGATATGACCACACATGTGATATAGTGCACCCTGCCTTAAATCTGTAAGTCCTGAAGTATTGGTTACTTACCTATACATCATGCAGTGTCTGTGGGCATGGCACACAGGGATGTGTGCAAGGTTGACTTTTCAGTTTTCTCTGCACCAAGGCACGCAGCCTGCAATGGCAGCTTGCATGATTTGGGCGAGTGGTCCCTAGGGTGGCACAATTTGTGCTGGAGCCCTAGTGGATTCACTTCAGTCCCAATGCCATAGGTACCAGGGCAAGCAGTTATGCTTATCAGAGGGTAGTGCAAAGCATTTGTTGTACTCACAGAGGCAATAAATGAGACACACACTCAAGAATAAATGTGAGATCAATTTTCAATAATATTATTTTTTATAATATTTTAGGCAGGACTGCCAATCAAAGGCCATTGTGGTTAAAACACTTGGGCTTTTGCAACACTTGTGCCAACGGACACTTAGAGTAAGATTTTGTCTCTACTCTTCCAGGGCAGAGGTCTTTGAGCTTCCAGGACCCAAGTGGAACAGGCAGTTCTCGATTACCTTGCCCAGGGATGCAGGATGCAGGGACGTGTGAAAATGTCCCTCACCGGCTGTCATGCCAATCAAATATTGTTGCAGTCGGGGTTGAAGCACTAAGGTTTTTGCAAAGCTTGTGCCAATGGGCAGTTGGAGTTAGATTTGGTCTATACGCTTCCAAAGCAGAGGTGTTTGGGGTCCTAGGACCCTAGTGTAATAGGCAGTTCTCGAACACCTTGACCAGGGATGCTGGATGCAGAGACATATGGAAATGTCCGTCACCAGGAGTGTGTGCACCAAAGATGTGCCTCGGTCGATCTGTCAGCGGAGTGGCAGTCATGCCAAGACGGTTTCTGCAACTCAGTTGACGCCACCACACAGGAGATGCAAAAACAGGGTAGCGGGTTGTTTCCGACATCGGTCGCAGGGGCTGTGGAGTGCCCTCTTATTGGAGTGAAGACTGAATGGGTCAGTAGCCAGATTGGCTAACAACAATCCTTTGTTGCGTCAAAGGTTGAAACTCATGAGCTGGAGATCGGCAGGCATGCAGTAGAGACTTGCCACTTTGGTGAGAGCCAACTACCACTCTTGGGGGGCTTTAGCCACTTCACTGGGGGACAACCACTTTGACTGTCTCAGTGGCGAGCGCTTCGATCATTGCTTTGATGTTGTTTTGACCTGTGGCGTTACACCAGTCCAAGGTAGTCCCTGGT